>JAPMOR010010214.1:441919-471301 GCA_026543865.1 Argiope aurantia | reverse complement strand
ATATATATATATATATATATATATATATATATATATATTCATATATCACTGCTCACTTTCGCTCATTAAACGTCAATCCCGATGATGTACGCAATGTTAGTCAGTTCCATTTACCAAGCTATTAAATTCCACTGGTGGCCATTCGTTCAATGCTAGAAGTTTAATATTTCCCTGATGAGAACATACTTTTTCCAGTCGGCCTACTTCCGATTCAAAATTCTAAACCATACAGTGAGAAAATTATTTGCTTATATCTTCAATATCTAAATATTGAATCAACTTTTCGCATTTTGGTTCCACCTTAGCAGCTTCACCATCAGCTTTATTTTTCAAATGGTCAGATTCTCGCTAGATCTTTCTTTTCTTTCTTCTTTATCTGACACTTCTACTCTCATTACTATTTAAAAAACAATGCGGGGTTAACATGCGTATTGCTTAGATATTGAAACGATTATGGGCCGGAAGACTAAAAATTTCCGTTACTCGAAAAATATGAACAAACTAGAAGGCTGGTCATCAGTATTACCCCATTCGGTGTATCTAAAAGTAGAATTAACAAATAATTTTGTTTAAAACTCATTTGGTGTTAATTAAAGTTTTTCTTTTTTTGTCCCTATTTCCCCGCCAAATGCAATACAAATTCATAATTCTCATTAAATATTTCAAACAATATTGGCAGAACAACCCTCATATGTCATGGTTCAGGTGACTCGCTATCTACCAGTCACAAAGCGAATAAAATATAATGTTTACATAAGAAATTATATATATGTATCTATTGCCATAGTAGATTTATTTGCTTTATGCCAAAGGAGTGTCATTAAAATGAAATTTAACCACGGACTTTACCAATTATCCTTCCAAGAGTAATTAAAAATTGTTTTGAAATAAATAGGAAAAGATACAAGAGAAATGAATTAAAACAATTATAATAAAAAAAGCTTTTATAATTATTTAACATTATGTCTAATTGCTTTTTTTGGCAAATATAATGTTAATTTTTTAAAAAAATCATGTTTTTTAAACATGTTGTTTGATGTATCTTGACCTTGATAAATAGTGATTTTAATATACATCTTGTTCCTTTATTTTAATCTTAAAATACAACATGAATTTTCTCAATTGTCCTTCTCAAACTAATTAATTTCCAGGCTTTTTAAAGTTTTTTATGCTCTAAAACACGTTTTTTTTATTACAATAGATAATAACAATCATAATTATCTGAT
This sequence comes from Argiope aurantia, assembly GCA_026543865.1. Lineage (NCBI taxonomy): Eukaryota > Metazoa > Arthropoda > Arachnida > Araneae > Araneidae > Argiope > Argiope aurantia. The sequence goes on along the minus strand of JAPMOR010010214.1, from coordinate 470,075 downwards.
TTCACCTTTATAATATAAAAAATCATTACATTTAATTTATAAAAGATACAGTGAATCCTTCAGAAAATTCAGCAGTTTTACTCATTTTTAGTCCAAAATTAAACCTTTGGAACTATATGCTGATTGATGTAACATTCCCTGCTATTTCTGAATCCATTTATACAATTTTTGTTAAAAGACGAATATCACATTCTTAAACTTCTTTTTCAACTTTCCGTCGTAAACCCTAAACAAAGTTATTAGTATGGGAAAGTATCACATTAAAATTACTTTTAATCCGATTATATTTGCTGTTACGATCATCGTTCCACAGCCGCCGGTTAAGTCAGAAACTTAGCCGAAACTAAAACTGGCATTTCCTTGTTAGGCAACGAACCACTTTTTTTCATTATTATTCTGAACTACTAGAAAAGATTTTGTGTTCTATCTTCATTCGATAACGCTTATACCCAAACATTTTCATCTCTTTTATTTTTTTCTTCTCTTAGCAAATTTTAGCAATGTTACTTTTTTTTATTCTCTGTTCTTGTAGATTTCCAGGTTTTCAAAATTTCCTGAATTAGACTGAAAAGAATAACATCGAAAATAAATTATTTATCGGTATATTTACTAATATATTTTTTATATCTTCATTACAATATGATTTAATTCATTTATACACGAAAATTTTCTTATGGTCCCATTTATACTATTTTTGTAACCACCCAAATTTTAAACATATGTAATTATCTTTCCAAGCCTAAGCCAAAGGAATAATAAGAAATAAAATTATCGAGGCTTTTCATTTATTCAAACGGATTATTACTTATTCAAAGCTATTATTTATTCAAACTGAGCTTGAAATTTTGGATTTATCTGATAATTTCTCTTTCTGGTGAATACCAATCAGTTTGAAATAAATTTTTCTATTAAACAATATTGTTGAGAAATTTGATTACCCTTTTTAAAACCTATTGGAAAATTTCGCTTCACACTCGACATCAGGTTTCAATATCAATGTTTATTGAAGTAAAATTTACTTAATAAATTTGATTTATCAAGCAAAATATCTTTATTATTTAAAGTAGGAGGAGCCAAATATCGCTTATGTTCATAACATCGTCTATCAAGATGGTTAGGGCTGGAATCTGATGGCCATTACCGGAACTATGAAGCTTGCTTCTTCTGTAATGGCTTGTGAAAGCCATTTGCATTTCTGCTGATTTTTCTATCTTCGGAGAATTTTAGTTCATTTGTATGTATAGTGAATTAAAAATCATATGCCATTACTATTAGTACAATCAATGAGTTTCAAGCAATATTTTCTTAGCATCCGATGCAATGAGAATAATTGAAATAAGCTACCTTTTCGTGTAGTTTGTTGTGATCCAATTCTAGAATTCATAGAATGCATGGAAAGGAAAAGTACTATCACCTGAAGGTCAGTCAACTTTTGAAAAATAACAAGGAAAACTGTAAAACAGCCAACTTATCACCCCCTCCCGATAAAAGCGAAAAATTGATACATACATACTCTAAATGATTGAAGAATATATGTATATCAAATGATAACAACAGAAAAATAGGAATATCCAATATTGTGAAGGACTTTATTCAAAGGATTCCCATGGAGAAAAGTGTTAAAATAGGCGATAGGATATATAGTCACATGAAAAATACTATTTGAGGAAAATAAAGAAAGAAAGAAAAAAAAAAGGCTGCAATTGTATCGAATGCTCTTAAGTTTTCTTTTCTTTTAATTTTTACTTTTGAAAAGAGTGAAAAGAATGCATTAATTATATTTTTAAAGAAGCTATCTTTTATTGTTTTCACTTTTTGCTGTGTCTTTATTAATAAAGGAAGTACGATCTCAACATAAATTAAACTTTATTTCAATTTACTTTAGGCGTAGGTGACATAAAGATCATATAGTGACCTATATTAACGGGGTTTCTTGAAATCAAAATTATACGGAAAAGATTTCAAATTGTTAAAGTCAACTGACACTGTTATTTTTTTTATCCTAATTGAATGAAAGCGGTTACAACAATTTTACCCACTAAAGTATTTGGATCATTAAGAATTCTTATTGTACAAAGTTATCAATCGAAAATGTTACAAAACTGATCTTCAAAGATGATAAAACCTGTCCCTGACCAGATCAGCTAATTTCTAGTTGCTGTAGGCAAGCAACGTAAAGGAGAAATAGGACAGTACTTTCATTGGCGGTTAAATGTTATTAATTGAAGATTTTGAAATCAGTGATGCGTGACATAGATACGAGATTTTTGTTTCAAATACCTTTTGAACTTTTTATCGTAATAATACACAACGCAAAAAGTACGTTTAATGAGGAGAATAATGAATGAAATGAAGCAACTCTAAATTTTGATATTTGAATAATGAGAAATATGGCAATAAATTTAAATGAACTTCATTTTTGTTGTATTTTGTAAAATTACGTATATAATATAACAGTGCAATATTATGCAACAACATACAATATAGCAAGATTTGCTTCATTTAGTACGTAGAAATTTTTTATAGTGCATAATAGCAAAATTAAATTAAAACGCAAAACTTGAATTTATTTTCATATAACATCGATGTTAAACAGAATTTAAAGGCATTTTTTAAACCAACAGAATTTTACCAGTAGGATGAGATTTTGTCAGAAATGTCCCCTTCCAAAAATACAAGCAGCGAAACTGCAAGTTTTTTTTTTAAAGCTCTTTAAGACCTACAGTGAAAAGTGTCAAAAATAAAGCGGAAAGAGCAATTTATTAGTATGCATTATTGCCCTATATTCTCAAAGATCTAACATTTAAAACATTTATTAGCAAAAAAACGTTTCTACATTATGCTTCATTGAATACCTTTAAATAAAGACCAACTTAGAAATATATTTGACAAATATCAGTGTTATGCATTTTTGTGAATCAGTTTAAAATTTCATAATTAAAAAAATTAATATTTAAAATGTGGGAGAGTTGGAATGAGCATTGAAAGGTGAAAAAAATTGAAATATCTATAATAATTTTTAAACTAAATGACCTTTAACGCAGGTTCTGAAAAAATAAAATTTATGATAGTTAAATTTTTATGCTGAAGTAACTTTATAGTTTTACGTATCCACTTTACATCTAGCTGCAATCTAAAATTAACTTCTCTGCTCTTGAAAATGTCTCCAATTAAACAAAATGGCTGTTTTATCGTTGCAAAATTGATATTAATGTTATTACATTTAATGATTTTTTCAAGTGGTACCATCTGCAAGCTTAAAGAATCATATTGATAGGATTTATGGTTTTTAACTGACGCAACTTTATGGGCTTTTAAAATGGTGGTTTATTTACTTCTGATTCTTGAGATGTCATACATAAGAATTTCACAATAGAATTAGATCTATAAATTTATATAATTATCTCAGTCATTATACGTTCATAAATCTTCAGTATTATAATGTGTTTAGGTAATTAGTGATCGATAGTAACTGGATTCAACCGCAACAAACGGATCTGGAGTAATCGCTATTTTTTTTCTCATTAATGCTCTAGGATCTTAACAATGATATTTTACACACCACAGTCTTAATGCAGGAAAAAAAACAAAAGGAATGAAGGTTTCAGAAACTATTTAAAACTAAAATTAATGAAAAACTTACATAGAATTAGATCGAATGAAACAATTTCAAATTGAAATAAAAGCGATGTTTAGAATACGTTTAAAACTGAAAAGAAAAAAAAAATCTAATTCACAAATGATGAAAACACAATAATTGGATGAAGATTTGTTAAATGTATATGACTGATTTGTATATATCTTACTGTCAATGTTTTTAATTGGTTATTATTAATAATAATCAGTAAATATCAATATTAATTGAACTTTTCAATCGGCTATAATTAATACTAACCGATTAATCACATTGTCGTAATATACATATTTGGCAAGTAAACGTATGAGGGGAAAATATTATTACCAAACCTTTTTTATGCAAATATTAAGGCGTTAATTTGCGTGGCAACCATAAGGCATTCTCATACAAATTCGAATGAATGATCTATGCTTAAGCCAGTGAGTTGTATTTATTTTTTTGACTTCGTGCATTCCCAGACAGACAATATATGTAGAGGAGAGATATAAATTGCTTTTTCAGTTTTCATGATAATACTCTTGCAATGAAAACATTTTCTTCTGATGAGAAATAAATTTATCTTAAAAAATAATATAATTTAAACAAATAAAACCAGAAAACAAAATGACTTTCAATTGACTCACTAGAACTTTTTCAGAATCCACAATGCAGGAAATTTTGCAATAAATATGAAATTCACACTGGCAAGTGTTTAAAATGAAGCTAATTGAAATATAATAAATCCATGGATACTACGCTATGAAGAAAAGTAACGAAGAATGTTACTAGTGTTAATAAAGACCCTGCTTAAATCATGAAGAATTTGAATTGTGGAGAATTTTAATTTCCATCATCATTCATAGATTATAATTTCAATGGCGGATTGAAGGTACAAAGGCTTAGTAACATTTTCGACCATCCTTGCCTTTTGAACCACAATAAAAGGGAAAATGTATTGTTATGGCACTCTCATGACTAGTGGATAATTCTTCCTTCACTTTTCCATGGCGTTTGAACACGTATAACGCTACATAAAATGTATTACAAGTATGTAAATTTTTAAAACATTTCGCATTTTATGTCAAATCCTAAAAGATTGTAATGCATCTTCTTTAAAGAGCGATTCTGTTTCTATCGAAATGATTTTGATAAACATACTTTGATAATCAATGACTTTGATTAAAATCGCATTTTCCCTAGCAAACTGCTTGGCGAATTAGCACTGCTGATTTTTCCTCCCATTTACTAATGTCTTAATTTTTTAAGAAAATGGAGTCAAATTTAGGTCGAATCCAGAAGCTGAACTTAGACATAAACCACTCAATACTACTGTCAATCTTTCAGGTCAGTTTGAACAAGAGACTGGCCGTTTCCATTTCAAGCAGGCTAGATTATTATAATTATAATTATTAGCTTTCTCTGATTAAAACTGTTCATTATAATAGCTTTAATAACTTATTTGAGTTTTATTTTCCTATCACATTATAAATATTATATTACCAAAAGGAAAATGAAATCTGACTAATCCAAAGATCAATCATTTCTCTGCTGGCTGAAGTAGAGTTATCACATATTAAACTTCTGTTCATACTGTGATAAAGCCTCTTTTTTTTTCAATTTGTATATGGCTTCAGAAATTCATTCTATAATGCCTCTGAAATTTATCCCTTCTCTTGGAATATATATAAATTTGCACTCTCTTAATCCTCATTGAATGGTTTTAGTTTACGTTAACAGCTTCAATCTTTGTCTCAAATATTACATTATAATGTAATATTTGATAGTATAATATATGCAAATAATTATAGTATATGCATTGGTAAATTTTCTAAAGCATATTTCGCAAAAAAACTGAAATTTTCAAACATATAAATATTTTATCTTACGATGGAATAGCAATTAATGAAATTATAAATTTCGTAATTGCCTGTGTTACTGTTTGTTAGGAAATGCTTTATTTTCGCTCTCTTTTTTCCTTGCCCTTGGAGGAACTTCAAGGGAACAAGCTATAAAATCAGAGTAATTAAGGTCAAGAAAGAACTGAAAGAAGCGTATTACTATTTAAAGATGTAGTTGCAGAAAATTAACGCTCAACAATGTTAATGGAAATTCCATAGCACTTGCGTTTACTTAGAGATGCCGCGATATGTTACTGGGAAGTGCGCCAGAGAACTTAGAAGAAATGAGAATTCCGGTACATCATGCGGAAACTAACTAGAAAGCAGATTGATGGTGTTTTAAATTAAATTAAGAAGAAGCGATTTATTTAGGAGTGTAGAATAGAATAAAAAAATTGTAAAGGGTATATTCGTATTCTGGATCTTGATACTTACACCTATTTAAGGATTACTATTCTTTTTTAGAATTTTTCATATCAAACTTTATATATGAAATTCATATTAAAGCTATTTTCTCTCGATACAGAGGTTGAGCTAAAGAGATACTTTTTTGAAGTTCAAATTTTGAAGGTTAGCGTAAGGGAACTAAAATAATGCAAGCAGAAATTAAAATAAATTTTTTGAAACTGTATGTATGAATCTTGACAGAAACTTGATCACTGAACGTAATCTTCCTATATACAGATGTGGAATATTCTAAAATGGACACCTCTTAACCGAAAATCGCTTAATAAGTAGATCCACCCCCTCAAAAAATATCAGAAAAATGCTTAAAAATTAACATTAAACAAAACCAGATGAAATGAAAATGTAACTACAGACACCATTCTGTTAGTTTCGACATGCACCACATCACTGACACGTAGATACTGCTTCCGTTCATAAAATCATGGGTATTTCTAATCAATGAATGGGGCCGCAGTGGCCTGGTGGTAAGGTCTCGGCTTGTGAGCCGTAGGGGTTCGAGACCCGATTCCACCGAAGAACCGTCGTGTAAGGAGGTCTGTTGCACGTTAAATCCGTCATGCCAAATGTCCTCCCGCTGGTGTGGTGTGGTGTGGTGTGGTGTGGTGTGGCGTGGAGAGGAGGGTGTCAGCTCAGGTGTCATCCTCGTCATCTGACCGCGGTTCAAAATTACGAGGTCCGTCCCAAAATAGCCCTAGTGTTGCTTTACAACGGGACGTTAGTAAAACTAAACTAATCAATGAATAGAATGGTAGTTTTCGCATTACAATTATATCTACGCTTACAATGGAAGTCATTATTATAGGAAAAAATTAAGTTTAATAAAACGAAATGAGAACCCAGAATCTTTTCAATATAATAAACTAAAAGATTGCTTTCAGAAATAACTTCATTTTTATTCCTTGGTCGTGTTTCGGTTTTGTTTGGAGCTTACTGCTCTTAATGGAGTTGTGGATAGCTCTTCTGCGATTTCTTTATTAATATGATTATTTCTGAAAATTTACGGAGTTTTTTTAGGATTCATTATTTATTTCTGTAGAAAAGTTGTTGAATGGAAATTGAAATATGATATCTGGATATTTTTGAAAACGACCATCATTGCGCTTCCTTCTGTTTAAGAGGATGAAATTTTGTTATTTAGTCTTTAATGAGTTCATTTCTAAGATTTTATATTCTAAAGATTGAATATACTTGAAATTTTGTTTATCTTCCAGTACATAGAATGAGATTGTGATTTGTTCGATAATTATTTGGAAGACTACTTTTATGCATATAAAATATTTATATTTTTGTAATGTAATCGATCAGCCTTTCATGTGCTTATTTACAAAATTTTATGCTTCTTCTATTGAGCATCTAATACTTAACTTCCCACACACAGCACATTACTACATTCAAATGAAAGGGCATTCCATGCATGTCACATTCTTCTGGGAAAAAATGAATTCAAATACGCCAAAACTTAATCAAGGTACAAACATTCAGATTGCAGTTGTTATATCTTCCAGAAATACCACAACAGCCCGGAAAAACAAAATTTACCGTAAAAAATTAGCCAATGAAAAAGGATATAGAATTTTTTATGTTTTATTAAATTGGATGAGACAATCCTTTAAAGTTTTAAGTAATATTTTTAAATGTTTATGTGGCCAACGAAAATGCATCGCATAGATTTTTCATAAATATGACGTTATAAATTTAAATTGAACAAATTATACTATTAAAAAGGAAGTACGTTAGATCAATTTGGGATAGGAATGCTTGACTGCATCCTCGTTTTATTATTACTTCATCCTCTTAAATGAAATACGATAAAATCAAGGGTAGTATGTTTTCATTGACTATTTCTGTAAGTATGGATTTAGTGAAACCTCAGAGAAAAATATGGATTTAAAAAACTTCGGATGAAATTTTGACTATAATTAGTAAAAATGAAATATCGAATTAAATTGGTTTTAAGCATCAAGAAGAAAAACTCGCTGCAAAGATTTTAATCATCAGTGCACGCAGTATAGCCAAACATGGCTCTTGCGCCAGTAAACCACACAGCAATAACAACAACAACAATCATCAGTGCAGACGATTTACTGCATTACTTAGATATTTGCGCATTAATTTTTTTGGCTCTAAACAAAGGATCTTCCGCTAAGCTCAGTAGCCTGCTTAATATCTATTTTCTTATTTAATGAATTGAATCTATAGATTCATTTATTAAAAAAAAGTAAGCATTACTTAAAAACCGCATGTTTTGACTATAGCATAGTAATATAGTACAAGAAATTTCTGATAGAAAGTCAGATTTGGACCTCTATTTCTCTCTGGCTAAGTTAAGAAAATAAATCTTAGGTATTGTCCTTTTTTTTTTAATCTCAATTCGTAATTAAATACCAATTTTTTTTTCATATACAGTCACATTTTGACAGGAGCTATTGAATGGCCTTTTCATAAAATCTCTCAAATATATTGATTGTTAATTTAGCCTTTTATCAAATAATATGTGCATTTAATGTTACACACTTGGCAGACATACGGTAGAAACCGACATTCCTTACAACAAACCAATGCAATGATTGTTAAGAAATAAAATTTTACTGAGTTTTGAATAGTAAGATCTAATTAATATTTTTATATAATTGCAGCTATAAAAAAGCTTTCGTTCAAAAATGAATGAATAAAATGAAATAAAATTTAAAAAAACTAATGTATTATAGAAGATATCTTATATCTCATGAAATTCTTTTCCTTTTAGTAAAACAGGCTTATAAAACACTTTCATGAGAAAATCGTATCGTCATTCATTCATCATATCAACTTATATTAAATATTCTTGCCCATCTAATTTGATTTTATTCAGAATTAATAAACAAAAATTAATAAATTTGCTAACTAAAACATAAAATGAATTTTTTACTTATTTCATTATCTTTGATAAATATAAAGAAGAAAGTGTTTTAAAAAGCCCTGACCAGGTCATTATTTAAATCCATTCAGAAACTTTCTGCTAAATTAAAAGTTTGCAAGAACATTTATCATTTACATAAAACCATTTCTGAATTTAAAATTAAGTATGACTTTGTTAGTGTTATTTTCTTCACGTACTTTTATTTATTTGGAGTACTTAAACAAATATAAAGTTTTCAAAAATAAGAAACTCAAATCATCTTTTGAGCACCTCTTATTAAAATTCCTTACAAAATTTTAACTAAACTTTTTGCATTAGAAAGCTGATTTTTGAGCTTTATTTTTAATTCAGATGTCGTATCTTATTCTCTTCTCTCCCATACTGAGTTTTCTGAATTAAAAGGGCACTTAGATATTTCACAATTTAGTGAAAGATTTAATTGAACTGAGAAACATGAAAGAAAAAATATAAATAATATTTAGTTAAATATTCGAAATAACGTATTGTTTTATGCTTGGTGCTCTTAAAAGCCTACTCGACCTACTACTAAAAAAAATGTGTAGATTTCATTTTGAAAGAGGAAACACGCAAGAAGGATTAAAATCAAAGTTTTCTATTCACTAAGCAAATCGGAATCTTCTTAAATGTAAAATTTTCATCATAGTCTTTTAAATTAAGAATCCACAGCTATCGAGAGCTTGAAAAAATGCTTGCATTGTACCTCAATATAATTTTTTTATTTAAAGATAGGGAAGACTGGGACTATTTGACACTAGGAGCAAGTTGGTACTTGGCTAATAGCGCAGTTAAAAGTCGCTAAATGGCAGTAGAAGTGGGAACAATGTAAACAGAAAGTGTGACTTAATACGCTCAGAAGTTTTTAGTCAGCTTCATATGGACCTGAAGACACTAGAGGTCAAATTGTTATTTTTTTCTTCAAAACGAATTATTAACCTCTCACTTATAGAGTATACAATATTAGCAATGAAGTTTATTGCGTGTTACGTTTAGTAATTTGACGTTCATGAACATATTCATGAGTATATGTCTTTTGAATAATTTTATATTTCTGAAAAAAATGGAATCAAAATAAAAACGGTATTATGGGGCATGTTGGCACCAAGACGGGCGGGGTACGTTGGCACCAGCGGGGTACTTTGGCCTTGTGTTTTGAATGCTGTCGACGACTAATATTTTTTCAGAGTCCTGATTAGAAACAGAAAGAGTACGACGAATCGTGCTTCGACTCTTGGGATGTCATTTTTGAAGCAGTAAAAGAGATATCTTATAATGAATTGTGGCATTCAAAGGCTGCTAAACATATGGGATATCTTTGCTTTCCCTAACACGCTGTTGCCAAAAAGCTTCAAAAGCCAGGACTGCCTATCAGCTACCTGCCAACACAAAACATTTTCAGCTGTCAGGATTAAGAAGATGTCGCAGAATATGTGAAACGAACGTCAGATGTTTATTTTGGTCTCAGTCCGACAGAACTATGCAAATTTACTCACCAGTTTGCTCTTTCATTAAAATGGAAAGTGCATGATTCATGGAAGAAAATTCAATAAGTAAGTGAGAACTAACTAGTTCAGCTTATTTTTAAAAAGGAACTCTTCCTTATCCGTTAGAAAGTCTGAAGCAAGGAGTCTCAGTAGGGCTACCTCATTTAATAAAAGAAACGTCACAAACGAACTTTGGTGTCATCGATAATGACAGGGATCAATTGGAATTGTTTCAAGATAATCTTTCATTTATGCTGTTCATCGTATTGGTGTATTTATCATTTACTCTCTTATATCTGTAAAATAAAATGACTCAAGTTTTAACAGTATTTTATAGCCATCTTATGATTAAACTAAGAAATTAATTAATGATTATTACTACTACAATTTTATTTGTCATTTTTGACAGACAAAATTAAAGATTATTATTACATACCAAATAAAATGTTTAAAAAATGCATATTTGGATAACTTCAAATCCACCGATTTCACTTCGAAAGAGGAAGACAGGCACATCTAGCACTGTAGTCAGCAATGAAATTCAATATATCCAACAATCAACTAGAAGAACAGAATATCTTCTGTAATGCATTTTCGAATTTCGAATCTTGACAGTTCTTAAATCGAATACTGATAAAACAGTGCAGTTTCGATTGTTGTTCTCAAATATTGCATTTGAACTTCTTGCCATATTATGGAGGCAATTTGAAATAAATTTTAATTTTAAATGGAATTGGCGAAAAATATACAAAGCATTATTTTAAAAGAAAAAATTGCAATAATAATCAATAAAACTTAAGCTTCTATTAAAAAAACGTACTCAAAAGAAAATCAGAGAAGCTCTAGGAATTTTCAAAAGAAAACATCCATATTGCAATAAAACAATTTGTTTGAACGTTTTATTTCCTGCTATGTATTTCGAATATTGAATCCTCTGTATTTTTACCGGTATAAAACGATGCTTCAACACTCAGAGATTGGATAATTGCTAACATTTTAAAATGAGATAAGGATTATTTTCCTCTCGGAAGATATCAGTGAAAAAAAATGAGGGTAAACAAAACAAAATTTGATTAATTTTTCAAATTTAGAAAAGAAGTGTACATCTTGAACATCCATAGTACACAAGTGTAAAATACTACAGCTTTAGGTGAATGGTATCTTATGGATTAGAGTTCTGGAAGCAGGCATTCATTTTCATTGTTAAAAGAAGAAGAAAAAGGATACAAAAAGACAACTTCAGCTCTTAACAATTGTATAGAAATCGTCAGATCCTTTTACTAATTTTTCTCATTCTTTACGGATAATAATGCTACAATAAATGCATATGTTCGCATATCAGTTTTGAAAGACTTTAATGTTAAATAAAAATCATTTAAACAGTTTTATTGCCAAAAAAGAAGGTTAGAATTTAAAATTGCTGATCTCAAATATAAACTATTAATACAATTTTATTCGATCTTTTAATTCTTAGAACTTACTAAGACAAAAGCATTGACTGGATTTTATAGATTAAACAAAATATATTAAGGTAGATGTATGAGGCGACTGATTTTGCATCACAAATTGATTTGAAGTATTTCTGCTAGCTTTTTTCTTCGTATATACTATTGCAATGCATCGAACCATTTAGTAAGCATTACCATTAAATATGTAAATGAAATTTCATGAAACTAATCGTGTAAAAAATAATTAATAAATATAATTAATTCATAAACTTTGTAAAAATTATTAAGTAATGAAATTAATTTATTAATATGGTCATAAGCGCCTAGTTCCTCATTTCATCTGTATAAACGGGAACATCCAATCTAAAATTTAGTAATAGCAATTAGAATTTCTTTTTAATATATAGAGTGTTCTTTCCTTGTTGAAGAATATTTAAATACAAATTTTATGGTTAAAACATAAGAATTTGCAGTTGTAAGGGATTGGGACAGAGCTTTACTTCTGCTTTTGAGTGTCTCAGATACTTTCAGCTGACTTAGAATGATGCATTTTTTTAAAATTATTTATTTAGCACACGCGTATGCGTTTGTGGGTGGAATAGCCGGAAATAAAATGCCTCGACTCCGACTTCGGTAAATACAATATTTCTTAAAAATTCTAAAATAACATATCACACTATTTTCGTAATCATCTTGACAATATAAACTGTTGCATATGCAAGTCATGCCTTCTTAAAAAATTAAATTTATATACAAATATTTTAAGAGAATTTATAAAGCTAAATTAAGCAGCAAAGCATTCAAAATAATTTATTACAACCTGAAAATATTAATTTATTACAAACTGAAAATATTAATTTATTACAACCTGAAAATATTAATTTATTACAAACTGAAAATATTAATTTATTACAATCTGCTTAGTGTTAGATGATTAATCGATACGATATAGAAGAGTAGCAGAGCCAACTTACTCCAAAAGAAATTGAAAATGACCACTAGTTAGAAATTTCTTGATTGTCAGATATAAATTAATGACCTTTATAATAAAGGTAAATTAGAAGCATCATTCACCCCGCTTTTATCTAATTGCTTAGAAGATGGGAAAAGCATTTCAAGATTATCATGTGATAGATGCCATCTTCTGCTGGTCACTTCCAATAGGCTTACTAACTTTTCAGAAGGGTTTCCGATAAACAAGTTTTTTAAAAAGCAAATGTTTTGGAATAAAAATTTCTGGCAACAGCTTATTATTTGAAATGAGAAATATCGTCTACAAATTTTAAATTTGTTCTTTAAAAATATCGTATGTAAACTAGCTGTGGATTGAAGGGAAAGTTTTTGGGTTTTCTGAATATTCCTATCTCATAAATCAAAAGTATTGTGAAATGCATGGTATTAAAAATTTCTAAATCTATCTATTTATATCTATACTTATAATTAAACTCAATGTGTGTGTGTGTGTGTTGGCGCTCTACAGGCCAGACCGTTTGATCTACAGCTACCAAATTTGGTACATGTACAACTTGGAGGTCGGGAATGTGCATCAGGGGTCCCTTTTTTTGAATTTTAGTTAGAATTTTAATTATTAATTAAAAACTAACTTTCCCGCCAAAAAAATCTTCATTTTCCCACCGCCAAATGAGTAAGGCTTCAGTTTCTTCTCACGCTAATGAGGTTAGGCTTAACATTTTTCGACCGATTATTTCAAACGATTCTATTTATTTTCTTAATGCTAGATGCATTTAAAATTAAACATTGCTAATTCATCGATCTTTCAGATTCATTCTGAAGTACTTTTGAATTAAAATAAAACAGAATAAAGGAAATTAAAAATTTCTAATCTGCATTGCGTTACCCCAACTGGCGTAGAAAAATTCATGCATTTGCGTTACCATAACTGGCGTTGAAAATTCACGCATGCGCGTTGTGTTCTGATTGTTGACAACTATTTTCAACTGATGCGGACTTGATTTAAATTATTTTTAGGTTAGTTGTATGCTTTTGTAATTAAATTGTATTTATGTTAGTTATATATTTTTGTATATGCTTATAGTTTTAAGTGCATCGTTTTTTAAGTAGCTTATTTTAACCTGCTTTCGACCGATTATTTTAAACGATTTTCTTTATTTTCTTAGTGTTTGATGCATTTAAAATTAAACATTGTAAATTAATCGACAATATAAACGGATGGCATGAGTCTCTCTACAAATTTTCAGGGTGAGGTCTCCATTTTAGTTCTGAAAAGTAGGACAATAACCTATTTATATGCTTTTGTAATTGTAGCATCTTGTTATGGGAACCTTCTAAGACATTGAATAACATTATCCAAATTTATCCATTTGCTTATCCTTTTATCCTATAACTACGCGAAGTCAATATATAACTTCAACATTGATAGTTTGAAGATGGAGGAATGCAAATGCATATTAACTAAAGAGAACTAGGTACTATTATAACAAGTTCCACAAGATAAAATACTCAATTATTCTAAATTAGTTTTTGAAACGAACTAGTTGGGCAATCCTTTACAACTTTTTTTTATTTTAAACAAAAAATGTAAATTGGAAAGTAAATTAGAATTTCAGCGTACAGTCTTTAAATTAATCTAATTATTTTTAGTGTAATCATAAAATTACACTCTGCCAAATAGTTTGAATCGAGTAGTATCTCAAGTTGCAAGGAACGAAATTTTTTCGTTCCACAAATAACCTTTCTTCTCAACAGCACAATTCCGCGTTGTTTGGGAGGAAGATATATCGAGTGTTGTAAATGAAACATTTTATCGCTAGTTATCGTCCTTGAAACTGTTATCTGTAATTTTACTTATTTGATTATCTTACCAACTCTTTTATTTCAATTCTTTTATCATTTCATAAAATGATAATTTGATTTCAATGAAATTTTAAGTTATTCTTCTGATTTTTTTACAATATCACGGTTTTAAAATTTATTTTTAGTACTGAAAACTAAGGACCAAATTATGACGTACTTGCTTATAAGACTGTATCAGCCTGTTTCATTTTCCCTCAATGATCATTAGAAATATTAAATTGAATCGGTTTCCTATTTTCTTTCAAGATATTTATTATTAATAATTAATAAATCATAATTTTTCTAAGAAAGACAGGATTGGTGCGATGCCAATTTTCTGAGAATCTATTATAATTTTAAAAAGTGTTATTATAGTTTTTAATACAAGTTATTGCTACATTAAGATGTTCACAAATCGTAGGTGAAATTAACTGGGGTGGGGGTGATTCAAGGATGTGCTAATCTTCATCTCTTGTAATAGTTTGACAGCAGTTATCCAATTTCTTTTGGTTGATATTTGTGTATAACGATTATCATTTGCAGTATCCTGGCTTATCGACCATAACTTTAATTTCTAATCACAATTCCAATTAAAAAAAATTTTTCCACAAACATCCGGCTGGAAACTCCGAATCCATTTGCAACAACATCCTGATTGAAAGACCCCCGTCTAATTTACCATCTATTCTTCTCTGAGTAAAATTGTCTATATGCGCTCTTTGATTCAAATCATTTTCTATATCAAGAGAAAAAATAAATCATCTGCATCACATATTCACAATATTTTTACTCATAAATACCGGCCTTACATTATATTTTCTTGCCTTTTATTTTAGCGTATCTATCGCATAGGTCAAAATATTTGCATATTCATCAACAATTCAACAGAATATATTTTCTATACCTGGCAGTTAAGTCGCCTGTTTTAGCAACCAACGATCATTTTTTTTTCTTTTTCGCTTGAATGTCAATATTTTATGCTTATTCATTAACCTACAGATGTCAACTTATATATATTTCTGCAAGATATTCTAAAAGGGCTTTAGGTGAATAAAACATTTAATTCACATATTTTTAAAAGATATTATATAAAATAACAAACGATATTTTTAAAAAATATGAAACATTCTTTTATTAAATGAAAAGCAGATAATTTAGACGAATTCAGGAGAAAAAACAATTGTTTTCCTTTTAATTTATGTGTATTTCAAAGGCATTATATAAAATGACAAACGATATTTTAGTATAATACGAAATATTCTTTCACTTAAGAGACGCATTTTAAAATTTAGACACGCAAAGTGAAAAAAAATTGCATTATCTGACTCAAAAACAGACTAGTACTTAATATCTTGCTGTTGTAAAATAGACTGCTGCCTTATTTTCAATAAATTACGTCAAGCTGTCCTTCGTCAAGCAAACGCTTGCAATGCCAAGAATCAATCTTGCAATAACAATTCTTGAACCTTTGTTCGTTGTTCAAGGATTGAACTGATTACTCGTTTGTGGTCAGAAATGCAGTCATCTTTTCTTTCTTTTTCTTCTTCTTTTTTTTTTTTTTTTTTTTTTTTTTTTTTTGTCCTTGACACATTCAGTGAATATCGACCTTGTATAAAGTTGTTTAAATGTTGTGTCTGCTGTCATCGTTTAGTAAAATGTATCCAATTGAATCACCACACGAGTCATTTTATATTTATAATTCGGGAAATAAAAATAATATGTATAATCTAAGTT
The DNA here is from genome assembly GCA_026543865.1 of Argiope aurantia. Lineage (NCBI taxonomy): Eukaryota > Metazoa > Arthropoda > Arachnida > Araneae > Araneidae > Argiope > Argiope aurantia. Next base: position 453,696 of record JAPMOR010010214.1, on the reverse strand, counting down.
ATATAGAAAAAGATCTCGGTGCACCCTATTGCATAAAAGGCTTAATATCTAAAAAAATCATAAATGAAATGACAGAGTTTTATTTTTATTGGTAAAAAGTAATTTATTTATAGTAAGATGAGGAAAGTGTGTCCACGGGACATCTGGACATCCCCTTAAGACTTCTTAAAATATAGAGTAAAGAAATTTCCAAACTAAATATTAACGATATTCGATATGTCTTCCACAAAAGTGGTTCTAACAAGAGCCTCTACATAAAAGGAAAAAATTCGATACTTACAACGCAAGATAACTACTCAATTTAAGCTAGTCCAGGGAATTTAATTTTATAATTACAATAAAAAAACAAAAAAAACTTTAAAAATTGAACTGAGTAGCTTTAAATTACATTTGACTCCAGTTTTTTGTTTACAACTTTAAAAAAATTATACAAGATTGACCGCTTGCCTCGTTTCAAAACTCGTTTGAAGCAACTGGGTACAAGAATACACAATTACTCAAAAAATTCTAAGTTTTGTGTTTTTCATCGTCATATACGTATTGAGTATGTCGATGTATTGAGTATGTAACATTTAACGAAATCGTTTAATTATAAGTTTTTTAGGATTGGCAAACTATCTGAGTTTCACTGTAATACGGATTCTTGGAAGAAGATATTACAATTACAAATTTACACAGATACTACTATTGTCCTTCTCTTCAGGACTGAAAAACAAGACCCTACTCCACAAAGGTGAGAGAAGGACTCGCATTCTATGTCTGCACTACTGATCTAAGAACTCTTAAAGGATGATGAAAATGAACAAAGGAGGCTAAACTAAATACCAAAATACCTTTTGGTACTAAACTAAATACCAAAATCTAAAAAATAAGCACTTTGAAAATAAAAAGGAAAGAAAGAAAGCCTTCTTCAGATTCCTTTATTTCGATCGTTGTAGGTGCTGAGAATTTAACATTTACGATTAAGACCGTGTTAAACAGACCAGAAATATGTCGGTATTTTTAAAACAAATAATTAATTATTCTGTGATTGTACAACAGGACAACAAGTGTTCTCCCGGGGAGATCTTATTGTTCTATCATTATGGGGCCTTTCACCGGGCTACCTTTTGAATAGAAAAAAAAAACTTTAAAAAAAAGTTTGATATCTAACTAAATTTAATGCCTGCACACCACAAATATTTAGAAAAAGAATAAATGAGAATAAATTATAGTTGTTTATATTAAAAATGAGTGTCATATTATTAGACTTTTTATATTTAATCATTTGGAATATTACGACTACGAATAACTCTTAATCCATTTGTTTTTTGTATCATTCTACAACAAATTTTGCCTGCTTAGCTAAGTTTAACGAAGAGTGGTATCTGGTCGAAAAAATAATCATACATTTCAATTTTAATTTTTTTATCTTCATTGAGAAATAATACTCACTAAATAAAAAAATTCTGAAATTGAAACAATGAAAAAATCATACTCTTTCTTCTTTTTCATCAATATTAATGTGTTAAAGGTTAGATACTATTATTTAAATATGAATTAATTTTCCATGTATTTCTTTCTTATATATAGCAAAAAAAACTTCATTTATTTATTAATTTCTTTTATAATTGGTGGCTCTATTTCTATATTTGCACCTGGGATTCAAAATCCAAAGATCAGTACCGGAAACACTTACATTAATATTAAATGGTCGGTATGCATCGAATTGATGAGGACTAGAAATTTTCTAGGAAGTTTGTTGAAATTGTTGAAAATAAATTAAAGTTTGGTATATTTTTTATAAATAAGGCATGTTGGAAGTGACCAGAGAGAGAGGGTTCATTTTATAGCATAATTCTTATAGAGTTAAGAATATCCCATCAAGTAAGTAATTAAGTAAACTTGGGATGTATGAAGTTTCTAATTTATTTTTATAAAAAAGTTATTACCGTATGCCTTATGATCAGTAAATTAAACTGATAGAATAATGCCCGTATTTAATATGTTTAAGATAAATTAGTTATGTACCGTATTATTTAATCATCGGACTTTAAAAATTGTGTTTGTGTTACAACAAGTTTTTTTGAGGATCGTATTCAAATTAATGAAATAAGTTATTTTAAAGCTTTTGAAATTTAATTTAACTTAAAAATACTCTCAAAAAGTTTGTTAATAAGTTTAAATTTTTATGAAGTTTTGACTTAGACATATAGCAACTTATGCTTGCAAGTGTTTTAAGAAATTATTATAATTTAATTAGTTTTAGAGTTTTCAATAAAAACTATGTTCATCGAAGAAATAATTTAAAATTATTATTTTTCCCACTGTTTTGCACGTACCACACCCATGCACATTGAATACATGCACACACAATCAGTTTAAATTTTCTTAGACTCTATATTTATTACAGATGTCGAGATCAGTGTCCGTCTTATTTACAACTGCAATAAAAATGTTAAAAATTTTATCCTTTAACAACGAAACTAGCATTTAAATATAGTTAAGTGACAAAAGAACATCCCTTGTACTAAAAAAGATTAGATATGGAACTGGTTGTCTGTAACTATATATCTGTCCACCCAACTGTTTGAATAATCGTAAAGATTATAGTCGCAGGGACATGGAGAGGTGTTCAATAACTTATAAGTCTGTGCAATGTTTTAAAATATCGTACAATATTTTATGCATCGCAACTCTAACAATGCAAAGAATCCTGTTAGAAATCTTGTTGATGATTTCTGCACAGTTCTTCTAATCATAATCACTTGAACTGAAAACCACCTCTCGTTGAGTGCTTCAAAAGAACAGGGCATTTCTGAAATTTTCATAGATTCAATAATTTTGGGAAGAAACAAATAATTATTTATGATCAGAAAGCATTTAATGATATACTATAGCATGAAACATCTCATCTTGCAAATGAATGATATCCCTTTTTGTTTATGTATTGTTGTTGTATTTTGAAAATTCTCTTCCAATGTTTCCAACAACCATTATTTAGGAAAATTATTTTTATTATATTTCACGAATAGTTTTAATTTATAATTTATTGTTATAAATATTGAGAACTCTTCAAATATGTTTTCGGAAATTTGCTAGCGCTGGTATGGAATCAAAATTTAACTAAATTAATTGATGAACTGAAAATATTAAAATAATATATTGTCATTTAGAGTTTAGAGTGCAGATGTTTTTAAAATTTCAAAGCTTTAGCACATCAGGAAGTAGAAATATGAAACAAGTCAAGTTCAATCATAGTACTTAAAAATAAACATTGAAAATAAGAAAAATCATTCGTATATATTACAATAATGCAATACACCGACGTTTAACATAAATGAAATAATAAAAATTTATCAGAGCTTAAAAAATTATCAGTTTCTTATTAGAGCTTCCATATATTTGATTGCATTTCTTTTTTTAGAATATAAGAATGATAAAAAATAATATTGCTTTTATGATTTCAATAGTTTAGAATTAAAAAAAAATGTCCGTGAAGGGCGTATATTTATGATACTAGGTATGCAAAGAAGAATTTTTCATAAACTAAGCTTTCAGAAAGAAAAAAAAAAGTCTTATTTTCAATAAACCTAGAGAGAAAAAAAAAATATTTTTCAGGGAAGGAAGTATTTTAAAATTACTCTTGACATTAAGATAAGTAAGTAAAAAATCTTAAACTTGAAGAACTATTTTTACTACGACGGCGAAGTAAAAACCCAGACAGAGACATTTATTCATACCTTCAAGCCTTGTTTTGCTTTTTAACTAAACTAAATGAGAAGACATTCAGAAGCAATAACGCTGTGTCAGTTAATTACATAATAGACGACTCCCTGCAAAGTCATTGTTATTCGCTAGATTTTATCTTTTATCGTTACACAGGCTGAAGTTATTTTTCAAAATTAATAATTTGGAAAAATATATCTTTCACAATAAGTCCTAAAAATATTTCCAAGGCTGTTATAATTTCCTTTTCGGCATGTCAAATCAGAAACAAAATATATATTTTAATTATGAGGAATGAAACAAAATAACTCTTTTAAGGTCTTTCGATAGATTTTCCTACACTGGCTCCCGAACAAAATAGATCATTAATTAAGTTCCGCATTTAAATAATAGCACCACTGCCGTATTTTAATATATAACATTTCTAGTATGTGCAAAGATTTCGGAATGTAAATTGCTATAAACTGTTATTTATATTTATTGACTTTTAATTGATGTCAAATCAGAAATGTTGTGTTATTTTTAGTATTTTAGTACTATATTTGAGTTCGCAAAATAAACTGATGAAGCTTAATAGATAAGTCACTATTTTTGATTATTAACTGTTTCACCCTGATATAACTATTGGGTTAAAAACGAATGGAATACAATTTTTGATAAAAATCTTGTTTATTACCTTTAAAAATACTGAAACAAATTGAAGTTTAGATACAGCAATCTGCCACACAGTTTTGGTTCCTAGTCTTTTTGTCAGTTGAGTCTTATCCTGCAAATTGCACCTTCCACATTTAACTCATACAAATAAACAAACTGTGATTTAAAAAATTCAAAATATATTGTATTTAATTCAAATTTTTAATTTCAATCGTAACAAATGTTCGCAATTCATTTAAACTTCATTCTTCCAGTTCGAAATATCTGGATAGAAGATTAAGGCACTGATATTAGAGATAATGGTAACGAAAGATGAAATTGTGAATAAATTTTTATGAAAATAAACAACAGTTGAAATAAACCGCTATAAGTTGTTGATTAATAAATTTAATTCGTACTTTATATTATCAAGAGTTTTAAAACATATTCTATTTTTATAGTGATTCGTTTCATTATCATAGGAGATTTCATCTTTTTTTTTCTTTCTCTGACTGATAAGAACATAAATAACTGTAAAGTTTCAGCCACCTACTTTTTTTATATTTCATTCCACATGCATTAAATCAGCACACATGGAAGATATTAGTTTAGATATACCAACGGCCAGTTTTAAAGCAACGCTCGGGCTATTTTGGGACTGAACTCGTAATTTTGAACCGCGTTCAGACGACGAGGACGAAACCTGAGATGGCAACCCCATTCCAAACTTCCACACTCACACATGGAAAAACACGTATTTTAGAAAAGATATATCCTTCGAATAAGAAATCGGTATCTTTAATAACTAGAATAATCAGCGAAGATGAGAAAATATTCTCCTTTTGACTTTCGTACATGGTTAAACAATACTGTGCGTTTTGTCCAAAATTAGATACAAATTTGAAAGTTTAGCGTCAAGATTATATACCAAATTTCTTTTATGTAGTTTTGCATGTGTTTTTGAGCTATCTGATTCACACACAAGTAGATATATAGTAACTCCTGATTATCCGGTTCGCCACTATCCGGCTTCCGTATTATCCGGCCTAATTTTCTTTTATCGTAATTAAATGAGGAAGTCAAGGCGTGCATTAAGTCCTCTATTCAGGACTTTTTCAAAACCTTAAAATCTGTATACCTAAACCTGTAAGTGTTGACTCTTATATAAGGATTGCCTTTTCATATCTGTGTAATCATTTATTAGTTAAAAATAAGATCAGTTTGAGTCAACTTTCTTAAGAACTAGGCCTACGATTTAAGTTAATGTTTTGGTTATGTTTATTTCATTTAAGTTGGGCATTACAGAATTTATATTCAAATGTGAAAAGTTTATATCCTTTAATTTACCTTTTCTTTGATAAATTCTTGAAACGTGCAGTGCTGTATATAAACATATATAAACTACCAGTACAGAGCCTTCTATTTTAACATGACACGTTACCGGCGACTGCTTCTATGATTCACCAGCACGCAGCTGCGTTCACATTAAGATAAATGAAGGGCTTAGTACTTAAAAAGAAGTGAGAAAATACTTATTATTTTAATGAGTTTGGTATAAAAACTTTGTCTTCTCGTTGGTGGCCAAAGAAAGGAATTCAGGGAACTCCGGCTTATCCGGCTTTTTAGTTATCCGATCTGCCCTTCAATACCAGAAAATTACATTAAGCCGGATACTCGGGAGTGTACTATAATTCTAAAAATTGTTTTTTTGTATTCACAGAGATTCGTTAAATACTTCAAGTGGAATTGTTTTGACTATAACAATACTTCTCTCAAGATGCTTCATAATGAAACAGGAAAAGTAATTGACATTTAGAAGGTGACATCTGTGAGAAATTAAACAGCATCTGTCAATAAGACCTTTTTATGCCGAAACAAAAAAAAATTGATAAAAGTTTTGTAATTTATTTTTCAATGGTGGAAAAAGGTAAATTTATTTTACTAGGAGACAGTTCTTTTTAACAGTATATGTTTCTTTAACCACTTCTAGTTGTAGCAAATCATATTTTAAATTGTGAACATTCTTACATAAAGATAGAGACATGTCTGCGGAAGCATTTTTAACATAACAGTTACTTACATAAAATTTCCCTAGTAGGTATCTTCGAAGAAAGATATCCTTATTTAGTTTAGTTTATCTTTATTTAGTTTAGTTATCCGTATTTAGTTTAGTTTAGTTATCCAAGTTTAGTTTAGTTTAGTTATATTAACGTCCCGTTTTAAAGCAACACTAGGGCTTTTTTGGTACGGACATAGTAATTTTGAATAGCGATCAGATGATGAGGGCGACACATGAGCTGGCACTTCACTCTCCAAACTTCCACACCACTCCAGCGGAAGATACCTATACCAAAACTCATGCAACTGCGGAGTCCAGTTTATCGCCGGAATTTCCAACAACAATTATCGTTTGTAGAAGGCCAAAAACACTTACAGAGTTAGAATTGCAGTGTCTGAAGAAATAAACTGGAACTCATCTCCAAATCTTTTATAAAACACCCATTTAAACGAAAAACTCTTCAAGTAAGTCCAGATACTTCATTTTTATGAGCACATTTTGTTTCGACAGTTTAGTTGCCTTTTGTTGCTAGATTTTTGGAGGCATCATTCTCAGTTGAACTTGAGACCTGATTCGCATACTTGAAACATGCAAATGTAATACTTTACATTTATTTCCACTTAGTATTTAATTTTTCTGTAGTAAGAATTAATCGAATGATTGGTTCAATGCACCTGTATTGTAATATACAGTAGCCTTATGCATTTAAGATATTTATCAAATTTATAATATTCACTTTCATGTTTTATTCGCCATTTCAATCATGTTGTTTATAAAACATTTGATCTGTTACAAATCACTACTTTACAGATGTAACTTGTAATGAACTTACTATTTTGTTATTTAGGATCACAAGTATTTCAGAATTCTAATAGCTGAAATGAATATTTTGATACATATTATGATTCCTATTTGAAGATATATTCAATGGTAGCTCGTCCATTATAGTTATGGAGCTGAAGTACCTCTTGCTATTATTTTTATAGTTGCTTTTTCGTTTTTTTATTTAATTATTTTAATTATTATTTTATAATAATAATAATAATACTTAATTTTTTTTATTTAATTATTATTTGAGTTGAATAGAATGTCTGGAATTTCAATGTCTGGAATTCTGAGGCTATTTTCTTTGTAAAACACTATGCTCTAATTTTTTACAATCGTTGATGCCTGTCTTATAGTCCATTTCAAATGAATACTGAATTTTAAGCTTTCGCAATACTTCCGGTATTCTTCTTCGACTTAGCTTCCGTTTCGCTCACATACGCGAGGTCAGTAGCATATAAGCGACTTAAATGGTATATCTTGTTTAAATTTTGATTTCATAATATTTTGTTTGGAGAATTTATTTCCCAAATTCAAGAAATTATGCTTTGTCCATTTATTCCAAATAAAGCGCAGTTTTTTTTTGTGTTTTTTTTTTTGATAAATAACATAGATGAACTCTACGACCTAGAATACTCCGCTAAAAAGTATCCCAACTCTGCATTTTATTAATAATACAATCTAATCTACAATCAATTTTATTGATACAACGATCTACAAAAAATATTTTTTGAACATCATTTAGGGTTTTAAAACTGAGTTTTACATTCTGAGTTTTTTAAATCCTCTATTTTTTTCCTTCTTTTTTTAAAATCACATAAGAATTTTCACAAAACGATTTCGTATTTTGTGGTAAAAATATTAAACTATTTTGAGATTTTTCTTTTATTTTTTTTTCTTTTGTTTTATCACTTTATAAATGCATGCTTTATATTTATATCTTAGTTTAGTCATGATTTAAAGGATAAATGAATTGATGAAAAATGCTACAAATCCTTAAATTAGCCTTTTCTCTTTTCCTCAGAACTCCTGTTTTTGCTTTATTCCTGGTGCATTTGGCTGGAATCTTTTCACCATCTGCTATCAGCTTGATATATCAAGTTGATATTCCGCCTTCTCATATATCGTCTTTCCATTTTTTTTTTAATTTTATTTATGTTTTGACGAAATTTTTCACTTTGCTTCTTGCTGACTGCACATGCATTTTTAGGGAAATTATTCAGATGTGGACAGAGGAAATGAAATTTTAAGCTCATATTATACTTTAATATCTTGAAATTTGCTAAAATCGATTCGACAATGGACTGGATTTCTAAGAAAGCCAGTTACTGCTAATCTGAAATATTTTCAGTCTTTTCTTACATAAGTTTCCATTTTGAGATAAAATTATTATCCTCCAAAAGTTTTCTAATGGAAGGATCTAAAAATACTCTTTCTTGCTTCGGTTAAAACCGGAAGTTCTTCAAAACGGTATTTGAAACATTTATCATTTTGTTTCGCTATTTTTGCTAAAACTATATAAATTGTTTCCTAACGTCAAATTTTTTATGAGACAATGGGAGTCTAACCTTTTATGGATTAATCAAATATTAGCTTTGGATATCTTTGACTTCAAGTTCCAATGTCTTTCTTTTTAACAATCATTCTTTATAGGTTCTGCTTTTATATTAAGGCTAACGCATTCGCAAAGGAAATGGGAGTTTTCTCGTAACCACTCTGTACAAACAACAAAGATACTGCCTTCAAATTATTACAAACTGCTTGTTGGGTTTTGAAAATGTAATTTTATTGAATATAAATTCAATATTTTCATGGTCTTTATTTACATCAACTAAAAAAGTTATTGATAATAGAATAGAAGAAATTGGTGGAAGTGGAAAGGGAATACTAACGGAAAGAACGGCATGACTACACTACACCAATATGATAGTGCTCTCATTTTTACTTGTTTACTCTGGCTTTATTGTTGATAATTTATCAGTTTAGACGAAAATGCAAAATAAATAGTTATTCATTCTTCGCAGGTATAATTTATGTAGAGCAACTTAATACTTAAAATTCATAATTATGTTTAAAAATCCTTTCAAATAATATTACGTTGTTCTTAAATATACAAAATTAGTATATAAGAAACCTATTATTTCTGATAAAACTGCAAGTAATGGAATTTTTAAATTCTTTTTTTAGCAATTTGCATTCAAAAGGCTATCCAAGAACATAAGCTATTTTTCAAGGTAATTTTTTCATTGCAGACCTGTGTTATCGCATGCTAAAATCGAAAAATTATATCTCCCTAGAAAAATGCTCTTTAGAAGTATATGTAATTTTTGTTAATGAATAAGGTTATCCCCATATTAAAATTTGTATAAATTTGATTTTTTAAATGGCAACATACAAATTGGAAAGAAAACTCAAATTTTTTAAATTAGTTCGAACACATATAAAAGTTTTCTGTTTCTAAGAAACAGATGTTCAATAATTAATAGTTAAAATTCAGGCCATTGAATTTTAAATGAAACATGCCATTTTTCATTATATTTCTATGTGTAATAGAGATATTACAATAATTCTTTTTCTTAAACTAAATTTCATACAAACAAAAATTGAGCATTTTTTCATTAAACTTTCATCTTAGAAAATCTTGAATATAAACACATAAAAATTTCTGATGCCAGTTGAAAAAACAGTAACTGAAACACTGTTGCTCAAAATTTCCGTGGTTCCGAAAATAACGTTATTTTCTTCCTTTTCGAGGAGTCATCATAATTTAATACATGCATTAGCTGGAGGGAAAATGTCGCTAAAGTGGAACTGATAGTAATGTAGACATTTTGATATTACTTGCAACAAATAATTAGGTATTAGTTGATGATTATTTTTCAAAACAGTTCTAATACGAAAAGCCAAGAAGAGGAAATAATCGACTCAACAAACAGAATCAATTTATTGGCTTTTGATCGAATTTCCTTTTATGCTTTAACATACCATAAAATTTTATACTCAGAATTGCAAAAAATTCTAGGAGATCCTTGATTTTTAAAATGATAATTATAATAAAAGAATATTTTTGTAATTTGGTTCAACGAAGTATGGAAAGATACAGTTGTAAAAATTTGAGAAAGTGAAGTAAAATAATTAATCTATCGAGAGGATTGATGCAATCATTACATTTTAATTCAAAGCCATCTTAAAGATGAAATCGAAATTTAAAGCTGCATTCATGATTTATTCTCCTAAAAAATAATTAAATGTGACTGTGATATCAAAAATTTTGTGTTATTAATATTAATTTTTGTTTGGCGAAAATCTCGTTATGAAAATGATAAAGAACTTTTTTCGAAATAATCATATAGCTATAATTTTCAGCATTAAAAATAGTTCTAATGATATACATTTTAATTCAAATCAACTTTTTTTCCAGGATATTCCATTATTTTCTTTTTAACAACATTTAAAGAACAATATAATGAAATGCGAATCATGCAGTATTCATAAATCTAATTTATATGAAACATAAAGAAGAAAACTTCAAATGTGCATATACACGATTTATTTATGGATAAAGAAATGATAAAAAAAAATTGTGTTAATATTTTTTTTCCAAAATTTTTTTCTTCCATAAATGGACTTTAAAATTGAATATGTAATTTTGGTCTCTTCATTAAACAAAGTTTTTGTTCTGTTTCATTTGATGCACATTATTTAAAAACAATTAAAAGGTCCAGAATTAAATTATCTAACCAATTAAAAAGTGAATAAGATAAAAGTAAGAATTAAAGAATTACCTATTTTCTGCATTTGAGTATATTGAGATAATTCCCCAGATTTTTTTTTCCTTATATATATCTCAGGTTGTGTGTGCCAAATGGCATAAAATTTCAGATTCGAAATTTCTCGATGCCAGATATTGTTCAAAAGAAGGAAAACTCAAGGTTGCTGTAGGAAAATTTTAAAATGATATAAGCATAAATATGAATTCGTCCCCTTAAGTTAATGCGAGCCACATATATTTAAAGAAGATACGTTACTAAATTAAATGACATATTTTGCTAATGTATTATTTTTAGATTGCGAGCAATAAGAAGTGTTCTGACATTTTTTTGTAGAACTATGCATTAGGATAGGCTGAAAAAAAGTCACATTTTTTTTCATGTTGTTATACCAAGGAAAATTTGCGAAATAGTGAGAAATACAACGGAAAAAAAAAATTAACAGATTTTATTAAAATCTTCCGCTCTCACATACGGCTTAGAACTCGTATAAAGTTAGCGAAGAACGATTATTATTTAGTGATTTTTGAGTTTTAAAATCCCTCCTTATTTGTTCATTATAGCTTCAATTATTAAGTATTGAAATTTTTAAGAGTAATAATTTTTTTTTCATCAAAATAGGTCTATAATTTCAGATTGTACATTTGCTGAAAAGTAGACAAAAATATGTGTAATTACTTCAATATGTAATTTTTAATACCTAATTATCAACATAATTATCATACTTTATCACGTCGATGAATAACAATAGCTTAATCTATATACATAAGAAAATGTTATTT
>JAPMOR010010214.1:406370-441519 GCA_026543865.1 Argiope aurantia | reverse complement strand
CTTAAACTACATAGATTAGATTTCTTTGGATTAACACCGAAAAACAGTTTTTCTAAATTCAAGATTTTGTTCTTTTCATTTCAACTTAAACGGATTGCATAAAAGAATTATGACAAGTTTATCATGCTTACCGAAGTTTATTATGCTTACAAAATAAGCCTTCTTTCGCATATAGAAACTATAATTCCCGAAGTTGCAATTTTCATTTTAACTCTTATGATTAATTGACGAATTATCTGAAAAATATAATTGCCATATAATCCTTCGGTTATTACATTTAATATTCAATCTGTGTTATTATTTTTGAAACGTATATATATAAATGGTATTAAATTTATTATATGCTCAAAAATTATACAAGTATAAAAGGGTCACAGTAACTATATTAAGGATATGCAAGCATCAGTTACAAAGAGTTCAGTTTCATTTGAATGATTTAACTAAATTTTATTTCTTTTTGCTTATGTATTGTTATTTATTCATTTTCTCCTTTGAATTCGGATTTCACTTTCTCTAATAAAAAAACACTTTTACCAGAAAGTTTTGTGCAGCAATTTTTCCTGGTAAACTCTTGGTATAAAAATAACTTCAAATACGATGCTGCTGAAGAACGAATGCACCATCTCTTCTTTCAACAAGCTATTATGTAACCTTTGAAACCAGTTGGCACGTCCTGCACAATCTGAGCGTTCGAGAAATGCAGAAGCCTTTTGTGAGATTTCTTTTATTAAGTTCGTTTTTCTCGTAAAAATAAATAACGAAAAATACATTGTATAGGGAAGAGTTACAAATTTCTAGAAAAACTTTGTTATTTTTCGGGAGAGTAATTTATTTCAGAGTGTGTGTGTTTTCATGTTTTTGTGATGGGGTTTGAATCGAAATCAAAATGCAAAAAGAAAATATTTTTTTAATTAAGTTTATAATCTTTTACTTATCATTTTACGAACATGAAATTTAAGTATACATAGCTTTAAATTATAGGCCCATTTTTAAATTATTAAAATAGTTGTAATATGGTTTATTGAAGTGCATACATTTCCTATTGCAATAGCTCTAAATTAAATCATTCTATTGCATTCAAATTTATTAATACATAAAAATTTATTTAAACATACAATTTAATCATAGAGACATGAAGTAAAAGTCAAACGGATACACGACATTTGCAATAACGATGAATGTTTAGTAACAGCATACCTAATGTACCTAAGATCTTAAATACAAAAAAAAAAAAAACTTGTGTTTTGAAAATGGAACTACGAAGGAGGATTTGCAAAATTCTCGGGTATAAGTACAATTATATCATCTAGATTTTTTTGTCCATCTCGCAGAGTTGCCTATCTCTCCGAGTTATTTAATTGTATTTTTATTTCGTAAATAGAACCAAACTTATATGATCAAAATAATCCTGAAATTGTTATTGTGCAATGGTTCACATTGATTATCCATTTATTGGGCTCCAGTACCAGCAGTGTGGCTTCATATCGTTCCCAGAGTAAATGATTATCTTAGGTTGGTCAGCTGCTAGTGCTTTCTCTTTTACATTGTCTATTATTTCAGGGTTACGAATTTCGCTACAGTACTTTCACATTACTGGACTAAAACAATTTAAAAAAATCGTTTTTATCTAAAACAGAATTTATCAAATTATGTATCAAACTTAATTTATCTTTATTTTATCATCGCATCTCTTATTTATGTTTTTCAAGTATGTGTGAAATAGAGTAAATTTTTTAAATATTTTTTGATAGTACAGAAAGTTGCCTTTTGATGTAAAATGATAAAAAATAAAATTTGATGGTTGTCAAAATATCTGAGATATCACTAAGAATATGAAATTTCATGAATTTGAAAAATGTTGCTCTATTTAAACTTTTCTCTTGAATTACTTAGTTGGATTATAAAAGCCCAAATCAAAAAGCATGTATGTTTTATGTCTTTTTATTAATAGAACAGACACTCTGCAGGAATTTTAAATTGATGGAGAGGATATAACATAATCATTATAAGTCAGAACTTGGAAAAAACACACACACAAGAATGAAGAAAAGAAAATATACTTTTTTCTAATCTGGAATGATTACATTATTATAATTTTAACTGACTAAAAAGACTTATATGCATTGCATTTCGTGTGAGGCATAGGAAGGTTCACTGTGACGAAGAAAAAAAGAATTTTTTGCCAAGCAGCATTTTTTAGCCGCAGCTTTAACATTACGCAAGAAGACATCAATAGAAAAAATCAGATACACATGAATCTATTGTCTATTACCTCCATGTGGGATTCCACAGGATTATCTGAGAGAGTTTCTGCAATAATAACAAGCTCTGGTTAGCAGAACTTGGTTTAATGACTAATAAGCATAAAAGTAAAACAATTGACGGAATGAAAATCAGAAGAGAACGTTTAAAGAAACAGAAACAACACTTTCAAGACAACCAGGGTCTAATAATCGAAAACAGAGGATTGTTTTTCAATAAGGAAAGATAATGCAAGTATTTTTTAAAAGAAAATAACTAACTCTTCCAAAATGACTATTGCTGACAATTTACAGAAGAACTATCACTTATAGAAGAACTAAACTCAAAGATTTAGACCATATAACACTAATATTTGGCACTGAAGAGACATTGCAGCGAACCTAATTGAGTTTTTACAATATAGCATTACCTAATTTTACCGCAATTGGATGTGTGGAACCGCTATAAATGGTGAAATCAATGGGGATATGATATTGTTGCTAGGAAACTAAATACTGCAATGGTTAGCTTATTCGATATTACTAACCATATTTACGCCATCTTTTTTTAAATTTTATTTTGACGATGGGAAAACTAAGGGCCAATGTATTTAATGGGTTACAGCGTAAATAACTAGGAAACTGCAGAGCGTTCCCTCTGGTATTTAATATTATTATTATTTTGCCAATTGAAAATTACTTTCCCTTTTTAAAAAAGGCAAATGTTTTAAGTGCAGATCAGAAGAATTAAATGGAAATGTGCATTGCTATATTTAATGGAAAATGTTCGTTTAATGGAAATCAGAAAACTATGGGAAACTTGCTAACTACAAATGGTTTATATTAGCAAATCGAATACTTCGATTGCCTGTGGCAATTGATAATTCCACTAGCAATCTTCAAACATTGATTCAGTATATTGTAAAAAGCTTATGAGCTTGTATTGCTTAACGTTAAGTTAAAGTCTTTATTCATGAATGGCTCTAAACACATCTGGAAGCTTATTTCTTACTCACTAACTACTTACCTGAAAAGAAATAATAGATTCACTTGTTCAAAGAAGCAGAAAAATTCTATAACTGATCATTCTATGTGGTGAGCTCAAACATAAAAGGTAAAAGAACTTGGTTTGTGCCGACTACTGAAAGCAATAATACAGAATAGAGGAGGAATTAGAATACAATTTACAATTACACAGCACAATTTACAATTCCATAACTCAACTTTGAAATTGAGAATTACATTGATATAATCTTATGGCTTAACATTGAAATTACATAACCTTAACGACAAAACTTACTTCCACTGATTCCTTTAAACAATGCATTGAGAAAACATTAGTATTAATTGATCAGAGAAACTTATTCATTTGCTTTCCAACAAGTCATAGAAAAGGCAGTTAAACCAGCTACTGAGAACTTTATCTATTAATCACCTTCAAGATTTTCCTAATGTGAAAATTCTATCTCAAAAGATTATGCTAAAATTGTATGCAAAAAATAGCTCAATGTGGCAAAGCAACAAAAACAAGCATTTTCAGGTGTGAACTTCTTAAAATCTGATCAAGGATTTAAATGGCTGAACTAATATGTTCTTATTATACAAAAATTGCGTACATAAATTATTTTCCTCGTTACGTTTTAGTTTAATTTAATTTAGTATAACACGTCTTAACAAAGCATTATTAATTCCCAGAAAAAGGCAAAGAATTGCTCTAAAAGCTTTTTTTTTTATTTTGCATAATATTTTGAGTGCCTTTTCTTGTAATCTAATAAGACCTTATTATTTTTAATTACATTTTTCTCCATAATATGTGTTCAAAGCTTTAAAAACTAACTAAACTAACTTTATAACTAAATTTTAAAATTTTATTGATTTTTCAAAATTTTCAAGTATTAAATTCTTTTGAGCACCTTAGCGTTGTAATAAAACAGTGAAATTTTTTTAAAATTTTCCTGTATCTAAAAGACAAATTTTGGCTTTTATAAAAAGTCCCCCTCCCCTCCCCCCAAAAAAGGTGGAGGGGGTTTTCAGTGCACACTGATGTATATATACACTCTAAGAATTCAAAAAATGATAAGTCAAAAAGGCTTTTGGATGGAAAAAGAGACCTTGTTTTAAATATAATTTATGCTTTCTGTATTATTTAAACCAATATTTCATAGTAATGAATAAAAGAGCAAATTTATAGACAAGAGTTCGTATCTGTTTTTGATACTTTCTGCTAACTACAATAGTTATTCTTAGCTTCTGAGTTGCTTAAAGGAGATAGCCTAATACAAAGGGTGGTATTTATTTTTGCATTAACAAAATATTTTGTTTAATTTAAAAATTCATTCGCATAATTTATTTTTTGTCATAACTTTTTTCCTTCCTAAAGGGGCATAACAAGTACTTGAGAAACCCTAGTTCAAATTTGTATACAACGTAGTTTTTATTACATTTGTTTAAACTACTGAGGTGACCCAAAATCTTTTAAACCATTTTTAGACCGTTCATAATAAATACTAGGAATGCATATACAATATATAATATTTATATTAAAATTTTGTCATGTATTCGTTCCACATTCTCTAATTCAACATAGTTTTTCTGCAATTTAATAAAGCTATAAGAGCGATTCTTTTTTAAGCCATTGAAAGCATACAGAAGAAAAAAATTATCTGCTGCATACTGTATCTATTCTATAAAGTTTTGGGGAAACTGTTTAACTTCGTCGAAATGAGATAATCATGTAATTTTCCTCTTTTCAAAGAAACTCCTTCGTTGCAGCAGGTGGTCTTGAATGAACATCTGTATTCTATCTAATTGACTTTTTTTAGTTATTTAGATTCATCTCATTTACTTGTGCGCACAACTAAATACAGAGGAATCTCTTGATTATCATAATTAGTCGATTCACAGTATTCATCAAAATCGTACAGTATATAAAACCGAGGCATTTTGACAACAAAACGTATACTTACTGCACAAAATATATTAAATTATATAGACAAATATATACTATTTCTAACAAATATTACAAAATACTATTTCTAATAAATGTTCAAAATATGGTGTAGCCCATTGTTTATTGCCTTAAGATCACTGACATCAGTTTGCCATCATCTGTTCACCCTTTAATGTTCTCAACTCAACCTTCTGAAAACAACAGAGTATAAGATAAGTCGGATTATGGAGGAACTACTGAACTTTTAATCATTGTATTTATATACTTATTATTAAAACAACGTTTGGTAATTACCATAATTTTTTTATTTTCATAATTAAATAATCTTTATTGGTAATAAGTATGCTTTGAATAGAGCATCTTAATTTACATTTAAAACTACTATACTTAAGTACTCGCTTAAGTGCTTTTGAAAAAAACTTAAGAATTCTTTGAATTAAAAAAAATGATTTTCCTAATAAAATTGTTTCGAGAGTCGCTATTGAATAAATAATCCTTATTGCACACAACATTCAATGAGTCATAAAAATGAGAAAATTTAGTTTTACTCTTTCAAAGTGGGCGAATTATTTTTAAGAAATAAAATATCTGAAGATAAGAATATCAAAAAGATTACCACAGAACAAAAAGTTCTGATTTTATTTTTCAGAATGCAGCTAACGCCTGTTATCTTACAGGAAATAGGACTAAACAGGCAAACTTTAAGCGCTTCTACTATAAAATTCCGGTTTTCATATCGTGGCATAAAATTCTCTTAAATAACCATTGAATGGATAAATTAGTAATGTCACATAGGGCCCATAACACAACATAAATCAATTTATGAAATAATATAATTAATGACGCACAAAAAAAGTCGTGAAGCTTGTTAGGTGATAAATTTATAGAAAATGTATTGTTCTGAATCACATTATTGAATTGAATTACCTCTAAAATGAAACTATGTATTTTCCTTACCCAATAGAAGAAATGTTCATGCCGATCAGTTTTACTATATATTTACAATTTTTATTTTTTTAATGATTTGCATTAAATGTTACAAAGATAATAACGAAATATTACTTCGCTTATAATTTGTAAATAGCGATCAAAGTTTCGTTCTTAAAAGTATTTTTTTTATTATGGTACATTTCTTAGGAATTTTATATAAAGATATGTAGTAATATAATACCAAAAATGGAAACTTAAATAATTATTTGTCATTAATCAAAAACTTAGAAAGTCTTCACAAAACACTGAAAATTACTCATTTATATAATTTTTAAAAATAAACTGAATTGGAGAAGGCAACATGTTCTGGATGCTAAAGAATAACGAAAAATAATTTTAATTAATTAATTAAGAAAATAATTAGTCGGAAATAAATGAAAATGTTTAAATCTGAATTATTTTTGAGTTGCTTTTTAAATTTAATTTTTTTTAACTAACAAATAATAATTTTAGATTGAAAAGATTAATTATTTCAGAATATATTTTCATCAAACTGCAATCAGTTTTTGGTAATATTAAATTTCAAACTGATTGTTAATTTCCAATTATTTTTGCATTAAAACAGTTTTAAAGATATAATTAAATTATGTTATCAGGCAGTAAGCTTCTAATATATTCTAATAAAAGAACATTCAGTGCATACATTTGATACTTCATATTTATTAAATGAAGCCTATGTTAAGCCTTGAATTCAGCAATCAAGTATCGAAGTCATTGCAAAAGTAAGAAATTATACCTGATTAAAATTCTTGGTCTTTATGCTGAATTATACAAAAATGTAATGACCTTAAAGAATTTTAAGCCCCCGCCCTCTGCTCCATCAAAAACAAAACTTTAAAATTCGGTGAAACCTGCGAATTAGAATGCTGTATTTTAAAAATCTTCTATCGTGACATTAAATTTAAATATAAGAAAATATTTCAAATCGCTATAATATTCATACAATTTCATTTTTTATGAGTCCAGTGAGTTTGGAAAGTTGTTCGATTATTTGAAAGATAGCTTTGTCTTTCATGGAATATCAATTATCTTGGAATCGAATAATGGTCCAAAAATTTTTTTTCTTCAGTTTCCGTGCTTGCGAAAAATCAACGCTCATCATCCCAAATCAAATGTCATAGCTGAGCGATGTGCTCAAATAACCATGTCTACTTTTAAATGATAGAAAGTACTTATTGCAGATTACCTCTCCTCAGCTGTCGCGAAAAATTTCTCATTAAGATTTATCTTCCTCCGCTCAAAGACTTTATAGACTTCTTACTCATTGTCTAATTTCTTGAAACCCAACACAACGTCCACCAAAGTGTCATCATTAGTGTCCCTTCAAAAATAAAAAATAGTTGCAGACAAATTCCATGATTTCGTGAAATAGAAGTTATTCATCATTTGCAAAAGATGATGTCGTTAAACTGAAAACAGCACACAGAAATTGGATTCCTGTTTTGGTTCTGCTTCATATGCTCTCTATTTCTACTTTGTTACTACATCAGATGGAAATATTTTATGATGAAATTTAGAAGTCAATTGCTGAATTAAAACTATTATTTCTTCTGGGCATAAGTTATAATTTGCCTTGCCTCACTTTTCAGGTTTTTACTAAAACTCTTACAATAACCTAGTTCTCCTAGCGATCCTTTTTCTTCCCATGATGCTGTAGTAAATTAAAACTACAATGCATTGATTATTAAACCAGCAGCAATCCATTCTGGCCAATGCTCTCTCTCCTAACAGGCTAAAGTATTACTAATTTATCGTTATTCGTTCATAAATTGATATGCTGTTTTCAGTAATTGATTTGTTTAAAAAAGGAAAGTGTAATAATTTTATATAATGAGCTATGAGTCGCACCGCAAACTTAGCAGCATTGTCAAACAAATATATCTATGAACAGCCAGTTGATTGCTTCATTAGTAAAGTAGTTCTAGATCCAGCCTGACGTCTAATATCTCGTACCTACTTTCTTTTTGATAGCTCTTAAAGAGTTATCACAAGAGACAAGAATAAGAAACATCTCATACGGCCACAACTCTTATCTTGAAATAAACTAAAAAAGAGGAAAATAAATTTGCCTTTAACACTAGGACTTCTCCGCTCAAGCCGCATCGAAGTAAGTGGTGGCCGAGAGTTGATTAAAATGTTCGCCTTTAAAGAAAATATCTCTTGGAAGAAAATTCTTTCTTTCTTTTCTTCTTATATTTGATTCTAATCTTCGAATATATCTTGGAAGAAAATTAAAAGTTAATATGCTGTTAATTTTCTAAGGTAATTTAAAGGTATTAGGAAACGTCTTCTTTTCATGATATTTCCTACTTATGAAGCCAAAGAACAAGAGGACAATGTCTGACAAGTCGTTCTCAAATGATGACTCTTAGCAAAATAATGAGATTGAAATTTGAAGTAATAATTTTCTCATTCTTGATTCGGTTATTATGTAAAATAGATAACTGAATGCAAGCTACTATCTGGAAATTGATATTTCTTCACTACCGAATGGAGTCACAACAGTCTGATGGTAAGCTCTTGTCTTCCAAACTGAAAAGTTACTAGTTTGAAATTCAAAGGTTCAAAAGAACCTCCTTGCATTGGATTTAGCACACTTCTGATTGGACACCGACAGTCAAACGTCCGCAGCCTTGTATGGTGTGGAAAATCTAGCAGAGGGCGGCGTCTCAGGTGTTCTCGCCGCTTGATTGTGGTTACAAATTGCGAGTTCCGTCCAAAAATAGCTTTCGCCCCTTTTACTTCTTCGTAACAGGATGTTAAAATAACTAAAAATTTTACTGCTGAACTGATGTATTGGTAGTATTTGATAACATTTGAAAATTCAAGCTTGCTATTTATTCCAATCATTGAAATGATCGTTGTGCATGAAAATATTTCCTTTATGGTGCCATGTTACTACTATTTTAACATTGGGAAAGTGTATCTCTGATTATACTAAATTGACTAAATACCATCCCATGAGAAGTATACTTTTATATTTGTTTAGTAGGAAATGATTCACAGGAGTTTCGAGAGAGGAAATGAATTTATAGTGATATTTTTTAAGACTTCATTCTGGCCACCCTTTTAATTCTGCCGCAAGTTTCCTTGGATCTTCAAAAATTTTTAAGTGATCTAACTGAAATCATTAACATCATGAGATACTTGTGTTATAAAAATAGGAATAGCTTAACAAATCATAGTTAAATTATATGCTTAACAATTTCTAATGTGTTTTTTTTCCTCCCTAGGTCTAACGAAACTAAATACGATGCATTCCAAAATGACATGTCACAGGTTGAAAACCGATTCAAAAGCCATTCCGTTCGGTCGTCAGAATTTCCGAAGGACAATGGACATCTTGCTTTCATAGATAAACTCCTTGAAGGTTATGATAAAAGAGCCTGGCCTACGTATGGGACAAGTAAGAAAATTGAAAAACTTATGAATGAAGCAAACAATAAGATGTCTCACAAAAATGCATTTTATTTGATCGTATTGAAAATTCTTTAAAATTTTAATAAACCATCAATTACTAGCTATTTTTTTTGTTTAACTTGCAGATCCAGAATAATGGTTCTGCACCTTTTGAATCAATTTGATAATATGATTTCAATTTATCATCCTACTTACCCTATTCTAACTCGTTACTGAAATACTCAGTACTGACATTTCTGCGATATGCATATTCAATGAGGAATTTCGTCATTTTTTTCTAAACCCAAAATTGTATAGTGGTGTTTTACTTACTTTTCTCCCTTTTGTGTTACATTTAATGAACACAGTTTAGATTCCCTCTTATAATTTTTATGTCCTGTCTTTCCTTTGAATGTAATCCTTTCCTAAAACGTCTTTTTGTTCTGCTAATTTTTTTTGTCACTTTCTGTTCTAACCATTTTTAGAGATTAGATTTCAGTCCAATTATAAACAAAGTATGGCTTTAATATTATTAGTCATATGATAGAAGGAAATATTCATACTGTTGACAAATAATGAGAAATTAATATTTGATATATTAAATGTCATAAAGAATACTTCTTAATACATTAGCACTATCACAATACCCGCTAAAGTACCCCTCTATCCCTTTTGCTAATGACTTCAATATACATTTATGAATACCAGACGGAAATATTGCAGATTATTTAGAGAGAAAATCAATTTTAATAATAAATACTGAAGTTCAACAAGTATTATCTAGCCCCGACTGCAAAAGGGCAAGCATACATCAATTTTAGAGTCCAGCAAATATTAACAGCAGACTTTTAGAGAAGAATAATTCTCTCTTTAGCAGGTGGCCAAAACAAAAATTTTAAGAAGAATAGTGTAGACTTTTGGAATAGGTGGCCAGAATAATGCATTTATTTGGAAAACACCGATAAATTTCTCAAATAAAGACATTTACTTAAATTTTCTGTTCACTGTTCATGATTCACTGAGTATAATCCATTGTATGAATTCATTCTTCTGGTTCATGGTAGAAAAAGGTTAGGAAGTCCTAATCTAGACCCAAAAAAATTCGTTAAATGTATTAAGAAACCTTAATGTTGGCAAAAAGAATTAAATATCAAAATATTAGAAATGTGAAATTCTACAAAAAAGTTTTTTAAAAAAAGTATTACCAGTTATATACAGCATACCCGCTCTAATTGTAGCCCAATATTTAATTTATTAATTTATAAGTCGTTAGAAATAAGATTATACTTCCAAATCCAAAAATGTCCTAATTCATGTGAAGAATTATATTTTGTGCTGTTTATGTTGACAAATATATTGCTGAAAAAATTACGATGTTTAACTTTTCATACATTGCTTCAGTCCTCTAAGCCATATTTAGTGAAATATTTTTCACACCAACATTTTAAACAAAAAAGTTCCTCATTATTGAAACTGGCCGCATTATAAAGCTTTGAATATCACTATTTCGGATCATTCCAATAACCATCTTGAAGAAGAGCCGCAAATCAATTCATGGCTCTGCCTCCAAGTTGCTTTTGATTGACAAAAAATGAAATTCAAAGCTTTGTAATTTGGTTAGTTTTGGTGACAGAAATGTAGAGGTTTTTTTTAATTGTCAGTGTCTCAAGATTATTTTAATAAATAGTATAACTGAAAGGACTGAGAGATTTAGAATTCGCGATTTTTCAGCATATTTATTGACGCAAATTACATAAAATAAATTTCTCTATGTCATTTAAAGCAGTTTTCCATTTTGAAGCATATGTACATCTAATGAACACTGTCTCCTATAAAGGTATTGATTTTGAAATTGGCAAGGAAAAAATTTTTTAAGTAATATAATTAAACATGACTTGTCAAATAAAAGAAAACTTTAAGAAGAAAGGTTAAAAAAATAAGGATCTTAAATTAAAGTTTAAGACAAAATTGTATTATTCATAGAACAAATTAAACATGGTATATAACTACTACATGCATGAGGAATTTTAAAAACATTCAAAAGCTGAAAGAAAACGGCAACATTTAAAAGAATTAAAAAAATATATTATTAAAAAAAGTGTTTCCTTTTTACGTGCGTATAATAATAATAATAATAATAAAAGAAAATTGGTTGATTTCGGCTCATTTCTGAAAACTAATATAATAAATTATATTTATTACTTGATTTAGGAAATTTATTTAAATCTAAGAAAAAAAATTTATTTTAGTTTTGCGAATTTTTCTGAATTTGTCACAAATTAAGAAATCACATCAAATACATTGTTTTTCTGAGCAGGAAAGTATTTAATTTGGGTTTAGATTTATAACTGCCTTGGAAAATCATTCCTATGGGATGTTTAATACAATCCTACGATTATGTTTCTCTTAAACATGTGCACAAAGGTAGAAATCATTACTGAATTTTGTAAAAGAAACACACTGGAACACTATTAAGCCAAAAGGTTAAATTCAATAAGCTTTTAGCTGCCTCTACAAATTTTCTTTAGTTTTTTTTTTTTTTTTTGTCTTTTGTGTGTATGTTTCATGTTTATTACAAAACCCAATGGTTGACTAGAGGTTTTTAGCTTGTTTTGCTCTGATGAATTTGAAAAATTCAAAGATTCGGTGGCGGAGACATTTAGGAAAATTCAAGTAATCCGCTGCACAAAGAATGTACGAAAGCTCAAGAAACAAGGCTGCTAAAACACAACATTCCTCTAAATAGCCTCTGTAGGTCACATAGATCGCTCGCTATCTTTAATCGGTGGAAACTAATCACAAGAGATAATTGCTTTTCCACACTCTTGATAAGAAAGCAAACTTCCTGTGCGGCTTTTTGACCTAATGTAACCTTTGACACGGCTTTTTATATCTAATGCTCTTCTAAAGCATCCGATTACAGGATTCTACCATAAAACTCCCATGACAATCGTCTTTTTTTGTTGGTGCCTTTCTGGTAGCTTTTCATCATCTCTGTAATTGGTACCTTCTGGTAGAAAGGAGGACATAATCTGATTAATCAACGATGCCTTCGCAAGTATCTTTTTTGTTGAATTAGAAGTAAATTTCATTTCTAAGATAAAGAATTGATCTGCTTCAAAAAAGAAAATATAAAAAATCATAAGCAAAATTTAAATTTTGAATCTTTTAAAATAATATATTCATTAATATAAAAAAACCAAATTATATTTTCCTACTCACTTATGAGTCCTAAGTTATACATACAGAGTGTTGCCGAATTCGGCGGACAAATTCAGAGAGGTGATAGTAGGCATCAAGAGGATAAAAAATCACCATACAACATGGGATCCCAAACGACATTTAGTAGTGGAAAATAGCAAAAACATAGGGAGTCAGAGAACTGCTGGAAACTGTAAAAAATAAAAATAAAATAGCAAATGGTGTTTAAACTACGAATTTTTTTTTGAGTGAAAGCACATTCTCATTTTTTTTTTTTTTTTCATGCTGGTAACATGCGGATTTGATGATCTAGCGGGTCGTAAATTAATGAAAACCAAAAAGCAGTTTAGAATCCTTATCTGAAAAAATGTTAAAACTTGAAGAAAAATAAAAGCTTGAAAATATAAGGAATTTTATATTCTCTAATTTGATACAATCGTGTAGTGTGAGAACTGGGGAGTTTTAAAGATATTCAAGAAAAACTAAAATGGGAACCAGAAAACCATCATTGCAACATCAGTACTGATGTTTGCAGAGAGCGTTGTCAAATTCGAAAGACAAATTTAGAGCAAGGATAGTGGTCATTAAGTAGATGAAGAATTGCCTGGAAACATAGGGTCACAGGTAACATTTTTAAATGAAAATCACAAACCAGATGGAGTTCGCACGCTGGATGCTTGATCCACACAGAAAGATGCACACTTTTCTGCTAGAGTTTTATTCTCAGATGAAGCCTGCTTTACGAGATAAGGCGTTTTCAACACGCACAATGCAAATATTTGATAATTCTAAAATCCCCAAATCACAATCTTGTCGAACTTACAACACAAGTGTGATATTAACATCTGGGCAGAGTCTTCTATTTGGACCGTATCTTCAGTCAGAACGCCTCTGCGGCAAAAAGTATCTTGTTTTCTTTCAACACGTTCCTCCGAATTTACTGCAGGGAACACCAACCATTTGGTTAATGCATGATGGAGCACCCGCACATTTTAGTTACATTCGGGAAATCTGACTTGTTGTTTGCGAATGAAGTATAACGACCATCAATTCTACAATGCTCATTAATGAATACTTGTTCGCTGCTTTTATTTTCCTCGTACGCATGAAAAATTTACATATGAGAAGGCCTCTTCTCTATTACTTTTTTCCTAATCCTCGCATTTTTAGGGCCATTCTCTTCGGCAGACTTATTGTCTTTACAACGTCTGTTTTTGCGATCTTCACTGAATAAACGTTACCTGCGACCCTATGTTTTCTGGTAATTTTTCATCTACTTAATTCCTATTTTCCTTGATCTGAATTTATCTTTCGAATTTGACAACGCTCTCTCTAAACATCGGTACTGATGTCGCAGTGATGTTTTCTGGTTCCCATTTTAGTTTTTCTTGAATATCTTTAAAACTCCCCAGTTCTCCACTACACGCTTATATCAAATTATAGACTATAAAGTTCTTTACATTTTTAAGCTTTTATTTTTCTTCAAGTTTTAATATTTTTGCAAATATGGTTTCTAAACTACTTTTTCGTTTTCAGTAATTTTACTACCCCCTAGATCATCAAATCTGCATGATACCAGCGTGAAAAAAAAGAAAAAACTTTTACGAATGTGCTTTCAGTTTAAAAAAAAATCGCATTTTAAACACCATTTGTTATTTTTTAATTATTTTTTACAGTTCCCAACAGTTCTCCTACTCTCTATATTTTTGCGATTTTCACCAATTAAACGTCGTTTGGGACCACATGTTGTATGATGATTCTTTATCCTCATGATGCCTACTATCACCCCCTGAATTTGTCGGTCGGATTCGACAACACCCTGTATATATATATGTGTGTGTAATGATATTTTAAAATATAATTTGAACTTAATTCATTTCCTAATTTTTAGCTTAATTTAGCCCATATTAACTTCATTCTAAAATATTCTCTTATTTTCTGATCCAATTCCACCTTTTTTATTTAATTAATTCAACAGAAGCTTTGTAAAAAGGCTGAAATCAGCAGTTCACACGCTCTGAGTGAATGGATAAAAAATTGTCACGCCAAGCACATTCTTTTAAAAGATCCGTATAATTTCCTTACCTAACTCGACACATGTAAAGAAATCCCTATCAAAATCTCACAGTATATAATCACGGGAATAAATCTTTCATTAGCTTTTCCTCGTTTTGCTCTTGTGTCGTTCTGTGTGATGTGTCCCGTCTCTTCTGCTTTGTTCATAAATTATGCCTCCAGGGATGGATTAAAGCAAGTTTAAAATTCGAAAGTTTTTTATTTCTATTTCTTCGGCCACCATTCTGCTAAAAAATTATATTTCAAGTTCGTAGATGGGTTATCTAGTTCAAAGAGTATGAAAATTCCATTACTCCGTAACTTCTTAGCAACTGAAAAGAGAAAGAAAAGTAGAATTAGATTCATTATTCCTTCGTCATAAGTGACTACTTTATCAGTGAAATGCTTCAATTCTGCAGTAGCATTAAGGCTATTGGTTAAAGTGCGATCTTTGACCCCCTAGCTTCAACTGCTTTTTGTTTGTGACACTTTTTTGGTAAAAATTCATTATTTGCACTCTTTTCACTCTTCGTAACTCCCATGCTTATGAAATTAGAAGAGAAATAAAGGAGTTCGCTTTCTTTATATCTCGGACTACTGGCATCTACTCCCGACTACAGAGTTGTCGAAAGAAATTTTTTTGTATATGGAAGAAAATGTCATATCTTTCGGTTTTAGACGTTATAGAAAGTAATAGCAAGTTATATATAGAAGTGACACTAATTCTGAATTGTGACACTAATTCTGAATTGTGATACTAATTCTGAATTGTGACACTATTATATTGAATTGCCATCAAACTTTTATGACTTTGCATTTTGTATCGCTTAAAATATTTATGAGAACCGTTATTTTGGATCTATTTCTCTTGGGTCAGCTTTTAAATTTTGCTGTGAATTTATTAATGGAGTTGGCTCCATTAATACTACTTTCAAATGAAAGTTTCTCGTTCAACAATGCAACATTTGGACTCTTCTCGATGATGAAACTCTCCATTTCAGAAAGATTTTGTAATTACATAAGCCCTTTCAGTTAAGCTCTATGATTCAAAGATATGATAATTTCAGTAAATGCAATTTACATGAAAACAACATCTATTTTGAATGAAATAGATTCAAGTTTAAGAAGGGTAATTATGAATTTAGGATTATATCGGATACAAACTTACCTGAATCTGAGTAGCTAAACTGTCTGTGAAGCACTTTTGATTAATTCTCAGGGAAACAGTTCATTCTGGCTTTTCATGAACAACTGTTTCAAAACCTCAATCTTTACATATCCTTATCATTGAACAACTCTATATATGGTTTAATTGGGTGATAATTATTTTAGTCTTAAATAAAATAAAAAGACAGCTTCTATGTGTAGGAAAAGTTTTATTGTATGTAAAAATGACAAAGGCTCTCAGCACTCAGTACATAGATTTTATTCAATAGTAGCCCTTGTGAGATATCACAAGGTGTTTTTCGGATTATTATAAATATCGTTTAAATTTCATATCCGACTAATCAATGGTAATTTATAGTTGTTTTTTAAAAACATCGATTTATTGAACAATATTTTTGTTAACATTGCTTGGCACAGTTTCCATTGTTATATGGGATAAAACATTTAAGTGCTTTGTAGTTAATCATACAAAAAGTGACTTTGCATGAAGTGTTTTGAAATAAAATGGAATAAACATGTCTTCAACACAAAATTGCTTGAGAGGTTATAATTTTCAATGAAATTTAACTAATAAAATTATGACAAATGCTCAAAATATCTACTGTAAAAACAGGGATTGCGACTGACAATTATCTCGATTCTATCGTATCATTTATCACATTATATCGCACATAGTTCTTACCTTAAATTCAAAGAAAATTTTGAAATCGAAGTTCTTAAATTGTCCTTACAAAATTATGGGGAGTTATTAAAGCAAAGAAATCATCCATTCAAATCCAAAAGCAAAAGTGATATTAAATGACATCCAGAGCCTCAACTCTAATTTCGGACTCTGGAAGTTATAACAAAAATTGCTTGTTTTAGTTTTTAATACAATACTTTCAAGTTATTTCGTTTTATGAACACACAATATGTTCCAAACCACTGACAATTATCCTGCCAAACATTAAATGGAAACTATTCCAGGTTTATGAATATTTTATAGATTTTTGCGAAGATCCCCCTTCTATAAAAGATAGAATTTCGTAAAATGAGAAGTGTTGCTAATTATCAAAAAACTGTTGTTTATCTTTTATTTTATTTCTGTTTTCTTCTTTGTTTGCATTTTACTTCGTTTTTGTTTCAGATCAACCAACCTTAGTTACAGTAAATATTTACATCAACAGTTTAGGACCAGTTAGCGCAGCGAATATGGTAATTATACCTTAATAATGTTTTATCATATATTCTAATACAGTTAAAAAATACAGAATTAAAATCTTTCTGAATTTAAATTAAGCTGTATGAAAATTTTTGTGAAAAATATATCCATTATTTATGTATGATATATTATTGATCTGGTTGTTTTTTCTTCTTTAAAATTTAATAACTAAAGTATTAATATTTAATATTTAAAGCATTGTGCTTATGTTTGTTTTACTTTTGGACCCTTCATAGCTGTTTGTATTTTTATTTATATGTGGTTTAGATGTTTGTAAATCTTTATTCTTTGCTTTTCTTTTTTATATGTGTTTTAATTTGCTTTGGAACCTGTGTCCTTTATGTGTTTTTGATTATTGCACTCTATAAATGGAATCAATCTCTGTAGTGTGCTTATTTCAAATAAATAAATAAATAATATGCTCATTGTTATGATGTTTTCCATTCTAAGAAGTAATCCACTTGTATATGATTCAAAAATTTTTCATAATCGGAATTATTTAGTTTTCTAGTACTGACTGAATTGCAACACACATTCTCTTATTTTCTCTGTAAAATAAAATTAGAACTTCTTCAGTAATGTTATGAAACTTTTTTTCGTTCAGAATACTAAAATTAACGACCCTACCGATGGTGCTAAGAGTACATGAATGAGAGGTTGTTGGATAAGGAAAACAGACTCTTCTCACCTGGTAGGCATAGCAATGCTTGTGGGGTCGGGTTATGTTTCCTGTAGTTACGTACCTCCTACTCGAGGACTGTCACAAGGGCTGTGGGACTATGCCGTTAGATAAAATCGATGACAGACGTTAGATAGAATACATGACATTGACTGATCATAAGACTGGAACCTGACTTTTTCTCCTCCTGATGTCGCGTCGATGGTCGTTCATTTTTCTGAATGCTTTGGTAGGACGGGCTAATGTTGGTATTGTTACTGAAGTTAATGGGAAAAGAACAATTGCTCCACAATTTATGCTAATGTTAAAAAAAATTTTCCCCGTGAATTCTTCTCCATACAGTTTTAACAGAATTTCTTGAAAAAAAATCTTTTTTTTTTTAGATAATTTAGTTGATTAAGAAAAAAAAAAAAGAGATCACAATATTGATAAATATTATAAAGTAACAGCTGGTATAACATGCAAATGGGTAGTAAGAAGGACAGCAACAAACTTCTTTTCAACAAAATCGTCAAATGGTTTGAGATTTTTATCATACCACAGGATAAAATTATCCATCCTGGTTTGGTAGAAATTTGACTCGTTTAGTCACTTCTTGACTGTTGTATGCAGCTGACAACCTTATTTCTGACAATGTTTACAGTTCTTTTTCCTTCGTTGCTAAAAGAAGTAATCGGTAGAAGCTCATTCAAGGGTTTATGGGATATTGCATCATAAACTTCGCTTGAAACCTTGAGTGAGCTATTGAGTTTGGAGAGAACTAGGTCCCTGGCACACATTGCCTCTCTACACGATTCAAATGGGCAACATTATTTCGTGATATTTTGCCTGTTCATTGTATGATCAGCATAAACTTCACCGATTCGAAGCTAAATAAACATTTTCAGCCTATAAGAAGTGTATTATGCTTTACATTTCAAAAAGACTGCAATTTTCTAATCATTTCAATCACTAAAACTTATCTGAGTTTCGATGAACTTTGCAAATAATGCAGAAAATTTATAGCAACAACACTAGAACAACTAAATTTATCTATTGGCCCTCTGAGAAGAAAAGATTATTGTTTTGAAGTAACATATATATAAGTGTAATCATTTTACAGATCGACCCTGGTAGAATCCATCAAAAAAGTATCCAGGCACTTGTTATTGCTCTTAATCTATTGTATAAAAGTTAAATTCAAGGTAAAATTATCATTCAATTTAAAAGAATGTTGTCTTTAAAATTATATAAATTGTATTCGCATAATGGTCCATATACATATTTATATTGGTATAATCGTCAAATTTTAAAAATACAGCCCCTAACGTTAATCTAAGAAATTTCCAGTTATAAATTTTAAACAAATCGGCTTGAAAAACTGAATTTAGGTGAGAAAGAAGATTTCGGGTTGTTTCACTTCAAGCAAACGCAGCAAATCCATCACTCTATTAAAACTTTCCCTTATAAAGTTTTCCTTTCAGTCATTAATATGGTAACTTTGCTCTAAAAATTAATATTTTTTTAATACAAAATGTTATTAACAATGAAACAAGACTAAATAACAATTCGAAATCCATACTTCTATATGTTTCAAATAAATAATAGATAAATAGCATTCTCAAGGCATATTATTTAACCCAATCGAGAAGCCTCATTTTTTTTCTGGAGACCGTCCCCAGACGCCAAGATTCCATACTGATGAATAATTGCAGTCCAATGTCATTGCACACACTGTAAGCAATCCGTTTCGAATAGCTATAAATAATAAAAAAAATGTTGGATAAGTTTAGCAATTAATATTAATAAAATTAGCTTAAATTAAAAGTTTTTGGAACAACTGAAAAATAAAAGTCTTATGCTCATTTTCTAAAAAACTCTTCTATAAATGAAACTTAAATAACATTATGCTGTTGATTTGGATGCCGAAATTTTCACGAAATGATACTTTAACTCATATTTTTTTTAATTTATGCTTAATATTTTTTTCAGAAAGCATAATCAATAATAACGCTTATAAATATTTCGAAAATAATTTTCGGAACATTTATAAGCCTTTGTTTCAATTGTTTTTTAAAAAAAGTATTTTGTGAAAGTCTAGAGAAATTCTGCAGTCTGTGCTTTTTTTCATTAATTGAAGACCTCGCAAATAATTTCTTCAACCGTAATCGGTTCGCATTTGTCCCAAACGAAACTTCGCTTGAAATATAACCCGAATTGAATTTATTAGTATCAATTTTCATCCTCATCTTAATATTTATCTTAAAAAGAAAAAAAAATTATCTTAATCTAAAGTAACGTTGAAAGACATGTTTTGTTTTACCATCAATTTAATAAAATTTTTATTTCTTCTTTTTATCTTTTTATACAAATGATATGCCTCCCTCCCCCCCCTCCCGCCAAAAAAAAAAAAAAAGACGAAAATCATGCTATTCTGAAAGATTTCGGTTATTGCTACATAACTTAAAAACTATTTGGCAGAAAGGAATAAAATTTGGAACAGTGATATTTTAGGTTTCAATCCAATGACTGATATCAAAATTTTTATGACCTTCAATTCAAAAAATTTTAAATTGTAATTTAAAAATCAATTAAAAATATAAAATATATTTTTATCTTTTAAAATACATAACTTAAGTCTTGCTTCCTGAGTATTTTAATGTGAATTAAGAAGTATTATCAAAGATTTCTTATGCATTGAAATATATTGAAAAAAAAACAGAAATTTTCATTAGGAACCCAAATTTTCAATTGCTTATAAATCATCAAAAGTTTACACAAAATTTCAAAATGTTATAATGTATTTGAGTTATCTTAATCTGGAAAATTCAGACATATATTCGTATTTGGGGGTTGCTGTTTGAAAAAAATAGGTTTGAGTAAATTTAAATACAGAGAGGATCCTTTACTTGAAAAAATATTTTATATAGTTATAGACAACATATTTTTACAGCGATAGGTTTTTACAGCTTTATAGTGCGGTAATTTGTTTCGGAATAAAGAGCAGTTCCTGGATACTTTTTAGACTGACTGTACCAAGTTTATTAATATTTTTTCTTGAAAATGTTTCACACTTTTTAACAGTATCTTTTTTAAAAAAATTTTTAATAATTATGTTTTAACACAAATAAAATAAACTGTTCAAAATGAAGAAAAATTCTTCGGCATTTGAAGTCTTGTGAAAATTTACAGTTGACACTGACACAACAGTCAGAATCAATCCTTATAAAATCTAGATAAATTTAGATAAAAAAAAATACCTCAAACTGCAAAAAATTTATAAGATATCCACATAACAAAGCAAGATAATTTTTGATTTTTGATTTAAATTACAGGATTTCGGAATGGATATTTATTTAAGACAGTCTTGGGTAGATCCTAGATTGCAGTTTAGAAAGTATGGAATGAATGAAACAGTCACTCTCAATGGACAAGATCTTATTGATAAAATTTGGAGGCCAGACATTTTCTTCAGGAATTTAAAATCAGGGAGTTTTCATTCTATGACTGTGCCAAATAAGCTGATAAAATTATCTCCTGATGGCCGGATACTTTTCAGCATGAGGTACTATTACTTTAATAGTATTTTTACAAGACTTTTGATTTTTTTTTTGTTTGAATAAGAATGTATGAGCGTATTAAAGTTGCTTTTAAAACCAGATAAAATTATTGTATTATAAAGATCAAAAAGTATTAGAAATAATTCCTTTAAAATATGCAAACGTTTGAAATATTTTTTTACAATTTCTGCTGCCACTTTCATGTATATTTGAAAATAATCCACATTGTTTTTCTTTTATCATTTGCAAATAAATGGATTTTTAATGCGCATAGAATTTCTTATAATAGTGGTTTCATAAATTGAGAAAAAAATTCTGCACAAAATTTTATTTTCGTAATGAAATTTCGGTTTCAAATTCCTTCCAAATACATATCTATTATAATTAAACCTCTTATTTAAGGCATCATACAATTGAGACTCAGCGAATTGACCCAAAGGGGTGTATGAACTATAAATCAAATGCGCAAATGCTATCACAAAAAAAAGTTCATAAATGTGTACTAGGGAGCGTTGTACACACACACACACACACACAAACAAAAAAAAAAACAAAAAAAAAACCCCGCAGAATTTAACATAAGATGACCATCACGGAATAAAAACAACAATTTCAAATTTTATTGTTTGGTTATCTATCAACATGTCGTCGAACTTTTCATCTGAATGTTATAATGAAAATTATAACGAAGAGCCTACACTTCAAAAAAAAAACTGAGTTTGTGCAACTAGATAAGCTATCAAGGAATATAATAAGTAAAGCAGTTGTTAAGCGTGTGTACAGCGATTTAATAGGTATCCATTGTAGCCAGCGTCGTGCATCACAGTTACGTCATTTGCTCTTTACAAAGAATCAAATATTTTTCATTCCTGAAATGATGAAGTGATACGCATTAGAAACTTTTCTTGGTGTTAAATCTTAATGCTTATCATTAATGTTCTCAAATCTTGAAATTTTTATTTTTATGTAGTGTGACCTTTTCCCTCATGCAGTTTCCCGTTCTCTGCTGCACAATGCTGCCTAGAGGGTAGTTTTTCAACATTTTGATTTTTCCGGAGGTGGGATTCCTTTCGCACAACTGATCTATATTTTGTACAATTATGGTGTCAATCCGCTAACCAGCCTCAGCGGCAGGATGTTTTCAAAAAGTTTTTTAGGATAAATTATTAAAAACGAGTTCTTTAAATGGTTCAAGTAATACAGATAATTTGCTGAATAGCACACAAAATAAAATAAAGAATTCCCGAACTAAAGGCGCCCAAAGGTAAAAGCTTACGGTGACAAAATAACGTATGAGTAGCTATAAATTGTTCTTGCACTATGAGGACTATTATTCAAGTTTCTTTCCCGGGTAATGAAATTCAATATGGTCATAATTAGAGTCTCTAAGGATGTCCAAAATATTATTGATCTCCTAAGAAGTATGGAGGGTAAGTTTGGCCTAATCTGTCAAACGAAAGACGGTAATAGAAGAGCCCATTTGAATCATAAAACACTATAGCAACACTGTCCTTCCACTTGTTTGCAAGTTATGACGGATAAAATAAATATGCTACTAAATGAAAAAAATAATGAAAGAACTTTTGACTGACCTAAACATAAAATAAGCACATATTTTGAAAGCACAGAAAAAATTCTTTAAGATGACACTGTTTTGATTAGGATGCTTGGATTTAAAGCCGAACCACAAGCCCCAAAACCTTGGCGAAATGCGAAATCGGATTGTTTCTAAATGTTTTAAAAACTGAATACCAATCTATCTAAAATCCATCAAATTTATTAAAAACTTGTCCATTTCATGAGCTTTCGAATGAGCCTGCAATCAACCATATCATTTTCGAGTCGTTTGGTCAATATATCACTGAAATCGGCTTTCGTCAAAAAAGAAAACTCATAAAGGACCATTTTCACTCTTAGTTTTAATTTCCTATTCAACTCAAATCTGATATTTTATTTAGGTAGAAAGAAAATTCTACAATAAAATAAGGAAGTAGCATTTTTATTAACTTATAAACACAATGGAAATAAATAGACGGACTTTTGGTGGAGTTGTATATATTTCATTATCCACCAACCTTGCGTTTGCTGACTTTTTCAACGAATATCTATTTCGAAGAGCGAAGATTTCATTGATGTATTTCAAACGAGAGACTAAATTTCTGCCCAACTATAACACTGATATGGTTTATTATAAATTCTTTCGAAAGTTTATGTAATGGATAAGTCTTTGGTAAATTTGAAGTATTGTAGTTAGAAAGGTAGTTTTGGTATTCAACAATAAAGACTTTGGCAACAATTCGCTTTTGCATTTCGTCAATATTTCGGTATTTGTAGATCAGCTTTAAATGCAGGTATCCTGATAAAAAATAGCGCATCTTATAAGATTTTCCCTTTTCTTTAAAAATGTGTGTTTTTTTATATGTAGGTCTGTCAGAAACTTTTTTAATTGGTATTTTTTCCCGATTGCTAGTTTGTTTATTTTATCCGCCATAATCTGCAAAAGGAAAGAGACAGGACAGGGTTGCTGTATTGTTTTATAGTTCGCATGGGCTCTCTTAGTACTGTGTTTCCTTTGATAGACTAGTTCAAACTCTTCCTGAATAGTTACATTTAAAGTGTCATTAAATTGATTGTTCAGAGACACAAAGCTTCAAAATCATTCAAACTGCGAGTTTTTTGTTGGTCCGCTACATTTTAAAGAAGTCGTAAATAAATGAAGTCCAACGGCGTTTTGATAGGCAAAAAAGCAGGACTTTTCCAGATCTGATGACCTGAGAAGGTCTTATTCGAAAGATCGGTCAGATAAAAAATGGCTTTGAAAAATAATTTAGTAAGAAAAGAAGGAGCAATACCTTACCAACATTCATAATTAATGACACTTTATTCGTCACTGTTTGATACTTTTACCTAATAATCTGGTAGATCATCAATTCAACTAATGAGTATTTCCTCACTCAAATCAGAGATCTGTTATCTTGCAATGAGCATTCAACAGTTAGAGATATTATTGAACTAATCTTTTAGAAAATTGAATTCTGTCTAGCAGTTCTGAAATAACCTTCGAACTTGCGAAACTTTGCTCCTGATGTTGCTTCAGATCTGCATATCTTTATCGAAAGTACCATGTTAAGCGGCCAATGAGATAGTCTCCCAAGTCCATCCATCTTTAAAAGCTTATTTTATGAAATATGGGTGTACATTTTTCATAGAGAAATAGTTTTGCAATAAAGATAGTTTGCTTCAAAGCTGAAGCAAGACCAATAACATCATGTTAAATTCGATCAAAAATCAAAACAATATTGGTTGTCTTGATTTGAATGTAAACATACTGAGGCATAAAGCAGCCAGTGCTGTTATACCTTGATCCCGCGTGTCTGATATCAAATGAAATATATCAAAATACTCTGTTAATCGTTTTCATAGATTGTCTTGGTGTAGTCATGTGTTCTGTAATCTGTTGATAAATAAAATTATTTGAGTCTTTTTTGGATTCTTAGAAAAAATATGAGTTATAAGAAGACATTTCGCGTATTTAGTACTTCGACAATGCATCTACTCACGTCACATTTTTGAACAGAATTTTACTATTTAATAAATACATGTCATCGTAAATTTCGTATTCTAGCGATGTGGTATTCTGCGACTTTTCACTAATTTCCACAATTAAAACTGACTTACTGAAATCCTGGTTTTAAAATTGTTCTGATATTTAAAAAATTCTACAGAATATTCTAAATTTAAGAAAATGATTTTTAAACGTATTTTAAGAAATGGTATGAGTATATTGTAGCTAGAAAGTATTTATTTTGAAAGACATGCAATAATTACTTATTAATAAAATTAAATTTTATCGCTTAATGGAATCGCTTTCAATACTTTTTGATCCTAATATTATTTCTGTTTATTTATTAAAGTCATTTTACTCATTATGTATCAGTTACATAATATAAATCTCTATATAAGCGTTTCCTGCAGCTAAGATTCTACTCAACTTATCTTTATTTATGCCTTAGAAGTTACTAGTATCTTTTCCAAAAGAATTCGAGCATTTGGTTTTCGGATATTTTAAGTTCACTTCTATTATAGGTTAACACTTCGTCTATCATGTCATATGTCCTTTCGACTCTATCCCTTGGATGCTCAGAGATGCTGGGTCGTTCTCGGATCATGTAAGCATTTATGTGACAACTTTATGATATTCTTTTATAGGTAGATATTCACTTTTATGGGTAGATGAAAATATAGGTAGATTAAAATTATTATTATAATTTTTAGATGCCATGACAACAGATCAAGTTCAAATTCAATGGAGAGAAGATACTCCAATAACTATTGAAAAAGAAATCGAAGTCCCTGAATTCTTTGTAGTTCTACAAGAGCCAGGAACCTTCCTTAGAGATATTGACACAGGTATGATTTTCTAGGCTTTTCACGACACTTTAACCCTTTAAAGGGCCATTTTTTTCTAGTCATATTACGTTAAAATATTTTAGGCTTGAAATTAGAATAAGAAAAGGGATTCCTTTAGCTTATTAGATAAATTTAATTTGATTAATTAATTAATTTGTTTAATTAATAATTAAGTAACAAATCAAGACACATCATTTTGTCTGAGATAAAGAACTGAAGCATCTAAGTTTCTGCCTTACTAAAAAAATTTGTAAGAACTTATACCAACCTACATAATTTCATACAAAGATTGATAAATTTGGTGGGAAGCATACTTCCCACGGCCCTAGAAAGGGTTAATTAAATCTGAAATGCTTCATAAACGTAATTCTTGAGAAAAACATAGAAATGTTTTTAATGATATTTATTCATACCAAGGTCATGTAAAAATAATTATTTCTTTTCCTTCCATTCTTTCTTTCCTTCCTTTCAAATCTTTCATTTCCATGAAGCTAGAAGATTACAGAAAAAAGTAGACAAATTTCATTTTTTTAGAACATTCTTCTGTCGAACAATTTTCTAATTCTCAGAGATAGCCGAAACAAAATTCATTAAAAGAATGAGAAACAGAATAAAGAGAAAAAAATCGATCTTTCAAGTATGGAATTCTAAGTTAAAAATTTGCACATTTGCATGCTAACATTGAAAAAACTATGCCTTGAATTTGAAGTTCAAGCGACAGTCCAAAAATTTAGGGGAAAAAAAGTTGGCTTTATATTAAAATTATACAGATATTGTTTTTTGATTCAAATAGCATCTATACCTTATTTTAGCTGAATGATGTCAGAAAGCTATATTTAAAAGTAATGTGCTAAATTTGGGGTTTGTACAAAAGACCTAAAGTTCGGGTGAAAAAAATATCACTTTTTACTGTTTCATACAATGGGATAGTTTTAAATTATAGAAGGCTAACTATTTAGA
The DNA here is from genome assembly GCA_026543865.1 of Argiope aurantia. Classification (NCBI taxonomy): domain Eukaryota; kingdom Metazoa; phylum Arthropoda; class Arachnida; order Araneae; family Araneidae; genus Argiope; species Argiope aurantia. The sequence continues at coordinate 414,728 of JAPMOR010010214.1, read as the reverse complement.
TATATCGTTAATGTGAACGATTTTAACATTATACAAAAAAAAAAAGATAATTTTGAAGCTTTAGTCAAAATCACATTTCTTTTTTTTCAGAAACCACCCAAAATTCACCAGAAGGAAATAAATGGCTGTTATTGGAGTTTCACTAGTACCCCCATTTAATTATCCACTTAATTAAACACATTACATTGACTTAGTTATGGATGCTATCTTAAATTCATATTTTTCAGAATCAAATTTTGACGTTTTGGGAAAAACAGATCTAATGCAACAACCTCTGAAAAAGTACATAACCCTTGTTCGTACAGACCTTGTTTGTACACTATTTCCTGAGGCTAATTTGACGCATCTTTCAATGGTTGGGCTATGGTATGGACAATTTTTAAAAAATCAAACTCATGCTGAGTTTTATGTTAGAATACTGACGAAATAGCATCTTTTCCCAGTCTTCTCCTCATCGAAGAAGGAAATAGTTTACATCTTGTAGAATCTATCTTGTAATGTAATTCATAGCCTTAAATTTCGAACTCTGGCGTCTTACATTTAGTGCTCTTCTATAACTTAACTCTCGTATATTTAGCGTGAAATTGGCTCATATCACAGCCAATATCATGCTTTTACAAATAGTATAAAGAAGTACTACACTTAATCACGTTCAAAGATTCTTGCAATATCATCCATTAATGCCTCGTTGCTTGAATAACCTTCAAAATATGTTAAGGAGTTTATTTCACATACCTCTTAATGTCGAACCAAATATGACTGCACAATTTAGCAAGTGAAATGACTAATTAAAAGACCCTGTTTGCACATGCCACCCATCGGAAATGACTGAGAGGTTCAGGATCTCTTAAGCAGATCTGAAGTAGATTATCTTGTTTCAATTTCTTTGGCAATGTACAGCAGGGAACTGTTAATCTTTACTAAGAATAATTTTATATATATTGATTTCATACAACTCAGTTATTTCGAAATTTAAAACTGGGGAGGGGGCAGTGCAGGAATTTCTCCATCTCAAGCAGAAGCAGGGAACTTGATAATTCTCTCCACACCATTCACACTGATATTCAGTTCAGAAGATCGCGTTTTGTTAGTTAAATTACTTTTATTAAAATACTAATACCTCACAAGCTACTCTACGAAAATTTTGGACTTCGAAAGTGGTCCAAACAAGTCAAACACTGTTAAAGGATTCCAAAAAATAATTATGAAGTTTCTTTAGAAACAAGATCGGCATCTATTTATTTTAGAAAAGAAAGACAACACGCTGCTGTAAAGATAGGAGAGAAAATTGAGACTCAAGAAGAATATATATATTGCATACTTACCATGGATTTTCAAGTTAGAATGTCTTCTGGTCGCATTGTTTGTAATTGTGTTCGTTTATTCGCTTAAGTTTTCTCATTCCTTCGACCACAAAGCTTCGTAATTTTATTATGAATATTTAGACTGTAGATAGCCCTAAATAGGAGAAGTTTAAGCATGAGTTATTAATATTGCACTTTAACATGCACGTTCAAAACATAACAGAGCAAATAAATAATTAATTTTCTTTGAATATGAAAAGACTTGAGAGATCTTCCGATAATGCTTTTAATTAGATTTCACACAAAACAATCAATATTAACTTTAAAAAAAGAGAACTTTAAAAATCCATAAGACCCTCATTATCTGCGTGTGTGCGTGCATTCATGGCCTGCCTTAAGAAGTGTGAAGCCAAACTGGAAACAAGTTTAAGTAGTAGTCTCTTTTGCTAGCATGCTCACAATAATGTGATCTATTACCACGTTGCCAATTTTAGATTTCCATACCATAGTAGAATTCTTTATGTCGAGGATATACTAGTTATTATTTGATGCATACTTGTTTTTTTTTAAGTTGGAGATGAGATGTAACATGCCTACATTTGAGAGATAAAGCTTGGTTTTCTTTATAATCACCGGTTATTTTCATTTTTAACTTACGGATTTAGGCCTTATATATATTTACTGTATTTTATATACTTTTACACACTCATTAATTTATACATTACAAATATAATTTCAACTTGTTATTACACTTTCTAATTTCTTTTTTTACAGGAGTATTCAGTTTCTTGAACGTAAGTTTCGTATTCTTAAGACAAAACGGATACCACCTTTTGCAGACTTATCTTCCAACATATTTGATCGTTATGATGTCATGGGTTTCTTTCTGGGTACCAGTTGAAGCTGCGCCAGCTCGAACACTTCTGGGCGCGACAACATTGCTAACTCTGACTACTGTAGCTTCTGGAATTCGCTCTCAATTGCCTCCAGTTTCCTATGCAAAAGCTATAGACATATGGATTGGTGCCTGTTCCGTTATGGTTTTCTCAGCTTTGTTGGAATTTGCAGTGGCTAGTTACCTTTGTAGAATGAAAATTAGACACAGACAGCCAAAGACTCATTGTTTAACATTTTGGGTAAGTGAAATGACAGATTGTTCAATTTCTAGCAGGGTCTAAGACCAAGAGAAGAAAATCATTTTTCTATCAATATTTTCACAATCAAAAGGTTTCATTTGCAAACTGAATTGCTAAATTAATAATTATGAGTCGTAATTTAGATGTTTCCTTGACTCATAAAGTTATTGTTTCAAAATCAGTATATATTTGTTTGTGTGTGTGTGCGCGCGCGCGTGTGTGTTGTGTGTGTTACTTCGAAACTTCAAGTTTCAGGACCAGAAATTGCCTTATCAATAAGCAGGCTCTAGTTTCCAATGGTGATATGATAATCGTCCCAACTGCCCAATCGTCAATGGTACGCTATACTTCTTCATGAAGATTCCGTGCATGCGACGCTAGTAATGGGATGTATTCTGCGTTCTTCATAATTTTCACATCCAGTCTTTCAACTTTCCTGCTGTCATTGTGACTGGGCAGTTTTCTTTATTACTGAAAAGAATATGTCAGTTTTAAACAAATAAAATGTGGCATATTCTCAAGCATTTTACATAGTACGAAGAATTTTATTGTTTAATAAATATTTTTTAAAATATTTTTTTAAATCTTTTAAACAGACTCTCAAAAAAAATCTATACAAAAATAAAAGAATTATTAACTTGGAAAAGTGCAACTACTGACCTATTTGCAGCAAAGATAAGACAGACCTTTTGAATTCTGAGACTCCTCATTTCTCAGCAATATCAGCATCTGGACGAATAATTATTTTTAATTCGTTATCAAGTTGTATTTTTCCCATGATTTCTGTAGCTTAGTTTATTTTATCATAATTCGAAATGGTAATTATATTTAATTTGCATTTTGACAGCATTCTTAGCAATAAAACAGAGAAGGCTTTTATTTATCTGTTGTTACTTTCTGATTTTCTCTAAATATAATGCTGTCTAAATCTTAGTGTTTTATCTCCAGCATTTTTTCAAGAATACTTAGGCTTTTATGAGTTTAAAACAAGCAAATACTTGAAAGAAACTTATTATTTTTCCTTATCAATAATAAGGCAAAAATAATCTATTTCGAGGATAACATGAGAAAAAAAGGTAATCAAGAAATAAATATAATTGGAGATTTCTTCACCCTTAGTGTAATAATGTAAGTGAGGATATTTTGGAAAAGAGCAGGAATTCCAATTAGCTTTAAAGTAAATAGATTTTACTGCAGAAGTAAAATACATTCCATTTTTATATGTTCAATATTTAAATTTTAGGAAATAAATTCAATTGATGTTTATTTCAAGATCATAGTTACTATGAACCCCAGCAATGCCAAATGAAGAGGCATAGGCAATATCAGATTTAATACATTTACGGCAGGAATACAATAGGTAAAAAATCCATAATCCAACGGAGCACAGTTTTCGATAAAATGAAGGAATTTGAAGAGGATTAATTTGATATTGTACAGTCTGATGGAGAATAGATTTGGTACATTGATTAACAATAAATAAAAAAAACATTATGAATTGAAATATTTTTCAAGCAGAACAATAATTGATAATGAAATTACGCAATTAAATGAAATTAGTATGAAAATTAGAAGTGAAACAGGTTCCGATTACACACAGAAGTTCTGAATGCAATGAATCGTATTTCATAAAAAATAATTATTACTTTACTACGTAATTTTCTTGATAAAAATTTCCATTTCGATTTCAGAAAACTGAGCGCCCAGAACCTCATACTGACGGTAAAAACCAAGTGGTGCATACTCCAGAATCAGACAAGAAGATTCAGCTCCGGAGATCTCATGCTGTCGATAGATATAGCAGAATGATTTTTCCATTTGTCTTTCTAATATTTAATATGTTTTACTGGATTTATTATCTCTCTCAGCGAGCCAAAATGGAAATCAAGCTTTTGTAAAAACTCTCTTTTAACATGTATTTCAGCTGTAGTTTTACAAAAAGACACCAAACTCATCAAACTTTTATGATTTCATATGTGGAAAAAAAGTTTCTTTATAAAATATTTAAGCTGCATGGTGTTTATTCATACATAAGCACATCAGAATGTAGAGCTAAAATATGAATAGTCAAAATGAACCATTCTTTCTTTTTTGTTCGTGATAAGGTCTTTCGCTTTATGTTTCCATTCTTCATTCAAAAATTTCACATGTTATCATACCCAATATCTGAATGCTCTCTAATTCAGCTAAACATTTATACGAGCTAAGTTTTTTTTCATAGCATTTAACTGAAAAGTAATTCTATTATTCCGTTATTCGAGAAACTAAATTGTTAAAGATAAAAGCAATCCCACATTGCTGAAAAAATAAACCTAGCGGTAAATATTTTGAGTTTTTTTTCTAGCAGAAGTAAACGAATTTTCTTAATTTAAGTGTTTTTATGTATTAGTCATTAATAGATAAGAATTATAAAAACGTAAAAGTGGAAATTTTTTAACCGTACAATACATTTTGAGTCTTATTTGTCAATTACATACTACCGAAAAGACACACACTAAATTTATATAGCTTGACTGAAAGAAATGGATGTCTTTATTAATTTTCAATGTTTGAAAAAGATCAAAATAAAATGAAAAATATAAACTGCCTTAAATAGGATTTAGTTCATTTTGATTTTATCGTAATGACGTTTTACGCTAAAATTTACGTCATGCATGATTTATGAATTGATTCATATTTATAAAATCATAATTTTTGAAAAAAACTTCAAATTAAACATATGGAGGAAGAAATTATTGGGAGCGTTACCCTAGTGTAAATATTCAAGAATAAAGAAATTACAAAAGTATTTACTAAGAATGATTAATAAATTTGACAGAAGTTAAACAGTTATAATCATATAATATTTTATATAAATCATAACACTAAAAGATATTTACTTTTTGAGTATGATAGGTGAACGCACATTAAAACTTAGTAAAATATAATTTCAATTATATGCCAGAAATAAAAGGACTACAATAATAATAAGATGATAGAGAAGCAGCCAAAAGATCTAGATAAAATAAAAAAAGAAAGAAGATCGCGATGGAACAAAATACAAAAATTTGAATTATTAAAAGAGTATTGAGAAATGTTACTCATCAAGAGAGGGAAAATATTTCTCTTTATTCGAAATACGTATAATTTAATCTAAGGTAATTAGGCACGAATTTTGCAGAAATTTTCATTCCCTTCGAATTATAGCTTTATTATGCGTAAGAAAATACTATAATTTATGTAAATGCATAACTATATTCTGAAGAGCTCATTAAAAATGCCGCTTTTCAAATTAATTTATTAATGAACAAGTCGCAGTTACAGCAAAGTTCATAATTACGCCGGCATATTCCGATTACTTTAGAAAATTGGAAGTAATTGCATACACACATTTTGGTTTTTGTTTACAGTAACGAACTGATTTGAAAAGAATTTATTTGTAATGTATTCTCTTATATTTACGCTACCTAAAAAAGCGATCGAATTACGTAGTATAACTTTCATCTAATTCTCTGCAATCGTAAATTGTCATTAACCACCAAGACAAATCATGATTTGTCAGATTGGTACTCTTCAGACGTCAGCTGACCACAATCAACCTCATCAATCCCTCAGATTAACGAATGATGGTCATTCATCTTGGTATCTTCAACACAGCCGATCAAAATATATGAGTATTTGTTGAAAACTCAATTATGAATGATTCTTCATGTCACTTTCTCCATATGCACAACAAGTGTTTCTTATTGAAAAGAGTCATAACTATCATCTTCAGATTTCTTTTCTAGCATCAGGTTTTTGTTTGTTTGTTTTTATGCTATTGTTTTTCCTTTCTTGACCTCAATTTTATTGTTTTCTTCTATACTCGACATCAATCAGGATCAAATCACTATTAATAACTAGTTTTCACACGCCAAAAGTATTGTATATGTAAATCACATGATGGACTCCTTAAAAATATCTGTTGTTAAATTGGCAGAAATGATAAACATTATTGGCGGGACAGGGCACTATCATGCTCCTAGACTTAATATCACTTCATGCCATATAATAAATTATTGAAAATGCATGAAATTTTTTTGTTACGTTAAAAGCTTGTTCCTAATTAACCCATGATGAAAACTATCAAGGGCAAAGGAGAATCAAATCCTGTTTCTCAGGAGAAAATCTAAAAATAAAAATTGCATCTCATCTGTTACCATTATTTCCTACAGATCCAATAAATGTATAACTTAGCAACTTAACTTGTAAATAACCGTTGTAGAGAATAAATAGTAACTCATGGAAAAACTTTAGTTTCATTTTTTGTAATACGATTGCATCTAAAGTAAACGAACATTAGAAAAATTTGTTGGAAAAAAGATGGGAAAGCATTTATTGTCTTCCTCAAGAATACTTTAAAGAGGATACATATTTTCCAGCTCTGTAAAACTTTATCTGTCTTGTACTGTAGTCAGTGTTCCCAGTTATTCCTTGTTTCCAATTACCCTCACCGACTCTAAAATCTTACGGTTGGTTTTTTTTCACTTACGAACAATGATGTAATGTTTTATAATCCTGCATTTTTCTTGCACTTACGAAAAATGATGCAATCTCTTTTAAAATTAGTATTCTATCCAAAAATGACAAAGACGGGAAAAGGCGAAGAAAAAATTCAAACATAAAAAAAAAGTTCCTTCGGGGGTCCTTCATTTCCAATACCTAAGGTACTGCAAACTATAAACATTGCGATAATGCTTTGCACCTAAATAATGTCCAACCAACTTATTATAAATCATTGCTACTCTTATTGCTTAATGATATATAATGATAAGATGATTAATGTCATCAGGTGATATAGAGCATCACAGGTTTATTTAACGGAATCTTTCGCTTTCGCTCTTTCATAATCTTAAATGTAAATCCCTCTCTCTCTCGTATTCGCTGTCAAGGATGAAATTTGAAACCTCCACATCGATACTCATTGTCTTAGTAAATAAGCTACAGCATCGCAACTACCAATTCTTTTGGAATTTCTCACGGCTTCTTTCAGCTCATATTTCTTTTAATGCATATACCTAGATTTGATTTTCGTTCTTTTATTCTTTGTTTTGCGTGAAAAACTTAGTCTTTAGTCTTACGTGTATTGTAAAAAAAAAAAAAAAAAAAATCAATTTTTTAAAATTAAAGAAGTTATTGTGACGAAGAATTCTACACACTACGTAGGATTTGAACTATTTTTTATACTCTGTAAACAAAAAAATAGTTGACAAATTTGAATTTGAACAAAACTATTCAAATCAATAAAAAAACTTTAAAACTTTACAATAGGTAATTAATAACAGTTAAATGCAATAGAATTTAGCACTTACAATTGGCTACTGTGGAGTTTGAAATAAATAATTTTAAAAATAATTTTTTATGCTAATCCATAGACTTAAAGGGCCAGTAAGTGAAATATTTATCTTATAATCATATACGTACGCACAAAGTTTTACATTTATATCTACAATATTTTCTGAGATATGCTTATTTTAAAATTTAAAGGGACTTATCACAAACTTAGATGGAAGCATTTACTAATTCAAATTTCGATATAAACAATCTTTATTCCGAAATTTCAGAAATTGATCTTTAATTATTGAAAAAAAGTATTGAAATACTGGAGAAGGAAAGAAAAATTTTGCTTCATTTATGTGCGTGATATTAAGTTTTCCAACCATCTGATATATTTCAGTAAAAAGAAACGTTTTCAAATGTTGATTTATATTATATGTAATCGTAATGCCAGATTAGATGCAGAATACTAATATCGCTTTTCGAGTTTCCACGCTCTTCTTAAAAGTTTATTTACAAAATACTTTAGTGATTGCAAGTTGTTTTGCCTGGAGAGGGGGAGACTTTATATTAGTAATACAGAAATTGACAATTTGGTTTATTTATTTTTCAAATTACCCTCA
>JAPMOR010010214.1:382601-406360 GCA_026543865.1 Argiope aurantia | reverse complement strand
CTTTTGATGCAATCAAATATTTCTTTCCTCATAAATAAATTTGGATAGGTGAATGTCGCTTTAATCGAGGTCGAAGCATCAATTATTAAACCGATCACTTTTCAAACAAATAAAAATCATAGTCTTCGTTCAAGACGCTCATCATCAGAGACAGTATTCTACAAATGTGTGATGTTGCATTTTCAGAAACTTTCTTTTTGATTGATTTTAGCGTTTGCAACAATATACTGAATAGTGACAGAGTTTCAGAGTTCATAGTTTCGAATGACAATTTTCTGAACTCTTTGGCTTTTAACCGTACTTCTAGAAATGAGTCACACATAGATTGCACTCCTTCTCACCATACGTCAGCTGTAAGATGGATACTGAATTTCTTGATAAGTGGATTAACTTATAAGGACTTGTTAAATCTCTTCCCATATCATTTGACTCGACTCTAGATGACTTTTGTTTATGAAATTACTGACGCTCTTCTATGTTTAACATGTCTTATGTAAACCCAACAAATCTGTAACAATGGATTCAAGAAGCCTGTTTCCATGTCACAAGTGATAAAATGTATCGCGTGTACGCAAGTATTGTCAGAGAGAATGTATATATATATATATATATATATATATATATAATCGCTCTCTTTGAAATGCTAATGGCAAATTCAAGCATTTACAATGTTTACAAATTGTCCAAATATTACTATACTTCAGAAATATGTAAAAAGAAATAGCCTAGCTCTTCAATTTCGATAAAGCTTTCTTCAATTTACGAAGATTGCACAACCAGACTTTATGTATAATATTATTACATTTGATTCAGAAAAGTAAGTTTTTTTTTTAAAAAAATAATTTAGTAGCAAAACGGAATATAGTGCTTATTATGTATCAGAAAATTGAGTCATGAATATTATAAAATATTCTTTTTAATTCTTTTGTTTAATTGAACCAAAGTACTTTCAGACATTCTGGATTTTCTTTTGTTGAGTTTCCTCCCATATCAACTTTTTAAGGTCTACCCCACGACGATCCGCCTATCCGAAATGATATAAGATCTTGAGTGTCGTCTGGGAGAGAGCCATTATTTATTTATTGAAAAGCTTATAATCATCGCCGAATATGGGTGGTAGTTGAGGGTATACATTATAACTTGTTTGACTAAAATAAAATAACTAAATTAATTAATATACAAGCTACTCTGTAGTCATGAAATATAAATTAAAATCTGCATAAAAAAGGAATGAAAACGCATTTAAAATAAAATCGCAACATCCAAAGCACGGTATATACATATAGTATACTACACACCAGTATCAAGCAACAACTGATTAATAACTAAAATATTATCAAATGATTAAAATAAAATGAAAACATAAAATTGGTAGAAAAAAATAAATAATTAATTTAAAATTCTAAACATGGCAGAAGTAGCAAATAAAGAACACCACTAAAAAAGTAAATTGAGAACCTGTGCAGAATCATGCGAAAATTTTTAGGAAACAATATTCCTTACACAAAAAAAGCCACTAGAATCTGAGGCCAAAATAAATAAAGCATCAGACAAAGCAAGACAGAAAACAACCTAGAGCACAAACCTATCACGACATCCTCTTCTGCATTTCATCACAAATATATCTCGAGATTTCACAAATATTTCCTATAGTTCTCAGAGAAACCTCGTTCTAGAGTACACTTAGGAATCAGTGAGATTTGAATTCATTAGAGGGACGAGTGATAAAAACTCGTAAGCGTATATTCGAAAGCGAACTGATTCGACCTCTTCCAGACTACCGCTTATGCATGATTGATTATTTATAAAATGAAATCTGAATAGATAAAAATGGAAAAGGACCATGCCTTGGTTTGTAAAAGTAATTATTTATTGTGTGTTAATAAATCAAAATCAACTCTGAGAACATATCCTCTGGCTCTGAGAGCCTTAACACACTATGAAAATTACGAAGCGAGTAATTATTATACGACCAAGAGTAATCTCTAGATTTGTCCGTCGAAAATTTGTTTTTGACCTTCGAAATAGATGGCCATCATTTTCACAAAAGTCAGAAAGTGCCCGTCAAAATATTTGCTCCTTGAAAATGAACCGATCATTTTGGCCGTATCGACCTCATCACTGACGCGGACAATCGGATATCGTCCTCCTTTTGAATTCATATCTGCAATGGACGCCAAATGCCAAGTATGGTTATCGGAGAAAAAGTCAAAGATCCATCAAGACTTAATTGTATTAAAAGAAAATTATTCAAATTTCATTTGAAACGTATTTTCAAATAATAAAGTTTGCAACGTCCATCTATGCTTTTTTCTAACAGTTATTGATATGTTATGATATGTTAAAAATTCAGGTAATTCTAAAACGAAATACTACTGCAACACTCTCAATTGAAACGGTTTTAATATCATTATATCTTAATTATTTTATTGGATGGGAAAAATACGAATTTTTTTATCATATAAATCAAAATTAGCAAGGCAAATGAAAATCCCCCTTTTGGGGAAAAATTTTGGTAATTCAGTATGTTAGAGAGGTTATTTATAATTTCAACAAATAAAAAAATTGAGACATACTAAGAAATATAATTTTATCTTACACGATATAACGCGACGATGGTATTTGGTCTTCACCCAGTGCTGCACATAATGTATTAGTCTAGAATTGCTGAAAAAATTCACCAATTCACTACTTATAAATTATACTCTCTTCTTATTGAGGGAGGAATTCATTCTCACTAAGTGAGTTGCACCATATAAAAGACTATATTAGGGTGAATTATTGGATCATTTGGGGGGGATGAATATCATTCAATGGGATGAATAAGTCATAAAAAATTAAGACTTTTTTTCATGTCACATTCATTGAAGAATAGCAATGGATAAGGTACAATTCATACGCTAAATGATTCAATATCGGATTTCTTCCAAAAAGTATAGCCGAACAGAAATACCTACATTTCTGAATTTTACTTTGAAGGATAATTTACTATTACTGATTGCTGATTTAACTACTAGGGATATATTTTGGTATGTATCTCATAATTATTTAACCGCGGTTAATTTAATAGGATTTTGGAACAACCACAACATATCACATTAACGCTGCAGCATTTGTGCATCAACATACATATATCTATATAAAAATAAATATTTCGCCGTACAATCGTTATTTAGACTACTCCTTTCATTATATGCAAATAATCTGAAGTCTATGGTGTAATCTTCTATTAGCATTCATTTTGCAGGTACCAACTGTAGAATATAAAACTAAAACGAAAACTTTAAAGGAATGCTATTTTTTATAACATACTTTACTTAAAGAAATAAAGTAAATAAATTCTTTTCAATAAAATTACCCATTAAGTTTAAATAAATAAATAAAGTCAATCATATTTTACTTAAATTAATAAATTAAGAATTAAAAAATTGTCAATACTAATAAATAATATTTTAAATTAAAAATGTGAATAAATAACAGCTATTTGAAACAAATATTTAAAAATAACAATAGCAAAAATAGTTGTTATTCAAAAAATCGTAGATATACATTTCTAATTCGGGCTATTCTCAGAAAAATGTTTTGAAATGTGAAGTCGCTTCATGCTTAATGGTATTATTGAAATCTTGACTTTCCAATATCAGTGATTTCGCACTTATGTGATGATACTGATGACATTATCAGTATCATCCCGTAAAGATAATTCGCAGTTGCCTGTGAATTGATCTTCTATTGTTAGTCATTCTACTGGTGCCATCTATTGAATCAATATTGAATTAAAGTAAAAACTTTAAAGAAAATATTTTTTTTTCATTTCTTTTAAGAAAATGCTTTAAGTCAATAAATAAATTAAATAAATGATTTTTAAGAAATTAAAATTAAATATTAATCTTAAATATACAAATTAAGTCAATCATATTTTACTTAGATTAATAAGTATTCACTACAATTACTAAATTTACTATTAATTATAATCAATAATTTTTAGTTAATGATTGAAATAATAGTTATTTGGAGCAAATATTCAATAATAATAATAAAAAAATATTTGTTATTCAAAAAATCTGGATAATGCATCTCTACTAGGGTATAACAAACGTGCTACATAGAAAAGTTTCAATTGTAAATGTATTATGAACTGTGAGAAAGTTGAATGATGCAAACTGTGAGAGAAATTTCTCTCACTCCTTTGTATAAAAAAAATTTAAAACTGGCAGAAAATAATATCAAATTTTGGAAATTCTTGGATTGTATATCTCTGCTGATTCTGTAGTTATAGTGCGACTATAATAAAAATGAAATGACTTATAATATTGCTAAGGCTGGAAAAGTGCGCTTTCCTACTCAAATGTGAATTAAATTGCCTTTTGTTTATTACTAATATATACTAGAGTCTCAATGGACATCTTTATCCTTATGGGATGGGCGAATCCATCATCGCAAACCATACTTTTCAGAGGTGGGAACGTTTGAAAGGCGAGAGCGGCTAGATAGAGCAGTGCACCTTACACGCTCAAACTATCATTAGCCAATCAGCATTTAGAGTCAAACTGGCATTAGTAGAATTGGGAAAGAAAGAGTTCTCATTGTTTTGTTTAATGGAAACTGTTGATGACAACTTTTGCAGGTGTATTTATATTTTTGTCACTAAACTCTATTGAAATTTATTATTTTCTTTTAAAAAATATGCAATTAAGAAATATAAAACGCGCGTATGTTAAATTTCACAATGAGATACTAAATTTTGATATTTTTTTGACTAACTCTGAAAACATATCTTTGTACACTTAAAATTATGAATCAAATTCTGATCTCAATTATTATGTTTTGCAAGACAGCAAATGATCATGATCTGATTCCATAGAATAGCTATAAAAAATTCAATTATATGGGTACAATTTCTATCTTTTTAATCCAAATAGAAATATGTTTGTAATTCAGTATTTTTTTAGATAAATTTGCCGGAGCATATTGATTTAAAAACTTATAGAAATTGAGCGGGGATACTTACTTTACTGTGGATGGTCGCCAGGAGTAATCGCCAAGTAGTAAACAAAGCGAGGGATAGCTCACCGACCTCGGTTACACATTGTTTCTTCTCCGTGAGTGTTATGATCACAACCACCGATTTGTGCAAATACGGCATTTCAAAATTATTTAGTAAAACTGACATTCTCATTTAAAAAAAACATAAAGCAGCAGACTATAAGAAAATAAAGCGTATTATAATATTTCAAATAAACATGATTTTTATATTACATTATACTAGCCGCAGTACCCGTAGCCCCATCATCCTTAATTCATTTTATTTGTTTGAAAATAAAGCAAAAAACATATTCTTCGTTTAACAGCTTTCGATATTCTTATAATCGATCCTTCAAGATTCTTAAAAGTAGTTATTAGTTAATTAGTACACTAAAGCTTTAGGATAAAAGAAAGTTTTAGTTTTGCCGTATGGCACATAACAATGGAATTAAAACTGACAAACTTATTAAGTAAAATAAAATTTTATTTTATGAACTCAACCTGAAAAAAAAACAATAAAAAAGATAGATGATAATTGCTGACTTCAGGGATTGATCGCGGAGTATTTGAAGTAGAAATTCTTACACTCCGGTTCTAATAATGTTGAGAAAAATTTAGAACATGTGCAATTACATGGAAGATTTGATTGCAGAGAAAAATAGAAACTTCAAAATACCTAATAAAAAGTGAAGATTTGTATATGCGAGGAGAATAAAATAAATTTTAAAAAGTGGGAGGGTGAGTGGAGAAAATTTTAATAGAAGTTCGCAAAAGCATTTCGAGGATGATGCGATGCCTGGCAAGGAGAGATGATATGTTAATTGAACACGCTACAATTTTTTAATCAAAAGGGTAATATGTGACTCAAAAATAAGTCAAACAGTTGAAAAAATTGCAATAATTTTAAAAAACAGTGTTTAATTTCTGCATGTGCATATTTTTGCTTTTATTCCATGTATTGAAAATAAAAGTATCTTTATAAAGCAATTTAATATTAACATTGGCAGAAATGAACGATTGATAACATTTCGATATAACAGCACAAATTTTGTTTAAATTGACTTTGAAAACTGATTAAAAATGAGAGCAAATTCGTATGACAATGGAACTAATATCACTATGAAGATAACCTTTTTTTTTTAATTTTAAGTTGGTATAAACATATTTTTGTGTGTGGCGATTCATTCAAAAATAGAAAGTTTAGAAATGGAAATTTAAAATGGTAAAAAGTAGAAATGGAAATTTACACAATACCGAAAAACTATCATATGTAAATATTTGTCTAATAGTACATCCTCCAATAATCATTACTTCAAAGAATGGATAAAAAAGTTATAGTCACAATTAAATTATTTCGTTCCAAATAAATTTACCTGAGTTATCAAACTGCATACTTCACAGCTCTTGATTTTCAAAATGTTTTTTAAAAAAATCCTAAATTTTAAGAAAAATATTCATTTATGATCTTCATAATAATGAATTTGGAGTAATTTCTTTTAGCTACTTTAATATTTATAAGGTTTATTGAATTCTTTGTTAAGAGTAATTTCAATAAAAATAATAAATTAAAAACTATAAATATAATAGTAGGATTAAAGTAACTAGCCTGCCAAAAATAAATAAATAAATAAATAAAATAAGTAATAGTTTCTTGAGAATGATTTTCATAAAACTTTTCATGAATAACATTTGTAAGAATTTGAAGGTTCTCATTTAGATGCTACAGCACTTTACTAAAATTTTGAGATCCTCTGTTTTTATTTCTATCTCTTCTAATAATAAATTATTTTTGTGTCTTTTGACGACAATCTAGAGGCCAGGCCGTTAAGGCTAGAGCTATTTAACTTGGCATGTATGTATTTTGGAAGGGGAGAAATGCACATTTCAGGGAATTTTTTTTTTGATATTTTGATTAGAGTTTTAATTAATTAAAAGTAAATTAAATGTCGGCATTTTTCCGCTACAACTCCTGAAATTGTTTTGACACAATGATAATTTTTACATTAACATAAAAAGATAATGTTAAAATTCAAAACATTATCTTTTTAATAGGATTTTTTTTCTATTCTAAATCAATTTTTTTTTAAATTTCTTAAGCATGTTTTATAGCATTAAATTTCATTGCTAATGTAAAATTCAAATCGCTTTCATTGTTGCTATTAATATTTCATCCTTTCCCCCGTTGTTTCTGAACAAAATAGGAGATTTGGCTTCTTTTTCCATGTTGAGTAGTTTGCAGTATAAAATATGATTTTAATTTAAAAAAATTTCTTACAATTAAGGTTTTAACTTCAGAATCAAATAATGGCGGCATTCATATCATAAAACTGAATGTATAAATTCATGGGTGGAAAATTAAGGAAATGCATAGCACAATGAATTCAGCGATGGAAGGTTTGTAAAATAGTAAAAACAATGATATATCAATGTTTGAAGATTTTTTCTAAGGAAATAGGGGAAGGTATGAGTACAAAATTAATAATAATAATAATAAATATTTAAGCGAAATTTTTTGCAACCATTAATAATGTAACCACCTGGCCAACAAAGACAGCTACTATTTCATAAAAAAAAGGGGAGGAATTGCTGGTAATTACACTCGCAAATAGTTTCATTTGTAATTTATATGTAATCAGAAGAAATTATTAATAATTAATTACCTAGATGGTAAAATATTGAGTTAACACTCATAAAACTTTTAATCCTCCAGACAACTTTTGCATTAAAATATAGTGTACACTTAAATAGAAATCTATTTTAAGTAATAAAAAAAATTAACCAATTTAAATAAATTAAAAGAAAGTTTCTTATTTTGACAGAATTGAATTCACTTGATCTGTTAAAAGGAATTCATTAAAACTATAGATTATTACGTATGATGTTTTTTTTAAAATCCAATCTATTTCCAATTTTTTTTTCCTTAAAAACTCTAGGTTAGAAAATGAATTATGGATTCAAAATTAAATTTGAAACATCTTATCAGGGTATGTACAGGGAGACTTTTTCACATCATTTAAAGCAGGAAGTAGGGTCATAAACATTCCACCCCTCCTTC
This sequence comes from Argiope aurantia, assembly GCA_026543865.1. Taxonomy (NCBI): domain Eukaryota; kingdom Metazoa; phylum Arthropoda; class Arachnida; order Araneae; family Araneidae; genus Argiope; species Argiope aurantia. The sequence goes on along the minus strand of JAPMOR010010214.1, from coordinate 398,280 downwards.
TTCCATTGAGAGAGGGTGTCGTCTTTCCCTCCTGATGGATACCCAAAGGGTATAATCAATCAGTGACATTACATGGCGGGAAAATAGTAGAAAGCCAGCTTCTAGCGACCAAATCAGCATGAGACAACCAAATTCATGGTTGTGTATTTACGCTTACATTAGATTTGAAAAAAAAAATGAATTAAATGCCATTTTTTAAAATTTAAAAGCAAAAGTTTATGGACAAAATATTAGATTTTGTTTTTTAGAAGAATCTTCTGAAAATTCTACTTCCCAACCTCTTCTCCTACATAGAATATGATCTTCGATTTGGTCGGGCAAAAAAAGAGAATTCCTTCCTCTGATTAATTTATTATTATTTTTTTTTTTTTCTGAATTGGAAGAAAGTGTTTTAAACTTTGTGCGATGTCCTCATACAACAACAGAAGTGGAGCGAGAGAAAAAATTATAAATTTATCAATCGTACAGTGTATGTGCAGTACTGTTTATTATTATTTTTTTTAGATAAATTGTATACTGTATTATCTTCTGTTAAGAACCTGTCCAGGATCTATTGATGCAAATGGAATGAAAAGATATTCTAAGGATTTCATTATTTTTCAATACAGAATTATGAAATGATATATTCAAAAAAAAAAAATAACAAACTCAAAATTTAGAAATTTTTTATGGAATATTTCTTTAGTTTCACTGGAAATAATGCCAATACCAACAAATATTTTTAGATAAATAATAATTATGTTAGCGAAACTATTCAGTAACATGAAATTGCTAAAGCTTCTGTTAATTGGTAAGATTACTGTATCGTGTTGAAAGAAGTATAGAATTATATCAATTATTTTGCGATTCTTAGAGAAAAATGTACAGTTCAAGGAAATAAATTTACAACTAAGCATTAATAAATGGGAATAAAGAGTAAGTAATATTTTTTAATCCCTTTCTTTCAACTTGTTATCTTTTAATCAACTTTTTCTTTACTTATTAATATAATTTCGCACATACTTTTATCTTTACATTTTTCAATTATTAATCTATTTTTACTATTCATTCTATAATTTCATACTTTCACTCAAAATTGCATGAAAAGAAGGCATTAAAATTATAAGTAAATCGTGCATGAGAAATGCCCCTCTTTCTTGGTTTATCTTAATTCATTAATTTATATTTGCCATACATTATTTCTTGTCCTTAGTTTTTTTCAGACATTTTTTTTTTTTTTCATCTAGGTCGAAAGTTAGTTTTAGAAGCAGGAGCGAAATGTCAGTTAATAAGTAAAAGTGACGAAGTTATCCTCTTTTCAGCGCATGCGTAAGGATTGAGGGTTCGTATATATCTTTATAAAAAGTAAAAAAAAGTCACTTCTTAAGTAGACAATACTTATTTTAACAAAAAAAAAAAAAAAAATCCCGGAGAGCGAGATGAAGTCAACAGTACTTATGCCAAATGGATGAGTGATATTATTGTGAATTTAATGAGGACTTTTTTTCCTTTTTTAAAAAGAATAATTGGAAAGTCAGAATAAATTGAAATTTTACACGCCGGGCAGAAGATTTCGATGATTTAATTCGAGATAGAAATTTTGATACTCAGTTTTTTCCAATTTAATTTATAATCATGTGATTAATTCAAAAAATAAAATAACTCATAGTCAATTAATTTTAACTATTTAATGAAACTAAAAATAAATTCCTTAAATGTATAATTTCTTTAAAAAAAATTAATGAATAACACATGCAAAAAAAAAAAAAGACATAGATCGTCAAAGAAACAATTGAATGTCGACTTTTAATCAAAAATATCTAATATTTTTAACATCTACTTTGATAAAACTTTATCTATTAAATTATTCATAGACAAAAAACAAAGTTTTTACTAAAAATTTCAGCAAACTCTATTAATTTAGAACAATATCTTTCGATGATAATAAATTAATATTTTTGATTATACTAATAATTACATGTATTATTTTAATACTTGTTTTGTAACTGACTCTTTATAAAGAAACATCAAACATTTTCATTTATTAATTACTGATTGTTACAATATTTGTTTAAAATAACGCTGAAAATGAAGGTAAACATATGAAAGTGTAACCTGCAACATATTTTAAAACTCATTAAATAAATAAATACTTCAAGATATTCTATTTTTCCAATAATTTTTAAAAACCAAGTTTTTGCTTCCGAAATATAAAAAATGTATTTCGGAATTACCCCAAAATTGGGACATTTACATTTGTGACTTTTTTGAGGACGGGGGGGGGGGGTATTTACTAAGGAAACATTACAATGTCTTTCAGATAATCGGGTAAAAAGTAATTTTAAAGTAAAGGTAAGAGTATGGAAAGTTTGCAATACAATCTGAGTATTGGACTTAAGAATACTAGTAAACTATATAGACAGGGCCCTGTCTAATAAAAAACATTCTTTTAAATTAAATCTTATTTTGAAATTAAATAAGCCAGCTGGAGTGATCTTCCCAAAACTTCATCGTTATGCTTTAATAAGGACGTTATCTCTTTCCCTACTCCCACATAAAATTGCGAATCTTGGATAAAGGCTTGGATCTTTATTATAACATTCGCAAAGAACGGTTATGAAATATAAATCTTTGGCGTAAATTTAGTGTTTTTACTGAATCTATCGAGTGATTTTCGACGGTTTTTTTAGAAGAATTACTCCATAGCATGCTGTTAATAGAAACCGAAAATTAAATTTGTGTTTTAGACGAATTCCCCCTCCCCCCAATCCATTGAAAACAAAATTTTATACAAAACTACAATTGTTGTCACAAATTCATAGAGCGCTAGTGAAAATTCTATTTTTAATATACGGAACAACAGACGGTCAACCCCTTGATTGATTTTCGAATGAGACAGATATCTATACATAAAATGTTAAATCTATGTACCAAATTTTATCCATCTAGCTCTATTCCTTTTATCATGTTAATTTATATTAGCGCAGCTGGACAGATAGACTATATCTGAATGGATTTCTATCAAAATTTGGTAGAAGACAAATTTGGTGTAAATACCATGAACCAAATTTCATTTGTCGAGCTCAAAGCGCTAGTGAGTTATCGCGTTCCAGGACAAACAAACAAACAGTGAAACTTTATACCAATTTTTTTTTCTTTCTTTTGTACTCATTGAAGTTTAAAAGGAAGAGATTCGTCAAAATCTCAAGTCAAATTTTTTAAAGATTATAATACTTACTCTTTATTTCGTTAATGAGAAAAAAAATTTTAATTAAGAAATAAATAAAAATTTTATTGCTTTTGTTTTAATGGTGGCTATTTGTTTATTGCTAGTGTTTAAAACCTGATTTCGTAGGATTTTGTTTATGTTTGTGATGTTCAAAGAATTATATTTTAGGTGCTTTATATAAAACCTTATTATCGAACTCTTTACGCTTTTTTATTTATTGTGTTCACCTGTACTTAAGTAGCCCTACAGACTGCCTAAGAATGGATTTCGTTCAAAATTTTAATGAAATCTTCAAATTTAGCATAAAATCCATGCATCAAATTTCTTACATGTAGCTCAAATCGTTTTTCAGTTACCATGTTCTAAAAACATGTTTTCAAACTCGGGAAGATCTGAAACATACATAGTAATCAAAATCATGACTTTCACTTTACTTAAATTTTATTTTATTTATTTATGTATTTTTTCGAGAATTATAATTGTATGTACTATCGATATGCACAAAATTTGGTGCATAGTTTTTATACTAAATTTGTAGATTTCTATCAAATTTTGAACGAAATCCATGCTTAGGAAGTCTGTATGGCTATTTGAGTACAGGTGAACACGATAAGTACAACACGTAGAGAGATAGATTATAAGATTTTATAGAAAGCACCTAAAATATAGTTCCATATCATATTTTAAATAATATCTAAATGCGATAACTTAAATTAAAATAAATGAAATTTGGTAGGTAATTTTGTTACTAAAATTGCAATCCTGTTTTTCTGTTATATTTGAGATTCGGGGTACAATCGGTAGAAGAAACCGTTCCTAAAATACATACGCAGTTTGCATAGCTATATTAAGAAGCACAATGCTCTCATTTACGGGGCTCTTATTTGAGAGTATTACGTATTATTATCATTATTTGAGAGTATACGAAAAAGTTTCAGGGAGACTATTTCTGTTAACATTAAGTTTAGCTGCGATTTTTTTTTATTTTGAAGTTAAGATTGTGACTTTAAAAATATTTTGATTAGTATGAATATGAGTGAAAATCGACAAAATTCCTCGAAATAAAATAAAATATCTCCATTGATATTTGAAGAAATCGTAATACTTGAAAAGCATTGATAAGACTTTAAATTAATACTTTAAATTGACTTTCATGCAAATATTTGTCTCTTCAGAAAAAAATTTCTCTTTCTATTTGATAGGATATGAAAATAAAATTTGCAAAGATGCGAACTTTAATTTTCTCATCTTTGGTTTTTAAAAATTTCAGACGATAAACTGGAAGACGTTGAAAAATGTTGTTTATCTATACTTATAATAAAGCTCAATGTGTGTGTGTGTGTGTGTGTGTGTGTGAGTGTGTGTGTGTTGGCGCTCTACAGGCCAGACCATTCAACTTACAGCTACCAAATTTGGCACGTGTATACCTTGGTGGCCGGGAATGTGCACTCGGGGTTATTTTTTCAAATTTTTAACTAGAATTTTATTTATTTGAAAATTAAGCGAAATTTTGGCGTGTTTCTGCTATAACTTCCGAAAATATTACCACACAAAAGAGATTTTTACATCAAGTTAAAGATCAAAAATTTTTTCTTTTAAATGATACCAATGTTTTAACCTTAAAATTAAGTTTCTATTTTTAATTAATTTTTAAATAAATATTTTAACTATATTTTTCAACAATTTTTTTTCGTACAAAATAAAAATAAAATTTAAGCTGCATGAGCACGTTTTGCATTCATGGGAAAAAATTAGCCTTTTCCAAAGTGTTGCCATCACATTGCTTAAAGCTCCAATTAAAAATAAATTAAATCTTTTTGGAAATGAAATCTGCAAAAATGTAATTTTCAGTACGTGTCTGTAAAAAATGAAACAAATATGAAATATTATTTTTTCTAAAAAATAAATTCAAGAAAAATTATTTTATGATCTTTTACACTATCTATATTATTAATCAAATAAATCAGTTTTATTTAAAGGCAGGTTTTGTTTAATATGAACAGGATATCCATTCAAATCAGGGCCACACAGCTAATTTGTAAACGTTTAGTAATAGACACAGATCTACTAAAATGGTCTAAATGAAAAATGATTAAATTTAATGTAACTTGATTCAATAAATGCTCTAATAAATAACGAATTTTTGATTTTACATAAAGCTTCTGCTGTGGAAATCACGTTTAATAAAATGTTCTTGAAACACTAATATTTTAAATAAAAAGAGTTAATTTCCAATCAACTAACTCAATCACTTAAATTGACTGATTCATGAAAATTTGAATAACACTATTCAATAAAAAAGGATAATTTTAGATTTTCCATCGATCGTTTCAAAGAAAATACGCCAATCAGCGCGCAGGTTTCTCAAGATTAATTGGCCTAAGATTATTAAAATGTTGAGTTTTTCTAAATTTTTGACATTCAAAACTTCATAAATAAGTCTTAGTTGATCGTGGACAATAGAAACATTCATTCATTTATTCAAAATTTGGGGTGTCCAGAATATTTCTCAGAATATGATACCTTACTGCATTAAGTTTAGACTTCATAATCTTTGAAATATATTTATAGGCCGAAACAAAATATTATTATTGATTTCATTTCAATCCTTTTGAAAGCAAAACTAAAAACTGAATTTTATGCTGAATCTGAGAAATTTTTGTTGAATTATTCTTAGAGATATTATATAAATTATGAAAAATATTTTGTAGTTCATATAAAACTTAAATACCGAGCGATTCTGTTTGCAGTACTCATATTCAATAATAATAATAATAATAATAAATAACAATAAAAATGATAAATAAAATAAAACATTTGGTTTCATAAAAAAATATCTTTATATTAATTGCAATTTCAGCATTTCCACTTTAATTTAAAGTTGAAGTTTTACCGGAAATAACAACAAATTAGCAAAATATATATAGTAAATTGAACGAAACGATCTAAACAACAGTATAAGTTTGATATGACTATCAAAATTTGAAGATTAAAAATGTTTTGTTTGAGAATCTATTAAGAGACCAGTTACTTAAAATATTTAATTGAAAATTGTAGCGAGCGGTAATACTGGCGAACCGGCTGGTCGCCAAAGGCGGCTAGTTAAGTAATAAAAAATACAGCTCTTCCGTCATTTTCCCACCAACTTTATAAAAATAGAGCTACGAAAATGAAAGAAGATGAGAGAGAATGTAAACAGTATGAGTATTCTAAAGAATTGTCACAAGCAATGCTTAGAAAATTTAAAGAATATTCATACTTCTAATTCAAAAACTTAGTGCATGACAATGTATTAAACTTGATTAGTTATTATTTTGAAAATTTTCTCCTAATTAAAATAAATAGCAATGAATATGTACGAAAATAAATGTATTTAGTACAGTCACTAAGTGCCTGAAAATAAATAAAATGACTGAAATAATAAAAAGTATTACTAGAACATTAAAATCTTGAAAAATTAAAGAATTGACTGGAAATAAAATTGATTTTACTGAAATGTACAGGTGAACACGATAATTTCAAAACATAAAAAGCTAGATAGATAAATTGTGATTGAAAGATTCAGCATATAAAATATAGATACGTATCATATTTAGAACTGAGTCCATCAGGAAATTAACTATATGTCTTTACTTTAACATACATATAAATGCAATAAGTTAAGTCGCAACAATTTAAATAAATTAAATTTAATAGATTATTTTATTACTAAAATTGTAATCCTTTCTTTTTTATTTTATAATTCGACTTCGGGTTTCAATCGTTAGAAGAAATTATCTCGGAAAAATGCATATACGGTTTCTCATTACTTTCATATACGGGCCTCTGAAAATGAAAATCTGTGTTTTCGTGATGTTTATGACTTTTCATGTTATATTTGGTGTCGATGAAAATTATTCAAGAAAACAGGTTTATATAGGTCGAAAAATTAATTAATAAAGTTGATTAGCATAGTGTTAGTATCACGGAATTTTTCCGTTACAGAAACAGATTTTTCAAAATTTTGGGCCCAATATGCCTTTATATATAAGTGAGTGTCAAATTCCATTCCGAAATTTTCAGTAGTTCTTGCGTTATAAATTAATTTTGTTTGCTTAAATTTTGTAATAATTAAGTAATAGTTAGTCAGTAATAGTTAATATTACTATGTGTTCCCTGCTTTAAAATCTTATATAAAGATAATTTTTAAATTAAAGTTATTTTTCTGAAATTCTAATTCTATTTTAGACTTCATAAATAGGAAATTTTATTTTGCATAAAAAAAGTATTTTTACACAACCCTGTAGTTTTATGCTTTCACGACTATCTTAGTCATAACTTTAGGGTTAAATTTATTAAAATATTTGATGCGTTTAAATTATATGCTTATACTTTACAAAACATATATGCACATATGATATTCTGCATTACCAGTTTTACCTACAATCTGCTTTAATCCTATGAGTCCTGACCGACCCATTCGATAGGCGCCTGATTCAGGCGCTTTGGGGCGGTTAAATAAGTTTAAGGGGCGAAAGGTATTTTTCGACGAGTGCTCCTTTAAACCCATTTAACCGCTCCAAAGCGCCTGAAGCAGGCGCCTATCGAATGGGGCGATATCGGGCGATCAGGGCTCATAGGGTGAAATATTTCTTTGGAATCAACATTCAAAAATTTTAAATTGTACATAATAAAAAACAATGAAATATGTAATTAGCTGACATTAAATTATCAGATCAATTAGATGACATCAAATTATCAGTATCAGTTAGGTGACATCAAATTATAGGTATCATCAAACCAACATTCATTTAATTAAAAGGACTCTTGATTCATGGATTCAATAATTTATGTGAAATATTTATGCAAAATCTTGTTCCAATTGCATTGTAAAGTGATTAACTCTATCATAAATTCCACTCATTCTTTATAGCAAATATATCAAACTCATATTAAGAAAGGATTATATAGAAGACAAAAAAAAAAAATTCTTTCTGGAAATGTTGGCCTATTTTAAAAATGTCATATAAATGAAGAAAGACAAACTGATATCAATGCTTCCTTCTTTGCACGAGGCATCTTCAACTACCCTCATTCCTATTTCAGGAAATAAGTTGTGAATAGTATTAATTTCAAAATGATACAAGGTGAATATCAGTAATTCTCTATCTGACAATGAACTTATTTCATGTCAAGTGAAAATAATTGCTCATATCCATAATTACTTCAGAAGAGGGAAATAATTTTATATTTCAAGTTTCAAATCTGTCTGCGAAATATACATTCTATGTCTATGGAAAAAAATTCAAGAAATGAATAAAACTATGTTTCCAAGAATTTTAAATCCTGAAACTTGTTCCATATACAACTCTCAGCCTTAAAATGTTTTTTCTCCCCGAATATTTTTGATACCATGCAGTTTCTACTGAACTTGATCTGTTAAAAGAGTTTAAATATGAATTTTAAAAATTACAGTAAAAATGTATTATTTACAATTTTATTATATAGTGTTATAGCTACTGGACCATTAACATATTTACTGTGGCTCAGACTGCTGTTTTGAGGAATTAGATACGTGATAACTTAAAAATGAATATTTTTTTCACATTTTCTTCCCTCAAATTTCTAAAAGCATTCAATAATAGAATTACAAACTTGTATGATAAATGTATACTTGCATACTTCTAAAAATTCTCATCAAAAATGGTATTCAAAGCAAATAAGATTATTCTAATGATTATCACTACCACTGCTTTTGCCATACACAAAAATTGTTATTAATAATAATGTTATATATTATTTAATGGGGTTTCTCATCCTGAGTGTTGAAAGAAATTATAAAGTAATGAACATATATATATATGTAGTCTCTTTCTTAGTGATTTTATTAAAATTTTATGTTATTAATATAAACATTTTTACAAGACAATTATTGATAGATGTATTTATGAGAATATATTTTCTAAAATTCCCATTTCTGTTATTTGTTAGCATGCATGCAGAAGTTTTCTCTTAATATTTCACCTTTCTTATTTCATGCCATACCATTTAGAATAGTACAGTACATATAAACTTAATTACATTATTCAGAAATAAAAGAGGAGTAATGATTTTTTGCCAATCTTCCTTGTATACTTCAGGCAGCAAAACATATATTGATGTAAATCTTTAAATAAAGTATTTTTTAGGTTTTAAATTTAAAAAACACTTCACATAATCATAAAAATACATTTTTTTTCTTTTTTTTATTGGTTCTTTTATAATATATAACTAAGTATCGTTTGATGTAAAGCAAACATTTTTTTTTCATTTAATATATTATATATTTACATACTGTTAAAATTATTTTACTGTCAGATAAGGAGGAAGCACAAGATTTATCACTTTTGATCCATTTTTTAAAAAAATAATATCTATTATAATAATAATAAAGATGAATGAATGTGTGTTAACTCTCTACAGCCCACATCATTTGATCTACAGTGTCAAATATGGGATATAATTGAAATTAAGTACAACCAATATCCTGACAAATCAGCCATGTCGGCAAAGACATCTAATAAATAATAAAGTTGATAATTTTAAATTCCAATATGATTTTTTTATTGGCTACATTTCTATTCTAAATTTAGATGAATAAAATCACAGCTTTTGGCATTTATACTTTATTTACATGTACTTGATTTTACAATGATCAAATTCTTATTATGCATTAATATTTAGAGTTCTAAAACATTATCATAGAATCCTATGATTTACAAATTTTTCAGCAAATAAAAATATTAAAAAGTATTTTTATTAATAAAAACTAACATTTTCATTTCAAATCATGAAATCTCAGTTTATATATATCAGTAAATATTTATATTGCATTCATAAACATTAATAGGTCAAAGAAAACTCCAAAGGCATTGAGCTGACTATAACTATCAAATTAATAAAAGGTATTTTAACTTACAGAAATCCTTTTCTTGCATTTGTTCTTCTAAAAAATGTGTTTCATATTTTATTTCATAGATACATGTTAAGAATTACATTTTCCTCGATTTAGTTTTTTTTTGTGCGAGTTAAACTATTAATTTCAGCTTTTGTTAACATAATAGCAAAACATTGAAAGATCATTTTTTTTTCATACAAGCATAATGCATTTTTGCATGTTATATGGCTTGTATGTGTGTATGTATGTATGTGTGTATGTATGTATGTACACAAACATATTGTTGAAGTGCATGTTTAAGTTATTTAAAAACTGACTGAAGATTGAAAACAATTATTTTATGTTGTAGTAATATTCAAAGGTTATTGCCAAAAATAAGGATAACAACAACAACAAAAAAGAAAATATGTAGAAATAAGATTAAGAAAGTGAATAAGGCTTTTTAAGTTGGCTGTTAATTAATAAGTTTATAAATAACAAAGAAAAATGTAACAATTTTAATAAAAAATGATTACATTTTCAATTCCTATAAGAGGATTATTTCAGATGCAAATGAAAAACACTTTAATTGAATTTTCATTTCCTATTACTCAAAAAAATTTACAGTACATTTCAGCTTACATTAAATAAAGCTTCCCATATTTAAAAAGGTTCTTGAACATCCATGAAAATTAGTTCTCCATTCCAATTTCAATGCAGAATTGATTACTTCAGCTGAATCTAAAATACTTAAAAGGAACTTTCCTAAAAGTTAAAAGTTTAAGAGAAAGCCAGAAAATATCTAGACAATCACTTAAATCCAACCATTGGGAATGTAATTCCTTTATTGGAAGACAAAATAAATAAAATGGGATTTTTAATAATACAAGCAACAACATTAATACTTAATTTTTTCAACCCTTCAAAGCACAAAAAAGCACACACTTCAATATCTAGATCATAATCTTTTACTTTATATTACAGATTTAAATTCCATATACTTACTAGGAAGTCGGGTTCTCCATTCTTACATTAATTCAACATTGATAATTCACATTTGATTGTTACTGAAACTAAAATAAACAAAGAATTTTCCTAAAAGTTAAGAGCTTAAGTGAAAGCCAGAAAATGTCTAGACAATCACCTAAACCCAACCATTGGGAATTTTATTAATTTAAAGTTTAAAATATTTCTGGTGTACAGTCCAATTCCATTTTTTTAAAATTACTTAAAGAAATGTAGTCAGCATATAATGCTGAAAATGTGTATTCAAAATAAAACTAGCATTTTAAATATTTAAGCCTGCAGTGATTTGTACTAACATTAATGCTCTAAAAGCAACTACATCGAAATTTTCAGTCAATGATAAATTGTTTAATTTTTGATACACATAGTAACTAATATAGACACCAAAATTAAAATCATCTATTTGTTTTACATTAGGTGGAAAAACAATCTGCCAGTGGCTATTTAAATTGAGCAAATTATTTAATACTGTACACCAACGGTTTATTAATTTTGAGGTATCCTTATCTGGCTTATAAACAAAGTAGGTCAAAATATTCAAATATTTTATTTTTCAAATCAGCTACAAGTCCAATGGGAATTTAAATTTACAGGAATTATAAGAAAATCAAAATTTGCTATTTCTTGAATCCAAGGAAATTGAAGAAAGTTTATTATTATTATTATTATTATTATTATTATTAAAAATCAAAAGAGAGTGTAAAGATTCTACAGCTTTGAAATTTGCGAATCTTCTAGTTAATACAAAATTAAATGCATCAATGACCGAATGAAGCCAACCTTTTTTGAAAATGGATGATATTGATTTAAGATATTTTTCTTCTTTGACAGAAACAAATGGATCTAAAGATTTTAACAAATGAAATGAAAGATCAATATTATTAATAGTTAATATTGTAGCAGTAAGATTTGTGACATTAAATCTATGAATCACATCAATATTAACACATTCTGAATTTTTAACATTCAAGGATTTTAAATCTGCCTCTTGTTCAAAAAGATTATTAGGTTCATCAAGAAATTCATTTAATTTTTACTTCTTATTGCAATTTTCACGGGTCGAGTAGTCCCTTTTTTTTTCTACAAGAAGTTTTTAAAAACTTAATCTGCGGATTAAATTTTTGATTAGGTGCAACATATAATTTAGGTGTAACAGAAGCTGGATTATTTTTAAGATTCAAAACCCACGTATACCAGCTACTAAATTATTCAAACAACTAACTACTGTTACAAACCTGCAATTCGGCTTCCCAGCATAGTTTGTTCCATCATCAGAAAGACCGTTTTAAAGTCATCGGTATTGGACGGAGTCCGGGTGTCGCGTCGGAGGTCCCAGAGTTTGGCAACTTGGTGATGAATTTGGCGCCAAAATAGATTATACCCGAAACATCGAGAATTTTCCCGATCCCTTCAGTAGGAACCGAGATACGCCTCGAACGTTCCTGATTGGTTGAGAGGCTTTTAGCCCCGCCTCCTGAGACCTATAAAAGGGTCTGCAGCTGCCAGTCAGAGTCGAAGAATAGTAGTCGCAGTTGGAATTGACAGAGCGGAGTAGTCGGAATCGACGGTGAAGAACTGGTCTTCCAGGGATTAGCAGAGCAGCGACAGGAGTCAAGCTAGTGCTGAACTAAGCTGTGAGCTACTGTCTGCAGTAAAAGCTTGTTGTATGCTACACGTCTCGGCTGAAGATAATCGTCTTCTATGCTGTATGTAGTTGTCGTTTTTTTTGTGCTGTCCTGTGTGTCTTCGTGTAAATAAACGTCATTGTTTTTTTTTTCTACTGCTGATTGAGCGTTCTCCACACCATATAACTTCCACTATCCAAACGAACCCGGTAAAATTCGTAACACTACATTATTTAACATGATTTCTTTAATCTGTATAATTTCTATTAATTCTAATATTTCTGAACATAACTTTTTGCACTCTGCCTCCTTCGATCTGCACTTCTCATTAGTGGATAACACGTTGGGATTTAATTTTTCATTAAAAATATCAGAATTAATTGTAATACTATTTTCTTCATCAAATTTATGAAATCATCAGTTGTGTACATATTAGGTTTGGAAAATATTAAATGAATTTTATGTATGTGCTTACACAAATTGCTGCAGTCTTCACAAGAGTAATGATACAAATGATTGCACAATGCCACACAATTACTATTTGTACATTTAAAGCTGCAATGATCCAATAAAACAAGCATCTGCAATTTTTCTTACTACATATATTTTCCTTTTACAGATTGAAATTTAACCTCCCAATGATTGTCATATTCAATGACATCTGTATTCTGAATCTTTACAGCCCTGTCATGTTTATCTTTAACAGTTTTAGTGAACTTGGAATGAGTAGGAATATTATTAATAACATCACAAGAATATTTTAAAAATCAATCCCTTTCCATTTTCAAAGGAGTTGAAACAAGATCATCTATTCGCCTATTATACTTACGCTCAAGATACATTGTTTTTAACTGATTGTGAAGAGATTCGCAATAATTGTTAATATTGGTATTACCATGTAGAAATCGTCTAAAATAGGTTGCCCATAATTCTTTTCTCCCAGAATAATTTCTAACAAAATAATCAATAAAATTTTAGCATTCATTTGAATTGCAGTCGATAAACATTAAAAGTTTATTTTCAAAATTTATTTCAGACACTTCCTTTATTATTTTTAATAACTCGTGTAACATTTTTTGACGGCGAAACTTATCACATACTTCTGAAGACAACTGCATTTTCCAAGCGCAAAAAACGTGCCATTGGCATAGTAGATGCTTTATATTTGGACCAAATACAGAATTAAATGCTTTAAAGGAACAACCAACATCATCGGTCATTACAATATTTATATTCAGGTCAGGAATCCGACAATGTAAACTCGAAAATAAAGCAATTAAGGTATGATAATCTAAATCATTAGTTATAAAATGTGCAACTGGATAACCTTGACCATACTCATCCTGAACATGCAGAGAAAGAAGATAAAAGGCATAAAAGTTTGTACCAGGAGTTGCATCAATACAAAGAATTTTATCTGAATGCTTAACTAACATATCCTTTTGTGCTTTAGTCTGTAAACCTAATGCAAAAGAACTTTCATAGTTTGGCAAATTATCTAAATGTACAGGGCCCAAAATTGTTTTCGACTTCTGTAATTTAAAAATTAAAATAGGATTGTATGGCTCTTTCCTTAATTCCTCTACCATACAAGAAACAGACATGGCATCATTGGCTGGCTGAATTGAATTGCGTAAGCACCTTAAATAATTCAGTATAGTTTTACGAGATATGAAGGCTGCCTTTGTAGGAAAAAAATTTCTATTATCTCGACATCCTACATCTCCATGTAATAAACTTACAATTTTTGAAACGGGAAAGGTAAGTAATAAGTAAGATTTAATTAAATCTCGTTAACTTTCTTTAAGGAGGTGATATTTAGTGTTCTCATAACTGACTTGATGGTTATGAATGGAATAATATGTAACCAATATCAAATGCTTTTGTTCACATACGCAGATCTTAACGGGACAACTTATATCGAAAGGAATTGCCCCCTTTTTATTTTTACGTTTACCGTTTCGCTCTGCCCTTGAATTAATCCTGGATTGATATGACATATGAAAATACTGACAATAATAATAAAATGTTTTCTCACCGCATATTTTTTTACCAGTTGATTTTTTAAAATAAGTATGAGTACCAATAGCTTCAGATTCTAACCAAATTTTAAAACTTGCCCTAGAATTGAAAGAATAAGTTTTGATGTTTTAATGTCATGCACAACATTAAGATGCTTATTTAAATTCCATACACTATCGTAAGCTTTATTACATTCTGTACAAAATTACAATTCATGCTTCTTGTTACCCGTACATTTTTTTTTGTGTGTTCATTAAAATATTCACTCTAGAAACAATTGGAGAGAATTTTTACATTTATCAGTTAAATGCTGATTATCTAAAGTTGTTTCGACTGGCACTAAACATAATTTGGGCTTTATCACAATTTTTGTTTGAGGACTAACACTAGCCTCCAATAAATTATTACAATTGCGTTTTGGTAAAACATCCCAAACCTTTGGTTTACAGCGTTTTAAATGATTTGCAAAAGACGATCTTGAGGAATAACATTTTAAGCATACCTCACATTCGTTAGGATAAGTACTATTAACGCGTTCTACACATTTATATTTTCTTAAATGCTTTGAAAATGACGACTTGGACGAATAAGTTTTCCCACAATAATCACAAGTCTTTGAATATGAGAAATTCTGGGCACCTGCTCCAGTGATATTTATTTTTTTAAAATTTAGAGCTAAAACTATCTGTCCTATTTTCTTCTTTACAATCATCTAGTAACACTGCAAATAACATTTTCATAGATATTTTTGTCACATTTTGAAAAAATACTTTTACTTATTTTAGTAATTCTTGCCTTTCCTAGTTTGTTAGATGCACATGCTGGCCGACACTGGGCTGGGGAGATGTGAGGAGCTTCTGGTTCAGAGTGGACTGGGGATGTGTGAGCAAGTTCTGGTTCACA
>JAPMOR010010214.1:135361-382591 GCA_026543865.1 Argiope aurantia | reverse complement strand
GTTCACAGTGGACTGGGGATGTGCGAACAAGTTCTGGTTCACAGTGGGTTGCCAGAGTGCATGCAACAACTGACTGCAAGTTGGAAGAGAGGAAACGGCAGCAGGTACAATAGCTGGTAGAAATGGTGGAACAACAGGTACATAAAATGGAGGATATGACACAGCAAAAGAATGAAATGGCAAGAACTGAACCATAGGCATATAGGAAACAATAGGTACAAGAAATTTAACATGACCAGTAGGAGGCACAGGCAGAGAGGGTGGAAGAGAGCGAGGCACAGGCGGAGAGGGTGGAAGAGAGCGAGAAGCGGTTGAGACTGCACAACCTGAAACAGATGGCCGTGCTAAAGGCCAAGGAGCAGGATGTTTAGACCAAGATGATAAAAATGAAGATTGCCTTGAGGAAGACAATGCAGGAAACTCAATAGAATCCAAAATGAATTTAGGAGCAATTGATTGGCATTTTTGATCCTGTAAAAATATATAAGAAAAATGAATAACAGATCTTTCAAAACACTCTGGACATTAAAAATATCAATTATTATATATTATACCTTTTGAGAAGCTGATGGAAAAGAAGAAACATATAAAGGAACTGGGTCAACAGAAGTTGGTACCTTGCTACAAGGCAAAGCAGAACCAGAATGCTGTGACCATGATGACAAAAATGAAAGCTGATCACAGGAAGGCAATGGAGGAAATGCCAAAGAATCCAAAATATATACTGGGGTGATCGACTGGCAATTTTTCCTCTACAAAACTTAAACCAAAACCAAAATAAATACAAATATTTTTCCAACTTTCATCAGTACTTAAAAATATATATATTATAAATTGCATACAAACAATAATATTCATACATATCTTTCGAGATGCATTATCTGAAGAAATGCATTTCTTTAAAAACCTTCAGAAATAATTGGTCAAGCGAAGATCACCACTTTTATTAGGGTGTAAACTATCCTTTTCCAAGGAAACCAGACCAGGCTGGCTTGTTGTAACTGCAAAAGATAAAAGCATCTTCATTATGGCACAACTTTTCTAATGCTTTATTTACAGCTTCAATCTTATGGTTTAAGATTTTTATACATTGAACAAATTTCCAGTAATCGTTTTCAAAGTTATTAAAATCTCTAGGAATGATACTGGAGAAAATAATTCTTGCCTTTGGATTGATTCGTAAAATATCATTAACCAGTGATCTATACTACTTTTGAAGTATTGTTTCTACAGTATCAACTGATATGTTATTGGTGCCAACATGCACTATAAAATCCAATCATAGTTTTTCTTTATTTTAGAAATTCTACAGGTAAACCTCTCAATGGTTGTTCCTCGGTAAAAAATAACATCCAAATCCTCAGATGAATGCACTTTCAAGCGTTTAATCATCGAATTTCCAATCAAAAGAATATTCATTGTGACACAGTTAAATATTCTAAACTGATTCCCTTATAACAAACGCTTAATAGCAATAAATATCTGAATAATATGCACACAGATAAGCTAATTCAAGATCAAATAGAGCAAAGTCAATACAATACCGAGATATTTCCAAATTCTACTAGCTGCTACATGAATGATACTTTCTACTGTAAGACAATAAATAACTAGTCACTAAAAAACGTTTCTATACAATGTAATAAAGAAATTTATTTCTTAATTATTTTTTATACAATTGAAAGTAAAATTTACTGCAAATAAATAAAATGACAAAAGCACTAGTAAAATTCCTCTCACTATTTAACCCTATAATTAAACAGAAAAATAGGGCAAACAATCAATGAGAAATAAATATTTAAGACTATGCAATTAAATTTAGATACACTTATTACATGAAAAAACAAAATAACAAATAACACTAGTCAAACTCTTCGTTTACTCTTAACCCTAATTAGTACTATCTTAAAAACTAGTTTTAAGTAAGCGAAAAAAAATTATAAAAAATTTTCTTAAATAGATTAAATAAGAATATAAATAAAAATAAGGTCTGTAAGAGTTTTCTACAAAGTGAATCACTCGCTGACAATCGTTAATCCTTCTTTCCTCTTGAAACAAAGAATGAATACTAATGATATGACACGCTCAATAAGAAGGATAAACACATTATGATGACAATAACAAAATGCGAGCTCCTTTTATAACTTCGGTAGGACAACTTCGTCACTTTTGGCAGCGTGCCAAATTTCGACTTGCTACCGGGAGTAAATTCCATGTGTCGTGATACATCCATAACAAATGCATGTATCAATACGCCGTAAAAAATACGTTACTGCGCATACCTCTTCACGCAGGATTTACCTGAGAGAACCGTGCGCAGATTAGCAGTAATTAGATTTGGCGATACGAAAGATAAACAAATTGGCGACATCCGGACCATCCACAATAAGGTAAGTACCCACTTCAAATTGACCAATACTACAGGAGAGTCATAAGAGCATCGAAGATTTTCGTAAAGTCAAAATAAATAATTTTAGAATGTTTTATAATCTTTAATTTTATTGCAGATTCATTCTGCATGTACATATCATTTTAACCATTATTTTAATTTGAATGTTTTTTTAATTCGATTTTATATTGAAATGCTATGCTGCACACTTATTCTACAAAAGAAAGAAAGATGTAATATTTCTTTCAATTAAAATGGCAATTCTTTTTTGCTTTGAAGGAGTTTTTATTGACTTTATAAAAGATAGAAGCCTATCAGTTAACATATTCATTCAAATCTTTAAAGTCAAAAATTATGTAGTTTGACTAGAGAAATTATCTTTCAATACACAATGAATTAAACAGTGGTAACATTAATTATCTTATTTAATTAATAGTTTTGAAATGATATATTGACTTATTTAGCTTTTAAATTATTTTTTCTGTAATATTTAAAAGTTTATAAGCTATACTTAAAGCAATAGTTTTTATATCAATATTAACACCTGCTTTATAACTGAATAGAGTTGCTTGGACAAAATGCTAATTTATTGCTTAATAAGCTATAGAAACTAATTTACAATGTCTAGAGTTAACCTTTAAGATTTTTTTTGTCAGAAAAATAATTAAAAACACAGAAGTGCTTTTGTAGACTCCCAGGAGGCCTAGAAATTAACTGTGAAAGGTCTTCTAAATCTTATTTGCTGTTCTTAACATCCTTATGGAACATGAGGAACATATACAAGTTGTGGATCGCATGAAACACTTTCTAACCAGTTTTTGTTTTAGTTGCAACCTTGTATCCTATATACAAGCAAATATATATATATAAATTTTGTCCAGTATTTTAAAGGACTTCGAAAAGTATAAAGTAGTTTTATTTTTAATGTAGTAGGTTTTTTAATTAAATGGCTCTGTATGCTCTTTTCTATTAAAAAAAACAGTGCATTCAGTTTCTAAAGAATTGTGATTGACATAAAAAAATATGTTACTTACAGCCAAAACATGATTTTTGCCTTCTTTCCACTTTGTATATCATGCTTTACCATTATTGATTTCAGTTTTTAAAGTAAAGAATGCATAATTTTCATAAATTCATGAATGGTATTTTTCAAACAATTTGTTTTTGTTTATTTTCATCAAATCCAAGAAATCCAAATTTCAGATATCCGAGAAAAAATTATGTAACTGTCGTAACATTTATATTAAGATGCAATGCTATTAATGTTTGTAACATTTTTAAAAGTTTGTAAAAGTCTCCTGAAGATAAATCTGTTACTTATATCTTTAATATGTTATTTTAAAGCTGAATTGAGGAAACAAGCATTACAATAAATTTGAAGTAATAATTATTCATTTTTAGCAATATAGGTTAAACATAAATTTAAGACAACAATATGAATTGAAAACAATAAATAAAAATCAAATGTGCAATTTTCACTTTAATAACTTTGTTATTTTAAAAATCTGGAGAATAGACATTTTATAAGTTGAATATGAAAGTTATGAAGCCAGGATTAAAAAAAAAAACTATGTAAAAGTAATACATTAACTTGTTAAATGTAGATTTGGATTAATTTATAGAAAATGTGATTACTTTTTAAAGTATTTTATTTAATTTTTGAACTATTTTTTTAATGCATTATGTTTTTGATTATGCAAGTTAATACAATTTTGTTGTATGATCTGCAATTTCTGACAGATGTCTCGCAGCATATTTTCCAATCAACTCTTTCTTAGTTCTGAAATCAGACAACAGATGGCAGTGTGACTCTGCATCCTGATTGGCTAATAACATAAGGAACATGACTTCATCTAGCAGTTCGTTAAATAACAACGCTTATACCGCCCTTCTCTCTTTGAAACGTTCTTAACTCCGAAAAGTACTGTTTGCAATGGATTCGCTAGTCCTGTAGGGATAAAGATGGGCACTGAGATGCTACTCTTACTTTGGAAATGGAAGAAGTGCTGATTTATAATATTAATGCCAGTCTTTTCTGTATATAAGGGATTGGGGTAATCATCTAATAATTAACTTAGCTGTATCATTTCCAGTTGTCTTTTTTTTTTAAAAGCTGTTACGTGAAATTAAATGTGTTGACATTTGTTGGGTCTAGTAAAGTAGTTTCTTAAGGGGGGGGGGGGTTGTAACATTATTTTGAATAGAATGTTTCGTTCATACTATCTACGTAATATCTGAAGTTTATGGTTTATAACAGTAATTATTTCAGCTGATATCAGTTTTTATTATTTTTTTATAGTAATATTTTATATTTTTGTCAGCAAAAATTTCTTTTATAATATTTGCTCTTTTAAAATGTATTAGGGTTGATCTGAAATTAAAAAAAAAAATTTAGTATTTTGTACGAATTTTAAATATAAAATTTTTAAACACATGCCTTTTATTTTTAAATTGTGCTTTTTAAACAAATCTGTTAATATTAAAATAATAATATAAATTATTTACTTAATAAAATTTTCACTATTTATGTTTTGCTGCATCTTTTGAAGTATTTCCTGGTCTTTTTCAGCAGCAATCAAATGACATCATATAAATTAGTGTCTAAAATTCAGTATACAATTGTATTCCGTTCGCTTGTAAAAATTCAAATATGAAGTGCACATTATTTTATTGGATGAATAAAAAGCCTGATATATGCCTCTTTGCTTTAAAAGAAAAGAAAATTCCTTCATATTGAATTCTTTTTCATCACTTTAAAACAAATTCTTCATATTATCAGAATATTAAATGCAAATACTTGAACCTTTTAATTGCCTTTTGAAATAGAGTACAGTTACAACAGTTTTGATGAAACAAAAAAGCTTTATATGAATTTCATGTATGTATATTTATTTTCATTGATGCATGGGGTATATAACTTTCTTTTATTTTGCATATGTGTTATAAGCTTATCTTGGAAATTTACCAAAAAAAATTCTTATTCATTGATGACAACTAAATTGATATAAATATAATGGTTGAATGTATCTTCTAATTTTAGACTATTAAACTATTGACTATTAAACTATTTAGACTATTAAACTATTTTAGACTATTGATTGTAGTACCATGTACTGTTTTTTGGTCTTATATTTGTAATAGCTGTACTTTTGAATTGAGTGTTAGTGTGTCCATATCTGTGTTCTTTTAAAATATGATATTCTATTATACAGTTAATTTATTTGAAAAATATCAAAGAGTTTATACTGGATTGAAATTCAGAGAAATCGCCTTATATTTTACATAGATGTTTTATAACATTTCTTCTATAAAAATAAGCAATATAAGGCTCTACATCACAAAAGTGCAATTCTTCCAAATATAATTTAACAGGGGAAGACTTTTAATGATATTTCAAAGACAATATGAGTTGATAGTACATATTTAAGAAATATTCACAGAATGTTACTGCTTAAAAGAGGCAGAGCTTGTATTGAATGGATATCATAATTATAATTTTTATAAATATATTATTTTTATTTATTCCATTTTGATATGATTTAGCTGTAGAATGTATTAAATATTTAATTGGAGGAAATTGAATGTTTTTACTTGTAACACTTTTGTTTTCATACATTTCTTTCTTTCTGCCTATATCATTACTTACAATAGTTATTTATTTATATTCCTTCTGAGATTTGTTTCATTTTCATTGCCTGTGCGAACCATGACTAGTACTTACTTTAAAAGATATAAAATGCAAGTTGTGCTTTGCAGATAATTACAAGAAAATCGAATTTGAAAAATTCAGCTATGTTTATTTACTCTAAGTTTTATTTATTTATTATTTTTTTTTTTTCATATAGCCTATGGCCCAGTGGATAAGCATGAGGTCTTAAAATTTTGGGGTGCTTTTGCAGGCAACTATTTAATTTTTTTAAATAAGTGTGTTGCGCTTTTGCAAGTGATTAATACTTAATAATTTTGTGAAGAGAAAATCATTTTTTTAAATCTTTCTCCATTAAAAAAAAGAAAACTGTCTAAAGTTTGTTGAAGTAATTGCTGACCCTCCAGCTGGAGTAACATAGGTTGTAGTGTAGATGTATTATAGCAATAGTGACTTAACAGCTTGTAATAATTCATTTAAAAGAATTGATTGGATGGTATGAATTTTTGAAACAGATAATAAAAATAGCGAAACTACCAGCATCAAGATTCAACCCAGAGACCTCATGCTTATTCAGTGGTCCCTGTGCTGCATGAAAAAAATGAAATATACTGAGTTGGAAATTCAGTCTGAAATTTGTCTGCATAACATATCTTATAAATTGCATATGTTTTAGTCATAGTCTCCACAGTTAATGAAAATGAATGAAGTCAGTAAATATATGGATAAACTCCACTTCTTTTGCTTAGCCTGAATAAAATATGAAATTCTTAATTGGAACATTTGAGCTTTTAATGATTTGATTTACAAATATTTTTTTTAATGTTTAGTTTTGTGAATTATTATTTCTGAAACAAATAGGATTAATATATATAAATGTCAGATTAATATGTTTTATTAAATAAAATCTTTGGGTGATACTCCTTGGTAAATTTAAACACTTTTTGTTTCCAAAATAGTCATTCCAATCAAAAGCTCTTGGTTCTAAAGAGAGAGAGAAAAAGAGCCTGTTGATAATAAAATTGAACAACCATATATTTGACATCAATTGATGTGTATAATTAAAAAAATCGGTTGCAGAACAATCAATATAAAAATAACATTTGTGCAACTGTTTAAAAATCTACATACCTTTTACATATTGCATATGAAAGATTCAATTCAGTAAAATTTATGTACAGTTTATCATTCTGAATTACAATTTTTTAGACTAAAAATCTGATGTGAAGTTTCAAACTGTAAATAAACCTGTGAAATCTTCAATTTACATATTTTTAGATTAAAAGCCATAGAAAATATTTTAGCAAGAAAGCTGGTTTGAAACAAACATTTTACTTAATGCAAAGTTCTTTGAATATTTTATCTAAATTTCTGAATGCTACTGACTTTTGCATTAATTAGATATGGAAATATCAAATGCCAGAGAAGTTTGTATTTTCAAAATCTACTTGCACATTTGTCAGAATTTCATTCGTACTTAGTATTTATTCCATATTATTATATTTAATTGAGCAGATAATTATAAATAAATACCTGTGCATATGACTAGTTTTTATTTAGTTATTTCTAGTTTTGTTTTGGTTAAAGTTTTCTTCCTGCTCTCAATAAAATTATAGTTGCCAAATGAAAAGTTTATTAAATTTCTGCTTTATTGATCGTATACAAATACTAACCTTTATATTGTATGTTCAAAATTAATTATAATAGAAACAGAGTAACTTGATTTAAAATAATTTATGATTAAAGAATATTGTTTTATATTTTGACTATCTTTTTTATTGCAGTTAACAGGAAAATTTATTTGTTTTTAAAGACAAAACACAATGGATTTTGAAAGTCCTGATGTAGCTAAAGATTTCCCAGGCTTGTATGCATCTGATAGTGTGAAAAGGAGCCAGTCTCGTGATAGTGATTGTATGTTTTGACACATTTTTATTTTCATTTCTAACCACAAAGTTTTTCAAACTGTTTTTTTTAATTAATTTGATTAAGAACAGTATGTTTCTAATATTTCATGCATATTTTTTCTGAATTTCTTTTTCATAAATTGGATTAAAATAAAAATGTTATTTATGTGTTTTTCTCCTTCTGCCTTTCTTAAAAATTGTGCAAATTACAAAATTTCTGTCATAAGAAATAAACTAATGCAAAAATATGAGTTTATTAAGCTAAAGTTTTAATTACTTTTTCTATTCATTTCTGTTAAATTCATAATCTTATTATTTCTTGCCTTGAATACAGTCACTTACTCTCAACAATAAATTCAATGGCAATTTCTAAAATAATATCATTGCTAATTATATGTCAAGTTTATTATTAGATGAAATTTTAAAAAAGTTAGCAAGTGTTTGATAAAAGAAAAATGAAAATTTCATATTAAATTTTTATTTGGTATTGATGATAACAATTATTTTGTTATTTAATGTTTAAAAATAATTAGAATGACCAAGCTATCTAGAGAAATATATTAGTCATTCACATGAGTTTGGGAATGAATTTGTTATCAGATCATAAAAACTAGATTTTTCCCATTTCTTTTTTGCTAGAATTTAATTTTTTTTTCTTGGTGTTGATGTATCACATTCTGCAGCATATTATTTCTGCCTTAATTTACTTCTTGCTGAGAAAGGATATCTTAATGACTATTTATTGTTTATAATCCTTAATTATTTGATAGGAGCATGTAATAAATTTTAAATTGCCTTACATAATATGTTACCAAACTGAAGCTTCATTGTATTAGAGAAAAAGAATCATTTGTAATAAATATGGCAAACTTGGAGGGGGAAGAAATCTTAGCTGATAGTTTGTGTATACTTTTTAAATATTGTCTTACTGATTATTCTTTGATAACATTTTTATCTAGAATTAAACTATTCTTTTTTACTCTGTTGATATATCTATACTCTTTTGGTTGAAAATTCAAACGCTTAAGGCAGATTAATATAAATATAGCAATTACATTTGAAAATGTGGTATTATATGATAGAACAGAAGGATTGTGAGTTTATTTATTTTATATTAATCTGAACTTGATTAAAACAAAAAGAAAAAAAAAACCCAATCCACAGTTTCTCTATTATCTTTCTGCTCATTAAAATATTATTAAAGGTCTTTTCTTGGAAAACAAAAATTTTCTGAAAAAGTTTTAAATCTAAATAAAAGTTTCTGTGCAATTTTTACTTTCCTGTTTAACATTCCAATGTTACCTGTGATTCTTTTTGATCAGTTCAGTCTTATGCATAATTTATACTTATCCTTCTTGGAGAACCTGAAGACAGTCTGTGTGACATCAATAGCCTTGCATGAAACTATAGGGAAATTGATTGTGTGATATGACAGTGCATGATCAAAAGCTTTTAGTATAAGATGGTTATGAAAAATCTACTTTTTATGTTAATTTTTCATTCTCACTTAAACTAGCAAGAATGGTCTTCCCCAAACTTTATTCTTCAGATGACCAAACTATGTACCAAATTTTGTCTTTTAATGATTTATGTGTTTTAGTTGTGATGTTTGCTTGCATTTTAACACAAACAAACTTCCTGTAGATAGATTTTGCTTAAAATTTGACAGATATTTTCAAATTTGATGTAAAGATCAGGTTCTGAAGTGTGAAAATTTATCAAAATCTCTGGATGGATCTCAGGATTTGGTTCATATATGAGAGAATAAAAAGGATTGGAAATACATGCACAATGTATTTTTATGAAACTACCTCAAATTTTCTTAAAAATAGAATGTAACCAATGACTGAAGGGGAATATAAGAAATGTGCTGCAGACTTTAATGACCTTGTCATTGAATAATTTTGACAGAGGATAGGACTGTTGAACTTCAGTATATATATATATATATATAAAAGATGGAAAAAATTTCAATATACTGAAATGCTTATTGATAATTTTTCACTGCTTTCTTAGTATAAAAATTATGCAGTTTTAATTATTGATAGTTAAAGAAGGCTTAAAAGAATTAAGCTATTCTGGATATTTTTGTTAACAGTATTATAACTTCATGAAAAAAAAAAAGGACTGCATTAATACATTTCAGTGTCTGATGGCTCACATTATAAGCTTTTGTTTACTATGAGTGTAGCATACATGAAAAGTAGAAACACAGTAATGATAAAATGACAATCACTGATAATTATTTTCAAGTAGGAAACAAAAGCAGTAAGGATTGTAATGAGACAGCCAATAGAAATCACTGATAAAAAAGCTAAACTTTTTTTAACATTACATAATGGTTCTTAATCTAAATAATGTGATATGTAATTAAAAAATACATAATTTGTTTATAAAAACAAAATAAGTTTTCTTCATTTTTCAACAGTTTGGTCTAATATTTCTTTGAGTATGATATTTTGACAGCTGTTTCAAAATGTTCACTTTTATTTAGAAAGATTAAAATTTCTTCAAGGATGTCAGGAATAAAACTGTGTTGCACAATTTGGAATACTTCCATTACTTGCACTCTAGATGATTTTGCAAATAATCCAACTTCATTCTGATTGTTGGGGTAATCATCCATAATTAATTCCTCATGCAAAAAATTTTTTGAATTCAATTCCCTAATTTATTTTTCTTTATGAAATGAGTTTTTCTTCCTGCCTTTTTTTTTTTTTATAATTTTGGTGTCTGTCAGCTTTCATTTTGTTTTCCCTGATTTTTTCAGTAGTTTCATCTACAAAACCAGCTTTAAGAGAACATTTTTTTTTTTTTTTTTATAATAAGACATTACTTTTCCATTTTGTGACTATTGTGCTTATATGTAGTCGACTTAAGAATTTTTCTGTCTAAGAATTAAGTTTGTCATTTTCAGATGCACTTGAGAATTTGTTTTTGGTAATGAGCCTTCAAGATTTTAATTTTTTTATGGTCTATATGTTATAACTTAGCAGTCACATGAGTCAGAAAGAAAACAAGTTAGCATTTGTCAGTTTTTGTAAAAATGAACTTGGATGGCCTGAGTAATTATTCTCAAAGAAGCTGTTGATCAAAGCTAGATATTTCTCAAAAATTTCTCCTTTGGTTTCCATGATTATTTGTTAAAATCATAATCAATATGAAGTGATTTCATGACTTTGAAACAATGAAAATGTTGGCTTTTTTCTACCACAACAAATTTTAATTTCTCTTTATCAGTCATGTTCAGACATATGACAACTGTAATCAATCTATTTTAGATTTTCTCCAAAACATGTATCACCAATGAAAGTAAAATTTTTATAAGCAAATGGAAAAAAATTCTTTTTTTACCCTACCAAGCACATTATCAGGCTCTTATCCCCCCTCCCCCCCGTTGGTTGTTAGGAATGTGTTTTGTTATTGGTAATTTTGTACATCAAAGAATGCAAACACTTTTACCTGATATTACTTTTTTTTTTGATGTCATGTTGCTTTGTGAATTTATTGTGGTACTCATTTGGAAATTTTTGAATTAGCAGGCAGCATATTCTGTAGCTTTATCCTTAATGAGCAGCCACTCATGGGAATTTTCTTGTCTCTTTTATCATTTTTACTAATTTCAATATTGAGTCATCCACCTTGTCAAAATGCAAGAATTTAAATTCGAATAATGTTCATCATTGTCAAATTTTGAATAACTGAATCATAATTTTTCAAAATTGTCAATAAAATACTGGTCAAAATTTCATCCTTTAACACTTTTTTTTTATTTCTCCTTTTTAGTCTTATTAAGCTTAGTTTCTTTTTCGTACTTAAAGATTTATGTTTGGGTGCTATATTCACTTGAAGAAATCTATTGCTAAACTGAATTTAAAGCAATTCCTAGCTTGATTATTAAGGTTCACAACTGCCTAGGGACCCTGAAATATTAAGGACTCCCGAAATTTCGATTTTTTTTGGTTATATTTTGTGTTTCCATTTAATTTACATGACTCGTGTATTCGAATTTATTCAAATTAAAATCATGTTTAAATGTTAGAACATTATTTTAATATTCCTATATTTTATTTTATAAGTTTTATTTTTGTTTAAAAATTCAAGAAAATGCTACTCTATAATTTATTAAATTTCTGATTCTGTAATTAAATGCCAATGAGATTGTATTTCAAAATTTTTGCTTTTAAATTCGAATCTTTAATTTTTTTATATGCAAAATACTGAAGCTTACTCTCTGAAATGGGATCCATAATTAAACGCTCTGTTGGTTTATTAAAGTTTGATATTTAAAACTCCTTATATAGAAAATTAAAACCAACAAAAAGTATCTGGTGATGGAAGTTTGAAAGGGAAAAGGGGCTCCCAAAACTGCATTGCTTAAGAGCCCTTAGAGAATTTGATCTTGTTCTTAGTTTAAAAAGGGATTTGTAGATCAAAATCTAAGAATTCCATGACTCACCAACAAGTGTTTATTTCTCTTTTATAACTGATTTCTGGTCTTAATTATTATTCTAACAAGAAATGGTGAAATAGTTCCCTGCCTCCTGAAAATTAATATTAGCACCCTCTAAATAAAATCAGTGGTTGCTTTTCAACAACAATTAGTGTACATATTTTTATGTAAAACTTTTCGTTCCAAATATAGAAACTTAATTTGATATCCAGAAATTGTTTTTCTGTTGAAAATCTAAGTTTCCTGAGGGGAAATTAAAGAGATTTTCAATATTTAGAGATTACATTATATATATATATATATTTTGGTTTTGTGTTATTTGTGGTAAATTGTTATCTTTATATTTACTTTGGATAGTTTAAATATTTATAAATTCTTAATTATAGATAGTGATGAAGAAAAATCATCCAAAAAAGATTTACTTGGTAAAAAGAAGGATAAAAAAGAATCCAAGAAGGATAAAGGCTATGTAGTTTTTGAAGGAGAGAGTTCAGGTGATGAATTTGATGAAGCCAGGTTAGTCAAAAGTTTTTATACTGTCTGATAATTAAACTAATTGCTATGTCTTTTACTTACAATATCTTAACAAGCATTTTCATTGAATAAGAAATGTATATCTTAAGTGTTAATAAGATGTTATGTAATCTAACAAAATCTTACATGAAAGTCTGACAACCTTTAAAGTGGACAAATTAGAGAAGATAGTTTCTTATGCAAAAAGTATCAACATCTAAAACATAGATTTTTATCAAATTTTGAACCAAATCTATGTAAGGGTTGATGGTCTGAATTCTGGCCTGTACATTCTTATGCATGTAAATTGGATAATTCAAAAATGCAACGACCTGGAGAAAGGAAAGTTGGTATATGATCTTGCTTCTAAAATTGTAGTTGTGTGTCAAGTTTTCATTCATTTGGTTGAAAAAAGGCATTCGAAATGTATACTCGGTTTCCTTCATTATATTGTAAAGCACCAAATACTTTTGTGCAGGACTCTGAAAGTAAAAATCTGAACCCTCTTGGCATTCATGGAGGCAGGGGGGAGGATTGTGCCATTTTTAAAGAAATAAGTCAGAAAGTTTTGGGAGTGCACTCCCTCTAAATTCTCCTTCGAACGTCTAGTAAAGCGTACTTTATATTATGAAAACGAAAGCATAGATTCTGTGTTTACTAATATTCAAAGTTATTTTAAACTAGATGAAAATTATTGCCCAGCATTAAAACATGGGGCCAATTAATTTTATGTAAGAATGAATTTTTCTTCTTAATTAATATCTTTTACTTGAATTATGAAGTATCATTGTTATTTTTTTGTTTGCATGTACTTCTTTTTTCTCTGAGTATTGGGAAACAGTATGAATCTTTTGCTTAATTATATGATCTTCAAAGTATCATATGAGCTTTATTGCCAATATTTTCTTCTATTTTTTTAATTATTATTTTGCATACCTTTAAAATTCTTCTTAATTGAAGCAAAATGCTTCTAAAATTAAAATAATGCTAAACACATTAATTTTAATGTTATTTGATACATTGTACACATGCACATTTATCCTGTATTTATCATTTTTTCGAAAAATAAAATAAAAGAAAAGAAATGTAATATTTTTTCTTACAGGATTTGATAGTTCCAGAAACCTGATAATATTATTTGACGATTTTACACTGCATAGATGATGATACACTGTGAATAATACAAAAGCATTTTATAATTCTTTGTTAGGTCTTCTTTTTTGTTCCATCAAATGCGTTTTCTATACTTTTTTCTCTTCTTGTCATTTTCATCTACATTATTTTAATTAGTAACATGTATTTATGGCTTGTTTCGCTAATTCAATTTTGAAATTTTCCTTTGTTGCTAACTTCATAATTCTGCCGATAATTGAAGTATGCTATTTTGTCATATTGTTAAGTATAATGTAAATATCTCGTCCTCCATCTTTCATTGCATCCATATTTTTGTAAAATCAATGCTTCCTGGCAATGTACAATAGCGTGGAGGGTTTCTGTAGTTGAAAATATCTGAAGCGAAGCCAGATAAAAATTTACGAAATTTATTCATTCTCTTTTTTTAAAAAAATTTATGCAATTAAAAGAAAATTTAGCAATAAAAATCACATTTTTACTTTTTTCTGTAATGGGTTAAATATTCTTCAAATGTGCATGTAATTTTTTTACAATGGTTGGCAAGCTAAAAGTGATGCAATTTTGCTCTCTCAAAATAATTTCTTTTATTTTGATATACTACTACTTTCTTTTAGTTTAACATTGCATACTTTTATTACAAATATTTTCTTTCTGCTAGTTTTCATTTTGTATTCATAAATGATTTTTTGTATGTGTTAATGAAATTATTAGTCTTGATTTGGGTGTTGGTAGAATAGAACAGGGAAGTTCCCATTAGAAAGAAATAGATTATTTCATTGTTAAAATTCAGCCAATGCTCATGTGATTTTGCATTACTTCTTATATGAGTAAACCTATGACAATCAGTTAGTTAATGAGTAAAGCCTATATAAACATGTACACATCTTCAACCATATTGTGTAGGTTGATTAGTATGATTGCAAAAATTTGGAAATGCTTACATGATTCTTATCTAAAGTCTAATGATTGAAAATGATTTTTTTCCTTTTATTTTCTGAGCATTAAATTTTTATTCTATATTAAATTTAATTAAAAGAGTGGAACATTATTTCCCTCCGTACTATTAAGAATGTACTGTGCAATGCATTAGAGGAACAAAAGGAAATGAAATCATTCTGAAGATTTTAGATACTTACAAAAAAAAAATAATAATAAATCGTGGAAATCTTTTATAAAGTCTGGAGATGTCATTGGAAAGTTAGAAAAAATTAAATAGCAGAAATGCTGGTCACTCTGGAAGGAGGAAGTGTTTTAATATTTTTAATTGTATAATTTAATTTGCAAGGTCAGAGGTCTAAAATACTGCCAGTCTACTTGTGCATCCCAAATGAATTGAAGAACTATTCATATTAACTATTCCACCCCCCCCCTTCCGTCATGATTTTTATGTTCTATTATCTCGTCAATAATTAATTCTGTCATCCATTTGCATCAAATAGGTATGGCAAAAATATAAATCCTTTTAATATGAATTATATGATTTTTATTTTAAAGATTGCATCAGTTGCAAATAGTCCGATTGTTTTGATTTGACGTTTAATGGCATTCCAGAACCAACCACCCATAATTCTATGAGATTACTTT
Source organism: Argiope aurantia (assembly GCA_026543865.1). NCBI lineage: Eukaryota > Metazoa > Arthropoda > Arachnida > Araneae > Araneidae > Argiope > Argiope aurantia. The sequence continues at coordinate 366,965 of JAPMOR010010214.1, read as the reverse complement.
TAACTGAAAATGAGACTGAAAAGTAGTAATTCCTTGGATTTGCATATTGTAATTTCGATCATTTTTGCTTTGCATTTAATGCATTTTTCATGTGTGAATGTTCTTGTTTATCACTGGTAATTTCCTTTTTTTTAAATATTGACATTAATGGCCACTATTGCATTCATTTTTAATGTTATTTTGAATATGATTATTCACCGGACAATTGTCTTCAATTCGGAAGATACAAAAATAAGCTGATTAATAAATCCTGAATATATCTGAAATCCTCGGAGATTATTGGATGGATGGAAGTGTTTTGTTTTTAGGATAGCATGATCATGGGTTTGCAATTCAATATCACCTAACACCTGGGTTGCATGTAGAGTAAATTAAATTTTACAAATTGTGGACAGACTTTTCTACCTGACGTGTTGTGAAAGGTTTGAGAATGCTTGCTAACATCTGAGCAGTTATTGCCATGTTATCTTTGAGAATTCAAATGTAAGTTTCTCATTGTATGTAGTAATCAAGTGGACAATCCAACAAAGCCGGCAAATCAGTTGGCTGGAATTCAGTGTGATAATGCATTGGTTTATTTAAAAATTACTTGCAGTAATTACTTTTCTAGATTAAAACGGAATATAAAATTCTGATTTGTTATGGCTGGTATTAAGATCTGAAAAAAAAAAAAGGAGGGGGGAGATTTATTCATCTGCTAAGCATCAGGCGATCAAGATTTGTATTTCATTCATTTTCTTACAGAGGAGTTTTTTTTTTTTTCCTTTTCTTTTTGTACATATGCAAGCATTTTGTTGCATGCATTTATGTATAATATATGTTTGAATAATAATTTTTAATATCAGATTTCTTCTTAATCAGGAGCCCTGGTAAAGGCAAAAAGAATAAGTCATCTGCTTTCAAATTTCCTGGCAAAGATAAAAAAGATAAGCACAACAAATCTAAAGACTCTAAAGAGAAAAAAGATGAAAAGGAAAAAGTATGCAAAAAGGAAAGTAAAGAAGGTAAAAAAGATTTTAAAGAGCCAGAGAAGATTAAAATCAAGAAAAAGAAAGAAAGCAAACTTTTAAGGATAAAGGATAAAAAAAAGAAAAGCATTGATCAAGAAGTTAAAGGTAGTTAAACGTATGCAGTCTTTCTCAGACTTTTTTTAAATAAATTTTTATTCTCATTTATTTTATTTTAACTCTTCTTAGTCTTCTGTAATTTGTTTTTATAAAGACCATTTTAAGTGTTAATTTGATATTCATATTTCTTTTGAAATTTAAGAAAATTTAGTTTAACTTTTGTATTCCCTAAAGAATACTTATATAGAAATAAATCATTAAGGAAAGTATATATTAAATGATCACAATTAAATCTGGCCTTTTCAAAGCACTCTGTAGTTGTAACTAAAATACATATTGATTCTGAAAGCTATAGATAGACAATTCAAAAAATGCACTGAAAATTTCCGTATAAAAATTGCTAAGATGAACATTACTGACATCATATTTGAAAAGACATGCAATAAATATGTAGGCTGTTTTAATATTTTTAGGCATTATGACTGTACAAAAAATGATAATTGTGGTATTGTAAATGAAGGGGGAAAAAATCTGATTTGCATAAGAGATGGACTGAGCATGAGTTCTGAGTATAAAAAGATGAAGATTAAATGAGTAGCAATATCTCAGTTACTATGACTATTAGTTTACTGTGTTTGTTAGGCTGTCTGATATTGTAAATGAGTATTTTTATTATAATCTGCTATTTTGTCAAACCATGAACCACATTCATCTTATTAACTGTTGCCAATTGAAACAACTGTTAATTAACAACAGTTGTTTCAATTAAACAATTAGACAAAAATTAACAACAAACAATTAATGTTTGTTTGTTATCAAATGCATCATTAATTTTTCTTATTCAATCATAAACATCCATACTCATAATAAACGGTTTTTTGGTAACATTTGTATTGTGGTGAAATTTTAATAGTGTTTATTATTTTTTGATGCAGTTATACTTTTTTCATAAATACTGAATTATGAATTACAAATGCAGTAATACATAAAGGTAGATCTTAACCCTTTCTAGGGCCGTGGGAAGTATGCTTCCCACCAAATTTATCAATCTTTGTATGAAATTATGTAGGTTGGCATAAGTTCTGACAAATCTTTTTAGTAAGTCAGAAACTTAGATGCTTCAGTTCTTTATCTCAGACAAAATGATGTGTCTTGATTTGTTGTTTAATTATTAATTAACCAAATTAATTAATCAAATTAAATTTATCTAATAAGCTAAATGAACCCGTTTTATAATTCTAATTTCAGCCAAAAAATATTTTAACATAATATGACTAGAAAAAAAATGACCGTTCAAAGGGTTAAAAGCCTAAAACTTGTAAAATTTTATATATTAAATTTAGATTGTTTGAATTTTGAATACAATATTGCGTTTGTAGTTAATTTTTACCACCTGTTGAAAAACAATCTGCTGTGTTCACTACATTTTATAATCTGTTATTTAAAGCAACACTTTATTGTTAATATTTTCTGGAAATAAAAAGTTCCTGTTGAATTATAGAGGATAAGCCAATATTTGGAGTTCCACTTGCCGTTGCTGTAGAAAGAAGCAAAAGCCATGATGGTATTGAATTGCCTGTGATAGTTCGAGAATGTATTGACTATATTGAAGAACATGGTATAGTTTCATTATTTGTTTACTTGTGTTTATTTTCTCTGTATAGATTTGAACATTGTCATTCATCCTAATATGTCAGTCTTTATTTCTTATTTTAGGATTAGCTTGTGAAGGCATTTATAAAATCTCTGGATTGAAATCTAAAGTTCGAAAATTAAAAGATCAGTATAATAGAAGGGAGAAAGTATATTTGTATGAACATGAGCCCCATATTGTGGCTAGTCTTCTAAAACAATTTTTACGTGATCTACCTGAACCAATTCTTACTGCTGCTCTTGCATCAAAGTTTGAAGAAGCTGCTGGTAAGATCCTTTTTCCATTGTACTTGCAAGATATTTTTCTCTTCAGTCATGTTATCAGAAAAATTTTTGTACTCTATTGTTTGAAGAAACTTGATTTCTTAATTTCGAGGGTCTTTTAGTGATGAAAAATTATACAACCACTTCAGACGACTACTAAAGGGATGCCAAATACATCAAAAAACAAAATTCCATGTACAAAATTATTCAAGTATAAAAAACACATTAGGAAAAGCAAAACTTTAAGAAAAGAAAGAAAGCATGAGGTTCTTAGGGTGGTTCTTTTAGTTTTGAGAAAGAGGAACTTAAAATACTCATATTTCTTACTTCCTGTATTTTTCGTATGCAGATGTTGTCATCTTTTTATGATTGCTTTTGAACTGCCAGAATGAGCTTATTTACCTTGTCTATCAGTGACAGTTATATAGTTCGTTTGTATAATTTATCAATTCAGGGTAAACAAATGAACGATGAAATATCTTTGTCAGCAAGCTCATAGATGTCATTGACGAGTCGATTAAACGAAATCAATCCAAGAGTTGAGGAGCTGAAAACTAACAAACTTGGAGGAAAGGGAAGGTAAGTTAGATAAAACTAGCTATAGCATATTCCTGAATAAAAAAGCTAGTAGAAAATTAGAATAAGATGAACTGCTGTGAAAATAAGTTTTATTTTTATTTATCATATTTTTATTCTTGCACCAGTCTACTGTGTACATCGTAAATATAATTAATAGAAATAAAAAATTCATTATACTCAAGGAAATACTCATTCATACGAGTTATATATTGTTGAAATACCTCACTGCTTAGTTTTATCTTTCCTGCTCATGTAACAAACTATATCAACCTGTTAATAGAAACTTTTCATGACTTATTGAAGTGTTTGGTAAATTTGATTTAACTATTGCAAATCATATCAAAAGACTGAAAAATCAGAATTAAATATTTATTATTTCGGAAAAAGTGCACAAAACGAAACTCTATTGATTTTTCTCCATATCATCAAATCCATAGCAAACAATCTGAAAATGTCCAAATATTCTATTACGTTAAACTATACACCAAATGTAATCAATCATAAATGGTTATCAATAATTTTTGAGTATACTTTGTTGATAATTTTGCTATTTGTAATTAAAGAAAGCTTTCTGGGCTTTGTTGAAGTTTCTGCAGTGCTGCAAAAAGGATCAACTATTATACCATGAAATTTTTTATATATAATATAAATTTCTATATTTCTTCATAAATATGTATGTTAAATTTACTTAATATATATAAATCTGTTTATTTAATTTAATAAAAATGTGTAGCAAATCTACTAAGTATATATATATCTCAGTGTTGGTAATTCCTGGAACTAAAACTATAACAATAGCTGTGACTTGAAAAAAATGTACAAAAACACACTCTGAATATGAACTCTGACAGTTGCCTTGTTCTCATTCATTTTATCTAGTGATTAATAACCTTCCTGATAATTCTTTCAACACTGCCCACAAAAATGTGTGCATTTTTTATAGATCTTTATGTAAAGGCGGAAAATATTTTTAAGCTTCCGCTTAATATTAAAACTTTCAAGTGAAATTTGATTGCTAGCAAGAGTCAATACATTGCATTTTTTTTTAATAAATTACATGAAAGACTTTTATAATGACATTTTATACAAGCATCGTTGAAAATTATCATTTTGATATTGAAATGAAATACAATGCCGATGTTTTGTGTCTCAAGGAGATTGATTTTTACATGTCTTATTTGTATAGTGTTAGATCATTAGTCAATGAAATGTTTCAAAGAAACATCGCAAAGTATCATATCTTTTCTCTTACCAAATTTATTAAAGAATGTGGAAATTATAAAGTACATCAATAATAATCAAGTAAATGGGGCAATATAGGCAACAGGAAAGTTAAGACATTCTGGTCAAATTCAAATTTAAACCCAATATAAAAATCCCGTAAAACATAAGATAAATTTGACTTTCAGAAAAGATACCAAATCTAGCAAAAGATAACTTTTTCTGCTACGTTAGATACAATTTTTAAACTCATTAGAAACTATTTAAGCAAATAAAGTCACAATGTGAAAATAATAGTTTGCTTAATTTAAATATTATCTATACATTTGAAGGAGAATTCAAACAAAATCATTAAAACTTGGAAAAAATGTTTTTTAATAAAAAATATAGTTGTTAATGAGTTTTTGGAAGGAATAAAACTAATTAAAGACTTAAAATCATTTCATTCTTGATTCAGGTTCTCTTAGAAGCACTTTGCTAAATTTACAAAATTAATCTTAAGAATTTTTTTTGGAAATTTAGCTATAAACTTGAAAATTTTATTAATTTTGCCAGGTTCAATGGCATGTAAACAAAAAGAAAGTTTTTCCTATAAGAAATGTATTGAGAATTATTTGAGGAAGAAAATATTGGAGTACGTTTTGAGGTGCCGCAAGGATGTTTCATAAAAACACATTTTTTGGAAAAGAATTTTTCGTAATTCGATTAGGAAATGAAAATTTTTATATAGGCGTTATAATACGAAGAAAAATATGTAACAACAGTTTTACTATTCCATTGGCATGGTACCCAGGACACTGAGTCATCGCCGGAGTGAACAAATGCGTATAAAATTGACTGTATTGGAATATCAGAGCTGCTGTAGCTATAACTAGTGCTGCTTTACAAGACTTGGTGCCATCAAAGAAGAAGAATAAATCAATGTAATAGATATTGTGAAAATTAATAGAGCAAATCGAAGAGATCTCTTTAATGACAGCCGTTATAATCAGATAACCGAAAATAGAGGACTGCTTATTGATGGAAGAAAATACATAACAATTGTTCAAGAAAAGAAAGAAAGGAAATAAGTTGTACAAAAAATTTATTTCAGAAAAGCTCGTTTTACTAATAGATGAACCAAACTCTTAAGTTTTTAGCCACGGACCACCTAAATCTAGCATTGGGAAAGCTGAGAAGACAGTATATTGGAATTTCTTGATGGTAGAGAACACGAGAAACAACTTTTGAACTTTACTGCTATTGGGTGTGATGGAAGCGTTGTTAACACTGGGCATAATAATGGTGTGATTTCCTCGATGGAAAGGGAAATCGGTAGATCTTTACAATGGTTAATTTGTTTGTTTGTAATGAACTACCATTATGCGACATCTTTTTTGTGGATTAGAAAATAATACGAAGGGACCCAATGAGTTTAATGGTCAAATAGGTCAGCAGCTAGAAAACTATGATAATTTTCCTGTGGTTTCTTTCTTGCCAATTGAAATAACCTTCCCCGTCCGTACAAAAATGATTTAAGTGCGGATCAAAAATATTTATTGGATATGTGTATTGCTGTATCAAGTAAAAATTGCTCACTAGATTTATCTTTAACAAACCCTGGAAATAGCTCATTCGTAGTGGTTGTCATTAGCTTAAACCGCGTGCTTAGGTTGTATGTGGAAACTGAAAATCTTAAGACTGGCTGAGTATATTGCGAAAGTTATGTGCCTGTGTGGTTTAATATTAAGTTAAAACCTTCATGTACTTATGGTACCAAACATCTGTTTAACCTTATCTCATATTCACGCTATCTCTCTGATGATCTCAAGGACGTTATAGAATGGTAGAGATGGATACTTTTCTGCTCCAGAAAATACCTTTTTCTCCATGCTAAGTGATAAACGTAAAATTCGGACTTGATTTCGACGCGTTTTAAAAGCAAGAACAAAAAGTAGAGGCAGAGTCAGGAAGTTTAAAGTTCCAAAGATAAACTACGATACAAAGGATTATTTCGGCATGATATTATAGCTTTAAAAGGACGTAACTAACCCCTTCCCCCCTTTGTTAAAATATGTTTCCAGTGACTATCTGAAAGACTTTATAAGGAATGCATCTGAAGCTGAACCAAATAGTATAGTGGGCTTGGTTATCAACTTTCTCCCATTCCTTGTCCCGCGCCAGCAATGGAAATAGTTGTGAAATTGGTGACCGAATCTGCTCAAAATGCCTGTGGCTCAATCGCAAGAAAAGAATACATAAGAGCAAAAGTTGACTCACTTGTGAATATTCCAAAATTTAATACAAAAAAAAAAGCGTCATATGGCTATGTTGTAGAAGCAAACAGTTTGCAGCTGTAACATTTGTAATAATTACGAATACAGAAGTAAGAAATACAAAATTTGACATTAAAGAATATATATATTTTTTATTGTTGTATTTTGTAATTAATATTTCTTTCCAATCGTAAGCTTATATATAAAGCCATCTTTTGTAACATTATATGCAGGATAAATTCATAAATATTTATGTAAGTTTATAATTTTTCAATTTTTTGCGCTTTGCGGCCCCTCAAGATGTTGTAATATTGCAACTATTTTAATATATATATTTTTTTAACCTAAAAGGCAATTTTTTTCTACACTATTACCAAACTAAAATCTAAAAAGGTTTTAAAGGCCAATTTCGTTCCATCCTACAGAACATATTTTCCCAATTTTCATTCAAAGTTCTTCATTCGCACAAGTTTTGCTTTTTATGAGATACGGTTTTGATTCTTGTTGCCTCGACAGAAACACATCTGTTTTATCGTATATTCATTTTCTTTCATTAGTGGTAGCTCTTCAAAAGAAGCTGTAGTTAAGAAGAAAATCATCAGTATTTCATAGGCATCTTGTTATCCACTTGGGGTGTTTTATATCATTGTAGTTGGATGTCTTTCCAAAAGGAGTGTCATATTTAAAGGCTTTCTGCTTATAAATACTACTGCTACATTTTTTTTCAGTGTTGAGGGAAAAGGAATTTTTTTTTTTTTTTGAAATATAAGATGCTTAAAGTTTGTTACAAAGTTAATCTTTTTGTTAGATTTAGGAGACAGTTTTGATTTTATGCATCATAGATGAGAATTTTGAAATGTTTTTTATATGCTTCGGTTTGAAAAGATTTTCGTAAGTGAATTAAATGTTAAAGAAAAAAAAAGTATTATTCTTGATAGGTACATAATAAGTAAGGCATACGAATAAAAATATATATATATATTTGGAGAGATGGAAATGTGCATCTTGGAGCGATTTTTTAAAATTTTCAGTTAGAGTTTTAATTAAAAACTAAGTAGAATTTTGGTGTTTTGCCGCGATAACTTCCGAAAATAATACAGCAGGAAATTGATTTTTATATCATCTTAATATTCAAAAAATTATTTTTTCAATTATAATAATTTTTTGGTATATAATTTTTTTTTCTAGATTTAATCTGTTTAAAAAATATTTTAAGTACATTTTCCAATAAGAATACAAAGATATGTCCTTAACACAAGTCATAATTAGCTAAGCAGATTTCAGGATTCAAGTGATTGGAGAAGTTTCAATATGTTACATTGTTTTAAATTGGAAATTAGACTACAATGTTTAAAGGCTAGAAATAGAAGAGTGCATCAATTTTTTGCGAATTTTAGAAGAACTGACAGAAAATAATGAAAATGCATAGTAAAATGAACAGAACGGCTTAAGGCTACTAAAATAGACATGAATTCTAGATATATAAAAACTTGAATTTTAAAAATATTTTGCTTGAAGAATCTATCAAGACCAAGTTGCATGAAATATTTAATTGAAAATTTTAAAGTTCATTTATCCCAGCGAACTAGCTGGTCGCCAAAAGCGAATAATATGTAATAATTCTGCAACATTCTTAATATCTCAAGCTTCTTTTTTTTTTGTAAAATGTATACATTTAATTGTTCAGTTGATCATATTTATTCTACTTCTTTGTTTATGTTTGGTACAATTCATTATTGTATGAAGTTCAAATTTTTTCTCTTAAAGACTCAGTCATGTCTGAATAAATCTTTTTTTTTTTAATCTGAAAATATTAATCATGTTGATTTGATTTTTAGTTTTAAAGAATGAGCAGAAGAAAGTAGAAACACTACAAAAGTTGGTCAATGAGCTTCCTAATTGCAATCGTCTCCTTTTGTCATGGATATTTATTCACATGAAGCATGTTATGGCATTGGTAATTCCATTTTGTATTTTACAACATAGTTTATTTATAGCAATTTAGTTGTGTAATACACTTACTCTCAACATTATATCTCAATTATTTTATAAAGTTAATAAATAATATTTATTATTAATTAACTTTTTATTATCTATTTTATAAAGTTAATTAACATAATTTAAATAATTATATTAATATTGTGCATTATACAGTCCTTATTAATATTGTGGATTGTGTGAATCCTGAGAAATTTATATGTTAAAAGCCCTAGTTTTCTGAATATACAAAAGGCTTTGATCTGGAAAACAAGTACACTAAACAGGCAGTACATTTTTCTTTTATAGAAAAAAAAAAAAAAATTCCAAACCATTAGCTAATTTCTAACCATTCTAAGCTAATTTCTAAACCATTAGAGAGATAGGTATATAATTCCTATTGGAAAAACGCTTTAAATGTCAAAAGAATTATATTTTACGTTGTTTAGGTCAACAAATCTATTCCTATAAAATTATGGAAATTAAATTTTTAGTTTATCTCTCAGTATGTATGTCTTGCTCTCTCTCTCTTTCTCTCTCTCTCACTCACTAACTGTGTGTGTGTGTGTGTTTGTGTGTGTGTATAATATGCAGTCGCTCCAAGTCAAAGAAAAGATACTAATATAATCAGAATTTTTAAACCAAAAATGATGAGAAACATAATTAAATGAATTTTCAATAGTATATTTATTGCAATTATAAAAGCAAATAACAAATTATAAATTAATTCATTTTAATCAGAAATTATGTCAAAAAACAAAACAAAAAATAATGCATAAACCAAACTCCGATGAATAAAAAGATTTTGAATACTAGTGAATATTTCCAATGAATTAATATTTTGCATACAATCATTTTTTATAACCATTTTAAAACGTTTAGGCATAGATTGCATTAATTTTTTGCAAAAATTAAGTTTCGTATTTTCCCATTCCTGCAACAATACTCTTTTCAATTCAACTTTATAGGAAACGTCGTGTTCTCGGACTTTTTCTTGAGGTATTTCCATGACTTTTCGATGGAATTTATATCGGGGCTTTGGGGTGGAGTTTCCATGACGTGAGGACAATTATATAAGAGCCAGGAACGCACCAAATAAGCTTTTTGTTTCGGATCATTATCCTAATGAAATTGCAAGTCTTTGCCGAGAGGAAGTTTTTACACACATTGTGGCAATTTTTTTTCTTTAAAATGTCGAGGTATATACTCTGATTCATTCTCCCTTCAATAAAATGCAGGGTTCCAGGGCCACTAGTTGAAAACGACCCCCCCCCGACTCATACTCATCCGCCGCCATGTTTCATAATTACTTTCAAATTTTTTTGCACACAATTCCTTGTTCGATTTTCTCCAGATATAAGGCATGCTATCGGATCCAAAAAGATCGAATTTTCTCTCATCAGTAAATAAGACACTTGTTTTCTCACTCCTTGCGAAGTCCTTCTTTTGCGAAATTCAGGCTTAAATCTGATTTCGCTTATTTATGAAAGCCTTTTGTCTGTCTTTTCTTTCATTGAGATCTGCTTTTTGGAGTATATTTCTTATTAGGCTGACTTTTTTTTTTTCGCAATTTCTTTTCCACAGTGATTGCTAGCTTTGGTGTATTAAGGAAAGAATTTGCTTTCATTTTTCTTATTAAAGATTGCAGATCTGCTTCATTGAAAGTTTTACTTTGGACTGTCTTAGGCTTATTTTCCACATGATTATTGGTTCTGAAGCGTTTTATGGTGTCATGAACCGTTGAATGACTTTTGTCGACAAGCTCTAATATTTTTGATACAGACTTTCCATCTTCAGCATACTTAATAACCAATTTTCTTGACATAAGGCTCATTTCAGCCCTTTGCCTTGACATTTTAATTAAATTCATGTTATACTTTCACAATAAAGGAAAATTACACTATTGGGAAATCCCTTTGAACAACTAAAATATTAACCATAAAATTGGCAATTTTCACCCTGAGCTGCAATTATTACGTACTGAATGGCGAGTACCGAATTGTACCGAGTTTGGCTTACGGTTTCTTTTTCATAAATTTTACTTTTTTGTCTAAATTATTAATTATATTTAATGAAGTGGCGCTATTTGGTTCTGTTTTTATCTGTACAATAAATTCGGTGTTAAAAAAATTCTCTTAGACTTTTTCTAATTCATTTTAATTCAAATATTTTGGTAGAACAAGTTTTTTTTTTTCTATGGTGCCTGGGTTTCGTTTGTAGCGACTGTGTATACACACGCACGCACGCACGCACGCGCGCGATTGTACCTGTGCTCTGGAGTTTTGGTCACCAATTAACATGACAATGTTTAATACAATCTAGAGTACCTTTTTCTGAGTTTTACAAATGTTATTACCACCATCTTGTAAATAATTTATATTTGCAAGAGCTGTGGTACTAAAATTCGATAGTTAACAATAAGAAATTATGTTCTGATTTTATAATAACAGTGAAATCAGATATAATCAGAATATTATATTATGTATGAATTGACAAATGTGTGTTTCAATTAAAAAGTTAAGTTTCAAACTTAAAAAAGGGATATACTTAGTTTATTTTTAATAATCCTTTCTCTTTTTCTAGGAAAGAAGAAATAAAATGAACCTTCAAAATGTATCCATTGTGCTCAGTCCTACCATGCAAATTAGCCACAACGTTTTGCAGTCTTTTTTTACTCATATAGATATTCTTTTTAAAGGTGTAGAGTTGAAAAAGTAATGCATGACATATTTTATGTTCTTGCATTTGATTCCAAATTTTTTAAAATTGTCTAATTAATTATTTTTTATCTTTTAAAAGATATGTCCCACCTATTGAACTTGATAGCACACGATTATCTCTGGAGTTGCCAGATTCACCTTCTGCTATTGCAGATGAACTTTCAAGACAAGAAAATGTACTTAATACTCTTCATGCTGAATTAAATACTGGTTTGCGGGATCAGCAAAAGGAAGAAAAGCTATGGGAAATCCAACGTGTTGTAACACAACTTAAAAGAAAGGTATAAATTATATTTTGAACTGTGAAACAATTTTGTAATTGATATAAAATAGTATCTTCAAATATATACACAAGCCACTTATGTTAAATGTAGAAAGATAAGTTGAAAAGTAGCAATCAGACTGAATTTGTTCAGAGATTTGTTATAGTTCTAAATGTCAGAATTTTAAAAAAATTATTATAGATGCTAATTGAATAAATTCAATCAAGAAAGCTATAAAGAATACATTTTTATATGAATTGTAGCTTTGAGACTCGATTCCATCTATTGTTTATGTAGGCCTAGTGCTGATTAAATCCATTGAGGTTTTTTATTTATCTGTAGAAGTTTAATAAGAGGGTTGATGGCTCATTTGTCATCTGACCATTATTCAGAATTATGATGTCCATTTTCAAATAATCCTTGAGTGATATCGAGATAAGTTAATAATCTATTTAATCAATTACCAAGTTTCTACATTTTAAAATTTCGCAGCTTTTGAAACAAATCTTTTTTTTTTGTGTCAAAATTATTCAAGCATCATATATGTTGGACACGGGATTGCCATTGAGTACAAAAATGTAATATAATATAAAAAATGTGACCTATTTTGGTAATAAAAATTGCCGAAAATAATTCTGATAGTGTCATGTTGAATTTGTATTCCTGTAACTTTTAAATGTATTATGACATTAAATCTTCATTTTAATGGACGATTTAAGGCAAAACAGCTCTATTACACGACATTGTGTGATATTTCCACGATGTTTTTTGATATTCTGAATGTTGGAAAATATAGGAACAATGTTGGTGGTAACTTCGCATTTTGTGTTATTAAAAGTAGTCCATAGAATCGAAACTCAATTAAACTGTTATTTCGTTATCTATACTAATGCAAGTGCGTGTGTCTGTTTGAAGAGAGTTAACTGCTGGACTTAAACTACCAAATTTGATACTGATGTATATTGTGGAAGATAAAATCCTTAGAACTAAAGTTGAATTTCAATTATTCAAAAATTAAACAAGATTTTTATAAAATAGTTTTGCTTAAAATTTATTTTGACATAACTTAAGGTTTAAATTTCTTTTTAATTTTAATAGATTTGTAAAAAAAATTATTTTAAAAGACACCTTCATAAACAGAACATTTACGGCAGAGCAGCAATTCCCAAGCTACTTGTCACAGATGCTAATGCCAAACGTCGTCTACAGTGGTGCCATAACCACAAAATCTAATTGATAAGTAGAAGACGTATAATTGATAAGTAGAAGTATATGGTCAGACGAATCAATTATCACACTTTTCCTCACTACAGGACGAACACATCTGATCGTGATTGTCTGCTTCCACCTGTCAGGTATGGAGGTGTCCCTGAAAGAAAGGATCACTGAGAAGAAGTATAGAGAAGTTTTAGCTAACCAGGTCTATGTCGCAGACATTGTTTCCTGCATTTTCAGGATAATGTTCTTATTCATGTAGCGGAACTTGTCCCAATCTTGATTTGATGAACACGAGAATGAAGTGAAACATCTGCCTTGACCCGCATGGTCCTCCAACTTAATTATAATCGAACCGTTATATTCTATTTTGGAGCGTTCAGGCTGGAATCGATATCCTTCCCTTGCATCTTTCCCGAACTTTTACAAAATCTCAATATATATTTTCCTCTTTTTTTTAATGTTCAAAAGAGTTCAAACTTTGATGTAGCAACAGGAATTGCAAAAGTAATGTAGACACTTTGAATTTTTACTTCGTTTTATTTCATCCCGGGAGGCATAATTTATGTACAAGCATAAGCGACGAGCACATCAACACATAGCGAAAAAGGGGCAAGCGAAAGAGAGAATATTTTTCCCAGTGCTTATATATTGGGAGATTTTGATGGGAATTTCTTTACACATGTCGATTTTGGTATTTTATCCCTGTGGATATATACTGTGAGATTTTGATATAGATTTCCTACACGTGTCGACCATAGGCAAGGGAATCAATCATAGGGATATTTTAGAAGAATTTGTTCAGGTGAACAATTTTTTTATTCCTTCGCTTGGAGCGTGTGAACCGCCGTCCTAAGTTTTTTTTGCAGAGCTTGTGTTGAATTAATTAAGTAGAAAAAGGGGAATGGAATCAGGAAATAAGAGATTATTTTAGAATGAATTTGATATGGGCTAAATTGAGCTGAAAATTAAGAAATTAATTAAGTTTAAATTAGATTTTAAATTATCATTATATGTATATATATGATATATATTCTATTATTATCCGAAGGTGCGTTGCGATATTTTTATAAACAGGAATTCATTTATTGATCTTTTTTAAAAATTCTTTCTATGAAGGTTTTAATTTTAAAGCCTTGAATCACGAGAGCAAACGGGATCTTCAAGAGTAATGGGGGTCGTAGAAATTTTGATAAACTTTTTTCGAATTCATGAAACTGAAATTATTGGGGAAAATGTTTTTGTTTGGAAGAAATTTCATTGAAATTTAAATGCTTAAAGCAGTTATCTAATTTTCAATTATTTGTTCATTTATTAATAATTATTCTTCATTTCTGTATAAATTTTCAAATTATAGCTTCGCAAAATTTTTAGTATTACAAAAACATTTAAAACCTCACTTGTAGCATCAGTAGTATTGTTTGTCTTGACAGTACTTCTATCATTTAAAAATAGGTTAGGAAAAGCTCTGCGGTATGGAATTCGATTCTCAAAATAGACGTAGTTTGTTCGAATAGTTATTTTTTCCTCTGCATTTAGAAACTTTTTGGTTTGGGAACTGTTTTCTGTTTCAGTTTTTCCTTGTATTTCTCTTAATCATCGAAACCATTTAATATAAAATTGCGGTAGATTGTTGTGAGATTTAAATATTAAATATATATATATATATATATATATATATATATATATATATATATATATATATATATAATATCATTATTAGAAACGAAACCAAACGATGCTTTAAACTATTTTTAATAATTTTTTTTTCTGCTGAAATATTTTTATAATTTTGTTTCATTTTTTAAAGACATTTTGTGGGTTTTGTTTTTCCCGAGTGCTTTTTTATTAATTAGATAGCTCATAAATCATTTCTATAACAGTAATCATTTCCCATTTGTCCCAAACGAAATGTCTCTTGAAATGTAACCGGTGTAGAGTCTAGTACATGCACCGATTTTTCCTTTCACTTCAGCGTTTGTTTTAAAAAGGAAAATAATAATGAAAAAAAACAAAAACCCCTTCCTTAATCTAAAGCAACTTTGAAAACCATGCTTTGTTTTCTGTTCTCTTTTAACCATTCCCCCACCCCTTCTATCTGTATTTTCTCCAGAGAATCTATTTGTAAAATTGATATATCCTCCCCCCCCCTAAAAATTGCGAAAATCGTGCTATTCTGAAAGTATTTGGTTATTACTACATAACTTGAAAACTATTTGATAGAAAGGGATAAAATTCGAAATAACGATTTTTTAGGTCTTGCTTCTGCGATTGGTGTCGTAATTTTCACCAATTTCTCTTCAAAAATTGTTGAATTGTAAATTTAAAAATTAATTAAAATATAAATTGTATTTTTTGAATACATTTATTTTGTCTTGTTTATTAAGTATTTTAATGCATAATAACAATTATTTTCAAAGATTATATCTTGAAGTATATTGAAAAAATAAGAACTCTCATTTAACTTTACGAATTAAAATTTTCTGTTGGTTTTAACTCATCAATCGTCTACTCAGATTTGTTATAAGTATTCAAATATGTTATAAGTATTCAAACTATTTTAATTTAGTAACTTCGAATAAATATGCAAAATTGGATGTTTCTGTTTGAAAAAGTGGAGTGTTTGAGTATATCTAAATGTTGAGAAAATCCCCTACATGAAAAAATATTTTATACACATATTTCTACAGCGACAGGCATTTAAGTTGTACTATGCGGTTATTAGTTTCAGAAGAAATAGCAAATTCCAAATACTTTTTGATTAACTATATAGTAAAGCTCGATAAAGAGTTAATTTGATAAAATTGTCTCTGCCCCCCCCTCCCTTCTTTATCTCCTAGACACCACTACGAGTCGCATAATTCTGAAAGTAAATATTCAGTTTTTACTAATGTTTCATTTGGTTGAATTCTTCGAGGCTATTTAAATGTTTGTTAAGTTTTTTTTTTTAATTATATGCTTTTACTGTTTCATTTGCTCATGAAATTTGGATGATTATATAAGGCATTTTAAGATATAGTTCATTTTATATTACCTCTAACGAACTATGTAATAATTAAGTCCTTTTTGTATCTTCACAGCTTAGATTTTTAAGACAAATTCAAAATACTTCTAATTCAAGATCTGAAGAAGCTGAAATGAAATGTAAAGGAGATGAAGCAGATGAAGTTGAAAAGTTAAATACTGTTATTCAGCCTTTTCCTACTTCTACCATTTCTGTATCAAAAGATACTGCTATAACACATGAAAAAGTTGAAAGCCTTAGAATGGAATGTTCTTCATCTGTAAATGAAAGCATTGAAGAGACTAAGCCCATTGTGGTGGAGACAGTCAGGAAAATGGAAAAACTTAACATTGAAAACATTCAGCAAGAAAATGATTTAAGAGGCGGTGACATGATCACTGAAATCAAAGTAAGTTTGTGTGTGTTGTAAAATATGCATTTTGATAGAGTATATTCTAGTGATAAAGGGAATGAATTTTGAAGAAATCTACATGTTGTTGTTATCGTACTTCTTATAATACTCAAAAGTATACTTTGAAAAATAATAGAACCGCATATTATCTTTTTTTTTAAATTCATTTTTAGAAGGATTTTAAATAAAATGCCCACTATCACTTCGCTTATTAGCTTAAAATCAATTTATAAAGAAAAAGATATATCTGTTACATGACTTTTGTATAACTGTGTAGATTTTAGAATTCCATATTTTTCATTAGATTGTAATCTTTAATTTTGTTTGATTCAGATATGTAAGATTTGAATAAATTCTTCAAAATCAGTTTTTTTCCCTCATTAAAGATTCAAAATATAATTAAAAATTGCATGAAAGGGCAATATACTTTGAAATCAGTTTTTTCTTTCACCACATTTAGAAGAAATTATTTATTAAACCTGTTTTATGAATTTTTTTTCTTCTGATATTTCCATTTATACAAACGACTCTAGTAGAATCGATCCCCCCCCCTTTTCTCCTCTTTATTGTGCTCCCAGAATTAGTTCATAACTGTCTTATTTTTTCTATTTATAATTGTTTCTTCAGATTTCTGACATTTCTCAAAAACAAGTGCATCATTTTCAATATGATATTTTTATCATCTTATAAAAATATATCAACCTATATATAATTACTTATTATTGTTATATAGTAATTAGATATTTGTTTATTTATTTGTTTACAATTGTATTTATTTAAGACTCCTATCTACACATCACCTACAATTTCAGAGCATGTTGTTATTTGTTGGAAATCAGTAGTTGGTCTTTTACATGTTTGATAGAAGGTCTTTCATCTTGAATCTTTTAAGAATATAGAAAAGAAATCTGCGTATATAACAGTAAACATTTTAAATTATTCTTCATATTTTACTATTTACTTTTTTTTTCAGTCGGGCATATTTGTATTGATTATATTGGGACAAACTTTCTTATTTCAGTGAAAGTTGAAAAGCAGATTTCTGCTGAAGCTACTCAATTAAATCTGATTTTTTAAAATTTTAACTATATACATAAGTAATATGGATAAACCTTCTCAAGCAATTGAGAATGTTAAGTGATCTTAACTAATCTGGGGCATCCAATCACTTAACACCTATGATATAACAGTAACCATATTCTATATTGTAGTAAAATACGGAAATAAGAAATCTTCAAAGCTAATTTTTTAAAAATTGAATCAAATGATTTTGATTTACTTTTTAAAAATCACCCATTCGCAGTTAAGTAAAATTTGCGACATATATTCAATAATTGACGAATACAAGATATACAGGATGGCCATAAAATAACTTTCCCTGTTTGGCGGCATCTACAGCTAAAACGAATGAACGAAATGAAACCACATTTCATACACAGACTGCGGAAGGCTTGGAAAGATGAATTCTGTAGGAAAAAAAAAATATTGGGTGCTACTGTCACGTATGAACGAGGAAATTTGCATATCGAGATGGATTATGTAAATTTTCTAGCGCATGTGTGACAGCAACGTCATGCATTCCTTGTAAAAAGGGAAGAGCAAAACTAGACCTTTATCCGCGCCCGTAACAATTTACCAAAGGCAAAACTGCGCATGCTCAACCTTCGAGGGTGCCAAATTGTTTTTGGCATATAAGATAATGCACTATCGAGCCAAATGTTGTGTCATTGAAAGTTTATTAGCTAAACACGTCATTAAACAAAACAGCCTTGATTATTATAGTCAAACATTATTTATTTGCACAGTTAATTTTTTTCATTCTTATATGACTGTATTAATAAACTGTATAAATAACTGTATAAATAAGAATATATTTCATTCTTATATGACTGTATTAACATTTTGTTTCCCATGTTCACATGATAGGCATTAAGTGCTTGGAGTTTTTAAATTATATGAAATTTCTTTTAGCTTAAGTTTGAAAATTAATGCTTTTAAAATAAATACTTTTCACATGTGAAACTTTAAGTGATATTATACTGTTCATTAAAGAGGTTTCGTTCATTATTGAATTTTCTATTACAATCCTTACACGGGAACTTGTAATCCTTCTCAGGCTCCAAAAATTATTTTATAGGATCGATTTTTAAAATATGACGCTTTAAATTCCGCTTGCCATCATATTGCTGTTTACATTCCAAACATTCAAAATTAGCGAAATATTTGGAATTTACAGTATGTACTGAAAATACATTATTTTCAACATCACTCTTGTTACTGTCATTTTCAGCAGTGGGATTTGCCTCTGAAAAGAGCCGTCGGTTTGAAGATACCAGAAAAGACATTAAAAAGTGAACGTTTTCAAACGCGAAAAATAAGGCAAACATAAAAGTAAATTGGTGCGTTTGCTGTTCGAGAAAGCTATGCTATCTGTTGGACCATGTGCAGTTTTATCTTTGGCAAATTGTTACAGGCGAAGACTAAAGTCTAGTATGAG
Organism: Argiope aurantia; assembly: GCA_026543865.1. Lineage (NCBI taxonomy): Eukaryota > Metazoa > Arthropoda > Arachnida > Araneae > Araneidae > Argiope > Argiope aurantia. Next base: position 347,838 of record JAPMOR010010214.1, on the reverse strand, counting down.
CAAAACGACCTGTTAGCAGTTCGTTCTTGACTTGGATGTGTTCTTGACCGTTGTTCGTGATTAACTCTTGATGTGTGCTTTATATGAGCTCAACCTTTCCTCAGCATGCTTTACTGATAAAACTGTTTTACACTAGACAGTGTAATACTGTGGTTACTCTTAAGTAAATCTGCATGTCTTGAAACAGAATATAAGATTGGGAGCTAGGAACATCGAAACAGACAGTTTACATTCAGTGATGGAGAACGTCATACACTGCATGCGATGTGTTGTACACATGGAAGGTCAGAATATTTGAAATGTTGCACGCATCCTGGGGACCTTAATATTGTTGAATAAAGGATTAGTTTTTGTGAGTTTCATGAATTCATTCATAATTGTACTCCCACAGAGGCAGTATTTCTCCTATCGGCAACTTTTAGTACTAATTTTTTTCCCATCAGAATTTATTTTCCCATACTTTTCACAGTCTGTATATGAAATGCTTCATTTCATTCATTCTTTAACTGTAGATGCCGCGAAACAGGGAAAGTTATTTTATGGCCACCCTGTATTTTTACTCTGAAACTGCTCCAGCTATTCCAGACCATCTAGTCATTTTAACTACAACCTCTGGATTTTTTAAAATTCCAGTCTAGACATTTCGAAATCCTGGTATGCAATCCAAGGCAGAGTATTGGGGCAAAAGTGAGTGATGGGAAAGAATTTGGGTTATTTACTTAATCAAAAAATTATATGAACAAATGTTAAAAAGTAAAAAAACTACCTGAGACTAAAAAACACCTGAATACTATATTTTGCTATTACTGTTTTTTCTGCCGCTGATGCATTATTCCTTTGGCAATACTGGAGTGAGCACATTCTTTGTATAGTTAAAGTTGGGATGAAGTATTCTTTTGAAGCTTATTTTATGAAAATTCAACCGAATCAATTTTTTTTAACCTTGAGGTTTCGGGGACCAAACTGAAAACTTTCTCTGCATGCGGGCCCTTTATCAAAAAATCTCACAGATAGTTGTCTCTCTTATAATCGTTTTCGTTGAAGATGACCTATTTATTTTCGATCACCCGTAGCATTAGTCGGTTGTCTCTTCCCTCTGTAATCAGTAGGTTGTGGTTATCCTAGAAGTAGTTCTGTATTCGCAATTTTATTTTATTTCATTTTATTTTCCCAATATGGTGAATCACTGATTTTGTAGGAGACGCTTTTTAATATATTACATCATTGAATAGATTGTATTAAATTTTCTGCTGTATAGTTTTTTTTTTACATATTAAACAAACGTTCACTAATTTTATAATCATTTTATATAGATAATATGAATAAAAACGTGTACTACAATTATTTCGGAATTTGAAAATTAATTGAAATTTAATACATTTCTAAATGGTAGCTAGACTATGAATTTAGTTCTTTTAAAGCTTGGACATTGCAATGTGAACTTCATTTTACTTTTATATTTCTAGCAACACAATTTTTTATAAACAAGATAGCGATTTATTCATAATAAATTGCTAGCGTGTTTTAATCGCAAGATTCCAGGTATTTGTATTTCCTATTTCGAGATCTATACATCTTTCTTTGTGTATCACAGGTTGCACTGTTCTTCTTTCCCACAGTTTAAAAGTGTAATTGAATGTCTTATACATATATATTTGTTCGAAACTTTTATAAAGTAAATAAATGTCATGTTTTTTACTATATTATGAACGCCTAGAATGCAGATTGACAATTTAATTATTTTCTGGAAGTTTTTATTCTTTACATGTGTCTCATTTTTGAAAAATACGTTTAGAGTTTTGTATATAATCGATAGCTGAATTATAACAAAAAAAATTGTCACCCCCCCCCCCCCACTTTCTAGAATGCAAATAATTTTGTGTTTTTAAAAATGTAATTCGACAAAGTTAAATTTAATATTTTTTTTAATTTAAAATTCGATTTACAGATATTAATTATCACTTATGGGTTAATTCATGTTTGTAAGTCGGTATAATAGATAATTTGTTTGTAACTACTATTTCTATATATAGTTGCAACTACTTCAACTATATATAGTTGCGATTTTACGCTGAAAATTAAATTGCTTTATTTTTGAAAATATCGTCGTTTTAGATCTTCTCTGTATGATATTATATACTAGTTCAGCATTCTCTATTGAAGATTAGTATTACAGATACTGGAAAACTGATGCAGTTAGATTCGATTGACTATATAACTCATGAATGAAATTCAACTTACTCATACCATACATACTAAGATTGTTTCTTTTGAAAAATAGTCACCAAAACATAGATACAACTTATTAGCACCAACGCTGAGTTTGAATTCTACTGGTCGAAATCATTTGACCCTAAGGGTAAAGCACAATATGGAAAGGAATTTATGGAGCAGTTTGGGTACTACTAATAAAATTTACTTTGGGAAGGAAATCCCTACTCCCTACTGGTACAACAGCTGTTCCAGCTCGTAAACAACGGGGGGGGGGGGTTGCCTCTCCGCAAACAAAAACAAATAAGAAGTAGAATAGTTTTTATTTAACGAAATCTTCTACAGAACTTTGACTTTAAACAACATTTACAAGTTATTTACAATCCATATTACAAAAGGTAAATTTTATTTAACAGAGTTTTCAGATTTTTTTGCTATATTTCGGAACTTCTTATTGAGCGGAGTTCCAACAAAATCTACTGAAACGAGTGAAAATATGTTTATAAAGATATTGCGATTGCTGAATATCCCACGAAGCATGACGTATTGCAGATTGTTACGGAAAGTAAAGGAAATTATACATTGAGCGATAAAGATGATAAAGAGCCTATTAAAAAAGAAGAATTGATAACAGTATTTTAATTCGACTAAAAAGGGTGCTAAAATTTTAAGAAAATGTCATTTATAATGTGTTTCAATCTTTGTAATGTGATTTTTTTTTCTTCTGAAAAATGTTATACAAAACAGGACTTAAGGTTTTGTCCCATATTAAGACATTTATTCAAATAAGAAGGAAGAAAAGCGGATAAGAAAGTTTTCCTTTTTTTCACTTTTATAATTTAATTTACTAATGAATTTTTTTCAAAAAAGTTTTTAAGTATATATTTTATTGATATGAAAAAAAAATTGGTTTATTTTAATATTAAATCTGAATATTGAGTCGAAAATCAAGACTCTGGAGCGTTTGATCATTTTGATTGTAGCAAAACCAATAATTAAAATTAACCTTTTCATTTAACTTTAAAAAAACTAATCTACTTAATTTTTAATTACAGCCATTTACTGATAAGTAAATTTTGAGATAATTTGGTACATTAAATTAAAATTTTGAAATTACCCTTAACAAAAATCCAGATTGCCCGTTCACCGTATTTCGACTCTCTGTAGAACAGTATATGTCTTTTCAAAAAGAATTTAAATACTTGCTCTAAGCCTCTGTATAATTCATTGCTTAAAGCCCAGTTAAAGGATTCAAACTAAAGGGTATCAAGCTTTGGAAAAATGTTAACCCTCCTCCCCCATAAAGGGGATAAATGTGCATTTGCTTGTTACATTAATTTGCAACATGCTCTTCTAGGAACAGGAATGATTTCATGGTTGACTATCTTTCAATTTCTTTATAAAGCGCTCGAAGCCGCCACCATCAGTGTTTTACTATTCCTCCAAAGTTATTTTACTGCTGCCACCTCCAATGCTATTCTAACCCTCCTTCATAATGGGACACTTTCATTGACTGTAGCATTTGCTTCTGTAGATAGGAGACTTAAGAAAACACTTGTGATGTTTATTTATATGTTCATAAAAAGTAGGAAATATATAATATTGTGTTTGTATATCCGTTTTTGTTTACAATTTTACTTAGGAAAATGTTCCTGATGCATCTTTGCATGTTAACGAAAATGAAACCCTTGAAGAACAATCTATTCAAGAAAATGACGGTACATATTTTTAGATCTAAATTTATACCTGCTCTCATTTACTTCAAACTCAAAAAATTTGTTATCATTTTTTTTTTCATTGCAGCCTCTATTCCAAAACATTCAACATCTGTCAAGCAAGATGATGAGGATGAAAACATTTATGCTTTAATCTTTGAAGAAAAGATGATGAAAATACAATACGATGAGTTGATTCTTTTAGGTGATGAACTCAAGCGAAAAATCAATTCTGAAAAGTTAGAAATCGATAGATTAAAAATGGAAATTAATGAATACCAGCAACTTTATAAGTAAGTATTACACACGTAGATATTTCAATATGAAAATTATTTTAAGTATCGTAAGTTACTAAATACAGTGTTTCATTTGGCACTCTTGTTCAGGCTCTTTATAATTTGCGCATAGTTTTATGAGTTCCTAACATTCACATGCTTATTTATAATGTCATATTTCTTAATTTTTTTTATTATTTTTGACAAATGCAAATAAGAACAGAATGCCAAAGGAAATTCACCTTAACTTAAAGCATTGCATGATAGACTTTTTGTGAAACATAAGTTTAAACATGAAATCTCGGCAGTGTATTTACTCTATTGTTGCACAGCCTATGTTTTAGAATTTAACTAGCTTGACATAAGAGTTGTACGATGTCGCATAAATCTATTTTGATAAATTATGAGGTGGTCGTGAGTCAAAATTTGCCAGATCTTGCTATACTTTTCCTCTTTGTGAAACCAAATTCGGTAAAAACACTTGCTAATCTTTCTTCAGAAATTATAACTGTATTATGTAAAAAATTGTAAAAATTTGTGTGATATATTTTGTATATTTTAAATATTTAGCAGAAAAATCTTTCTAAATGTTGCATTTAAACTTCTTTTTTATGGTATTTAAATTCCTTAAAAAACTGTGGGTAATAATATATGCAACTTTGAAATTTAAATAAGAATATCTTTAATTACTGGTCTTTTATAGATAAAAGTTATGAGTAAACTTTAAAAAATAATTGGTTTATGTATTTTTATTAATGCTTCAACAAATACTTATGAATCCTACTCAGTAAAGCATTGATAAATTTTTCGGTTGGTTATAAAACTCATAAATTTTTTTGTGATGTGAAATTGATTTTTAGTGTCTACTAAAAGTTAATCACATGCAAAGTAGGCAACTGCTTAGAAGAACCCTCAGAAATTTTGAGGGTCTTGGTATTTTTAGAGAAATTTGATTATATGCTTTCATTTGATTTGCTAGGTCCATACATTCACTCGTTCAATAATTAAAAAAATTTTAAATTAAATTTCGGTATATCATTTTTAAATTTTTGTATTCACATTTTCATATATACTTGCAAATCATTGTGATCTTTTTTTAGAAGTTGGCTGTCTCTTTCCCTAGTCAACAGCTCTACAAACATATGTTTATATTATGTTGTAATTTTGTAATTTTCTTACAATGCTTAAAATTATTGTGATTTTTTAATTTTTATTTTCGGTATGCAAAATACTGAAGCCAGCTCTCCTGGAAGTGATTCATAGAAGAAATATTTCGTATTTCAGTTTGTAACTTAAACTGATTCTTATAAATTTAAATCAATAAAAATATTTGATTTTAGAAATTTGAGTGATTAAAACGCCCCCTCAAAACTTGAACTATCTGAAAATCCTTAAAAGAATTAATTCAGCTCTGTACTTAATCTATTAAGAGTTATTAGCTTATTGAAGTTATTTTTTCCTGTTTGAGAGATCTTAAGTATGTGATAACTTTCATTTCTGGATTAGATTTGTTTTGTGTTTTGGGCCTGGTAATAAGGTCTCAGCTTCGGAATCGGAAGGTTTCGGGTTCGACATCTGTTTCCACCGAAGAACCGTTGAGTAAGTGGGTCTGGTGCACGTTAAATCTGTCGATGGTCTGGCGTGGAAATTTGGAGAGGAGGGTGCCAGCTCAGGTGTCGTTCTCGTCATCAGCGGTTCAAAATTACGAGGCCCGTCCCAAAATAGCCTGGCGTTGTTTTAAAACGGGACGTCAATATAACTAAACTGAACTTGTGCGTTTTATTAAGTTTGTTGTATATAACTTTTAAAGGCATATTAAGTTGTGTATTTTGTAGAAAAAGGGCATGTTCCTTATTTTAAAAGTATCATTATCAAAACGTGCACCGTCCCGGTTAAAAATCATGCATGTGTTAATCAATACGTAACGGTCAGGGTGAATGAGAGGTTGTAAATGCTTCGAGAGCCATCGGGACAAAACATCAATACGTTTATTATTCCTTTAAATAAAATGTCATGAAGGAGTGAAAAAATAGGATCATGACCAGGACATCATCAATTATTACTAAATCAACAGGACTAAAAAAATTATATGTGCCAGGTTCCTGTTACCTTCATTATGCTACTGCCCTTCTTTATTAATTTATTTTTTTCAGTAAGAAACTATTTATCTGTAATTGCAATGTTATCCATTTTGTGTTGACATTTTTTTTTCTGTAGCTGTTTAATGGGAGAATCTTACAAGAAGAAATAAGTAACAATGTTGTAAACTATTGTAATGAATATTGTAAAGAACTCTCATGTATAATTTATCACCTCGCTTATCCAGGGGCAAAAACATTCCCATTGAGGGAAGCAATGCATTCCTTATCTATTAGTTTTGAACACTTACACTAAAAATTCTTTCTGTTTGTGCAACTAAAAACTTTATTTATCTTTGGAAGGAAAATGATCAAATACAACATATTGATTAAAAAATAAAATGCATAAATAGATTTGAAATCTTTAAACTTTATATCTAGAAACCTTGTGTGTCTTGAACATTTTCAAGCATATAATGGAGATATTAAAATTTGCATATTTTGAGTAAAATAGGCAGAAATATCTTATATATTGTTTGGAAATTCAATACATATTTATTCTGCAAATTATAAATAGTAATATTAATTATTTATTACATTCTGATGTTTTATGAGATAACCCTCCAGAAATTATCTTAATTATGTAATTAAAACAAAGTTTTATATGGTTTTAATTAAAAAAAAATAGGCTATTTATTTTAAAAGAAACTTAGATATATTGTAGTGATCAGCAGTTTATATAATTTCTGTATCCCATATATAAATTTCTAATATTAAACACAACCATTCTTCTTGATTAACTTTTTAATTTATTTTGTGAAGAAATTGCTATGGAATATGTTGTGAATCCTATGAATAATTTTTTTAACAAATTAGTTTGAATTTTTAGGTACAAGCGATATGCATTTGATTCTACTGAAAATAGCTCATCTGATAGCGATGATAGCAGTGCTTCTGTATCCTTTGTTAATAATTATATCATTAGAAAATATTGTTATATAAAATACTTTCAAACAATTAAAATATTAATTCTTAACAAAGATATTAACCGTGTTTTTATGTTTGCTTTAAAAAAAAGTTTATCTATTTCTTACATGATTTAAAATATTTTTATAAGCATTATATTTTGTATATTCAAAAAGTGAATTTACATGTCAAATATATTTAAAAAAATAATCTCCAATTATCCAAATATTTTAAAATATTTAAATAATTGGAAAATTTTGAAATTATTTAAATTTTTAAAAATATTTGAATAATAGGAAATTTTTGAAATGCTTCGATTCCTTATTGTTAAAGGGTTGATGTTATATGATAAAAAAAAAATTGAAAATTATGATTGCTTATAAATTAGCATATGAGTATATATCTTCCTAGTGAGCTCATTGGGAAGATTAACTTATATTTATACTATGCATAAACCTCTATGCTGTGTCGAAATTATCATGAAAATCTTCCTCTGTATGTCGAATTCTTTATATTATTTATATGTTAAATAAGAATACAAGGCACCAAATGTGCAAATTCCACTTCTGAAGCGACTAGAGTTTTCTCATTCATGCTTTAACCCATTAGATCTTTAAAGACGCATTTAGAAATCGCTATTTTGGTTTTAAAACGTTTGAGGGAAGTGTACAATTCTTAAAAATGAATTGCTATCTGTTAAATTGAACATAACTTTATTTGCTGTGGATACTGATTAAAGTTATTGTGGTAGTACAAAAATGCTGAAAAATCTCTTATGTCGGCCTTTTGAGTATTTTTGCTGAAAGAATGTTGCCAATGCTTATGTGAGTGATAATTTACCTTACTTAAGAGCAGATTAATCTCTAATTATTGATTTTAATTTTTCTGATATTTTTTTTTATTTCTTTTATTATTTACTTTTTAGTGATTCGAATCTTTTCTCTTTCTCTATGTCAGCAGATTCCGAAAAATTTCTCAGAAATATCTCTTCAATGTGTATGTGAAATAGCAAATATTAATTAATTCTTTGGACTAATTGTCTAGGATCTGAAATATTCATTTAATACTGATAACTTCTGATCATGAATTTTACTCTTAATTCCGCAGATGTTTTCAAGTGGAGAAAATTTTTTGGGGGGTGGTGAAGTGATTTAAACAATATAACCATTCTTAAAAATGTGAAATTGAAGGTATATGTGGGAAATTTTATTGTTATGTGAAGTTTGTATTATATCTAAAAGAAATATGTAGTTATTGAATTAAATACTTGTATTTCATCAGAAATGTTCGACCTTCAATACCATAATATTGATTAATATACAATATTTTCTCCCCTGAAAACTACTGAGTAAAACAATAAGCAATTTTTAACCGAGTTTTTAGATTATTTAATAAATTGGCATTTTAAAAAGTGCATGCTTTGGTTTTCTTAACCATTTGGAAATGTGCTGGAATATTTATTTGTATGTTTCTTGATCGCCAAGAAATTAGTCAATTGCAATATTAATTCGTTAATTTTGGTCATGTTACATTTTCCCATAGCATGATATATTTCCCTTGTAAATGCCTAATCATAATATAAATCAAATCCAGACATTTCATATTTTCATGGAAGCGTGAATTTCAGCGTTTTCGGAATCTAATTTTATCATTCTTGAGGCCTGTTAATTTTCTTTTATCTAATAATTCTATAACATTTTTAATACCTTAATCTCTTTTTGTATACATTTATTCATTATATTGTTCAATTAATCATATCTAATTTACTTCTCATTGTTTGTTTGACTCAGTCCATTATTTCACGAACTTTATTTTGTTGTTCGAAGTCTGTGTTATGCCTGCAATATTGCAGCTTCTTAAAATCTTTCTAACAGTAAAATAAAATACATTATATTAAACTCCTTGTGTGTTATGGTCCATGGCCGATTTTGAATGATGTGAATGAATACGCGCGTATCTTCTGCGAACAAATTGTAGAAAGGACACATCAAATCATCGATTAAAAATATTATTACTATGAAACTATAATCAACCGAACTAAATCAAAAAGACCTGCTCTAGTTAAAAAGAAATTTATCAAACATACTTGCGAACACACTATTTATACCTAAAAGAAGGTTTACTCAAATGAAAGGTAAAAATGCGTAGTTAGGATATGTAGTGACTATTTTGAATGCTTTTTATTACTGTGCTATATTCTTTTTCCTGTATTATCTGTGTTTACCTAATTTAAAAAAAATGTATGAGCAAGAAAAAAATAAAGCATTCATAGATGGAATAAAGATATTTAGACATTTATTAGATTACTTTCCATTAGTAATCACAATTTACTTTTTAATATAATACTACCTAGAATTGACATTTTCTCTGAACACAGCTTTTGAGTTCAAGTTAGATCATAACATAATATATTTTTAAATACTTTTAAATGAAAAATTTTTTGATGATTTAACCTTGATTCCTAGGTTAATTTACCAAAAAATTATTTAAAAAGTTGCATGTCAGTATGAAAATTGCCTGACTCATGTTGATGAGACAAGCTGTTAAAACCTTCAGGAGAGAAATTCAATTATATTACATTAAAATTACTTCTTTTATTAAATTGTTTGTTACTTGACATATTTATCAAATTTGTATTTCAAAAGTTACTTAAGTTCATTTAGTAATTGTTCATGATCAAACTATTTATATTGATTAAAGCTTTATGCATGCTGTAAATTTATGCTTCATTTTATCGAGTTTCAAAGTTTCCACTGAATAAATAAAATGCATTGAATTTTATTAATCAAGTCAGTTTCGTTTCTTAATTTATAAATTAGGATTATGATGATGAAGAGGAAGATTTAGGTGCAGTTCTCGAAGATTTAATAAAGAAAAACAAGCTTTTAGAAGTATGTATATGGAATTCTTTTTCCTTCTGTATTTTCATCTTCCCCTATTGCGAGTTAAGGAAAAAACATTGTCAGTGATAGTTTTAGGAATACATAATTTTAATAATAAAATAGGAATACATAAACAACAGAACTTCATATTATGTAGCTTGTGTCAGTTTTAGAAAATGAAACATGTTTTCACAATTTTAAGAATAGTTTTTTATTTTATTTTGCTTAAATGAGCCGATTGGAAAAATATGGGCTATAAATCAATGTTTTTTCAATGGACTGATTTAATAGAATGACAAAGTTTTTATAGTTCAATTTTATTATTTTTGTTTTACATTCAATTTTTGTTTTGTAAATTTTAATTAATTGTGACGCCGAAAATTTTCACACTAAAAATTTCTCCCATTCTAAAAAATATTCAATGCATCATCATGAATGGCGAAAATTAAAGCTAAAATTAGTCAGTGTGACTTGGGTAGCAATAGAGCCTACTGTCGGATATATTGCCAAATTGAGAACAATTTTGGATAGATGTAGTTCCCAGCCAACTTGCATAAATGTAATAAAAACAATTTTTAAAAGTACTAAACTCCATTGGCTAGTTGAAAAATAATTTTTTTAAATTTTAATTATTTCTAGTTTAATTATTTTCCCATTGTTTTATAATTCAATGGAAATGAGTGAAATCTTTTTTTTTCAGACAATCAAAATTGCTATCGTAGATAAAAAAAAAAAATCCTTGATATTAAAAAAAAATTGGTTCGAAATTCAGCTTAAACTGAATTTCCATTTATTTATTTATGTCCACGACACTAAACAAACAAACAAACAAACGAACAACGACAAAAACTTATTCCACTTTTAAACATTTGCGTTATCTTTTAATTTTATTCTAAACATCTGCTAGGGTAATTTATATCTTTATATATTTGCAAAACTTTCTTTTATATATTAAAACAAATTGTGTCTTAATGAGCAGATAATGCATCAAATTATTGTATAATAATGAAAGTAATTGTACTTGACCATTTTGAACCTGACGGGATCGCAATGAAATTTATTTAAAGATTAAAATGATACATGATGGATAAATAAATGGTATTACATTTTACTAAATAAACTAATAACTTTTGTTGAGTTTTTTTATTTGAAAATAATTTTAAAATTTAAATTCAAAAATTTCCGAAAGTAAGAACTTTTTTTGCTGCCATTGTAATTGTAATTAAGGGTCTCAAAAGTTATTCATGATCACTGAGGATACTACGACTTTGGTCAAAAACAAGCCAGAAACTTACAATTTTTAGTGTTGTTTACAAATTCGAAATACAGCATTATATCATTATATTAATAGAAATTGTAAGGGATTAGCCAATTTTTTCTAATTATGATAGCAATTAATTATGTGTAAACTTAATAGTAATTATGATTTTAACTTATCTTTCTAATCAGGTTTTGTGCAGAAAAAACTTTATTTTATTGCATATTCTTTTCCAATGTCTCGTCATTTTTAGGATTAGTAAAAAGTGATGCTACATTTTTTCTTTGTATTTAACTTCTGTGGTAGATCGATAATTTATCTAGTTGGAATTTAGGAACTTCTGTGATGCAAAGATAACTGTAATTCTCGACTATAAATCTATGAAGATAAGACTACATACAATCCCTTTTTCATTGATTTAACATATCTGAAAGCATAATTGAATTACGTGATTCGAGCTGATAAGTCTTTTCAGAATAAAAAAGAAAAAAATTATGCTGTTGCTGTAGTTTGTCTCTATATTTCTCTGCAGTTACCAATATTTTTTTGTAAGAAAAATTCTGGTATTTCGCGTAAGCGAAAGAACGCTTCCAAAAGAAGTAGATTGTCTCTTTTAACACAAAATACCACTTATCTGGATTTTTCATTACCAATTATTAATAAAAATTTGTATATGTTTTGACTTCTTCAACAGATGTACGGCCTTATGCTCATACTAGATGAAAACAGAAAAATTGTGCATATTAGTCCGCAGCAGTTAGGCAGAATAGAAGAATATATATATGTAACATTATTTGTTGTGAAGCAGAAATGCAGTTTGAAGACAGTGACGAGACTTGCTATTTCGTGACGTCGTTTTATTTCATTTTTAAGAAGCAGGCATATGTACAAGCGATGAGCACACAGGACGACACAGAGAGGAATGAGGAAAAAGCTCTTGGACATTTTATCCCTAGTCTTATATAACCTATGATTTTGATAGGGAAAATATTTCTTCATAGCGCTAATATATTAATAAGACTGATAGGGATTTCTGACGCATGTCAATCACATGTAAGGGAAACACAGGGATCTTTTAAAAAGAATGTGCTTACTGGACAGTTTTTTACCCCTTCACGCCGAGCGTGGGAAAGTTCGACTTTTAGCTGAGTCAGTAATTTAACAAAGCTTCTCTTGAATTAATTAAGTAGAGACATTGGAATTGGATCACGAAATAAGAGAATGTTTTAGAATAAAGTTACTATGGGCTAAATGAAGATAAAATCTTGAAAATTAATTAAATTGAAATTAGAGTTAAAATATCATTACATATATATGTATAAACTTTGGTCAAATATTCTTTTGACCTTCAGAAACTGAGTACCTAAAAGTTCCTCCTTTGAGGGGACAACTGCTCTTCTCCCTCCTAAAAATTCTAAAAGGTCAAACCGTAAAACGGTTATATCTTGCATATAAAACAAGTTACAACTCGCATTTTTAGTAAATATAGGCAGTTCATTATTTCTTCATGCATTTTTTTACATAAGATTAAAATTTAGATGCGGCATAGTTTTCCTGTAATAATACATTTTAAATAAAAGTATCAATAAAATTTGAAATTTTTATATGAGATATTTTTTATTGAGTTGTGAAACTTAAAATGCAAAGCAAAAAAAAAAAAAAAAAGTTTTCCTAAATATTTGATATGCTGAATTGTTTCATGTTTTGTTTTATCGGTGTTACTCGTAAAAGCTTAAACAAATTATTTTTTTTTTTAAAAAAATTTAAGCACTTTATTTTGGAAGAGAAAACATGTGAGAGTGTGAAATTGAATCTTTCTAAACACCAAGAAACGCAGAATCTTTTTATAAACGTAAAAAATGGAACATAGTCTTGTAAATTAAGAAGTTTGAAAAAAAAAAAACGTTCATATTTACCTCAATATAATTGTTTCTATTTAAAAATACTGTATTCATTGAAAAAATTCTTTCCAGAAAATGTAGAATAATGTAATTGTTCTGTCTTTGTTGTATAATATTATTATCTTCTGTAGTAATGTATGTTACTGTATCAGATATAATTTTTGTGCAATGCAGATTATGCAGCAATAAAAGTGAAATCTTTTCGAATGCCATCATTCGATTTGAATGTTTTCGATTGTCAGATCTACTACCTTGTACCTTAGATCGATCGTCATTTTAATGAACAGTAGAATTTCTGAATTATGGGAAATTGCATAACCTGAATAAACATTTTTCCACGTGCTTTCAGAACACGCTTGCGGAAGATCTATTCAGGAACACTTTAAAACTCTTAAGTAATAATAATAATAAAAAAGAAACCAGACATTTCAAATGCCGATAAAATTCTATTCTGCAGTTTTGACTTCTTTTCTCCGTTGTTAATTATATGGGGGGGGGACATTCAAGTTGCTATATTAATAGAAAAATAGTTTTTAGGCAAAGTAGATTCAATTAATAAGGAGAAACATCTCGGCCATGGCGACAGCACTTTAAATCAGTAACTTTAGCATTACACCTTTTTCAAGCAAACATTGAAGAAATGCTTCAAATGTTTCTTGCAACAGAATACTTCCTTTACAACTTGTCAATTATTTTCCCCACATATTAAGTGTATTTGAAAACAACTGAGAAATTCGTAAATTACGTAGCACCACTTCTTTACAATTTGCTGTTTAAACATAAACAGACGCTGGTTTACTCCAATCGATTGATAAAACACCAATGAAAAATCTAAAAAGTGATGGAGGCGTTATACAAGGGAGAGGTTTCTACAGTCGCTTTCTTAATATGTGATTTTATTGTCTATACGTAACATGTTTGTGAGGCAAATAAAAAATTCAGCTGCATACTCTTAATTAGTTACAATAAACATGTCGAATTAAGAAATTACTATTTAGTGAAATATACCACAAGAAATGAAATAATATTGCGATAATGCTCGTTTTTACTGTCATGTAAGGTCTGTCTTCACTGAATCTGCTTAGTTCCATAAGATAATGCCGTCTATAAGGAGGCTGCATCTATAGAAGTCTTTGCAAAGAATCGTAATTGATATTATAAAACTTGGCTTCCTCAAGCTGAAAAGAGATGACATGGCTGGGGCAGTGCCTTTTTCAATCAGTATAGTAATATTCAGTAAAACGCAGCTTTTCAAGGGAATATTGTACACAGTTTATTCACATGACAATTTACAAGAGTTTGCCAGTAAGTATGTATTCGATTTTGCAACAACGGTACACAAGGCTTTATTCAAGAATAGTGGCGTTAGAAAGGAAACAAAGAAAAAAACGTTTTATGATGTTTTGAACACAACTCCAGAACTATCAATTAATAGCATTGACAACCTGTAGTTTGTTCTTGATGGAGGTGTATTCATTCAACCAGTAGTATACCCAAAGCAAGGGACCACCTTTCGTGTTGACAACACTTGCATATATCTTACATCAAGAATCATTACACCGATGAAGTAACAGTTGCTTTTGACGAATGAATCTTCCAGCACACAAGCTGTAAAATTGAGAGATGAATAAAGCGCATTTTATGAGGAAAAATGTTTCCTCGTTTTAATTGGCTTACTGAAAATTTTCCAGTAATCCTGCGAAGAGCGTTTAATTGCCTAGCTATCACATGAATGCAGCAATAGAAAATGCTGGTGTATAAACTATCCGTTTTTAAATACCAACATATACCAAGAATAAGAAGCAGATTGTCGCTGGCAAAAGTATTTTTCTTTCTGTTTTACCTTTTGTTGTTATTCCGGACGGTATTAATATTCTCATGGACAAAAAAGGTAAAATTTCCGCCAGTGTAAGTTTTTACGACTCTAATGGTGAGTAGAATTTTAATGTTCAGAACGATTGCTAAAATTTCGTTTTTGTTTCTTCACGTGGTTAGTTCTTGTGACATTACGGGTAGTGAAAATTGCAGGCAGTACATTTGCTCAACCAGAATTCTTATAATGACGTGGAACCAAAAAAATAGGTTCATGAATGGCAATGCACAATACTTCGAAGGAAGAAAATTTGAATGGGACGAAATATGGCTGTGAATTCACTAGCAGATCAAACAAATGCTACTGTTGCCTCTTTCCAACTATATCAACATTTACATTGAACAGCCCACCAAGTGTAAACATGTAAGAGCGCAGCTTGAATCTTTCGGCCTAGAATTAGAAATTAATGTACAAATCTTTGACGCTCAGATACTCTACTGAAGAACCAGTGTCTAATTATTTGTAGATGCAATGAATACATGTTTATTGAAGATACTCTGTATTTTATTAGTATTTGAGAGAATTACCGAGACCAAAGTTATCAATATCAAAGCAACATACATGGTCGAAAAAGATATTATATAATCCTAATTATAACAAAGAAATTAGTCTAAATTATCTAGATAGAGAAACATAAATGAATACAATATATTTAAACAATATAAAATTATATTGAAATACAATATAAACATTTTTTCACACATGCAGTAGCTATGAATTTTGAATTTAAAAAACTATGCTGGGAACTTCCCGCTTCCGGAAGATTCTGCATTGCTTAGTGCTTAGAAAAATTCGTTTCCAATTTCTCCTATTTGTTTTGCTTTCCAAAATGAAATGCACAATTTATTTTAAAGAAGCTATTTCGTTTAGACTTTAAAAAGTATCATTGGTAAAATAAAGAATAGTACAGTATTTAGAATATTTAACTAAATTTTATTCATTCTTTTACTTTTTTCAAGTTTTACAGCTCAGTTATTTCTTTATTGAACGTACATAAATAAATAAAAAACGTTATCATTGAAAAGATTTCATATTTTACTGGTATTTTTTACACAATATATTATTAAAGTAAAAAAACAGTACCAGTTATAAATTTTAGCCCAATGTAATAATGTGTGAAATAATTATTTACCAATATTTACAAAAAATCAGAATTGTAACTTATAAGTATGATACAACCGTTTTACTGTTTGACTTTTCCGAATTTTATCGAAACTGTTTTTTAGATTCATTCAATCATGAGTTATCTATCATTTGAAATATCTAATTGTTCATTTCTTTCTTAACCTGAAATATTACAAGGGGTGTTCAAATGAAAAGGTGTGAAACGTCGTAACAACGTAACCGTTAACATATTTGCCTATACCGCTATGGAAGAACGTAGCGAGGTATCTAGGGATGCGATTGGAGTCTCCGGCTTATATCGGAGCATGCGTAGGAGATAGAGCAGAGGCTCTTATAAAGAGTGTCTTCCAATTGAAGAGTCAGTGCATGTGAAGACAGGATAGCGTTATCCGATTTCTGACAGCGGAAGCTGTTACACCGGCCTCTATTCATCGCCTGATCGTCACCGTATGCGGAGAAGACTGTGTGTCAGACAAGTCAGTGAGAAAATAGAGTGCCCGTTTTCGTGCAGACCGTGAGAGTTTGGTTGATGATCCGAGACTAGGCAAGGCAAACACAGTCATCACGGCCGGTCTCATCGACAAGGTGGACGACCTAGTGAGAAGTAATCGGCATGTCACATTGCGAATGTTGGCGGTGAAGGTGGATGTCAGCGTTAGAACAGTGTGGACAATTGTTAACGATTGGTTGCGTTATAGGAAGATGTGCGCGCATGGCGTTCCGAATCAGCTGACCGACCAGCACAAGGAAATGCATATGGGACTAGAACTTCAAAATCGCTTTCGTTATCATGGAAACCCCGCTTTTCTGGTGTGGATCGTCATATGTGATGAGAGCTGGTGCCATCATTACGAGCCAGAGACAAAGCGGGACAGCATGCAGTGGAAGCATACGTCGTCACCTCCCCCTAAAAAGTTCGAAGCCGTGGCGTCAGCAGGTAATTTGTTGCTCACCGTCTTTTTCGACTTCCAAGGTCCGCTACTTGTAGAATTCCTCGAGCACAGAAGAACCATTAACTCCGATGTGTAATTGTGAGACATTCCGAAGACTATGCAGGTCCATCAAGAACAAAAGACCGGGTTTTAAAATATGCATATATGTATGTGCATCACATTAACATTCTGAACTATTCGAAGTTATGTCACATTGTTACTTCATACTAATTTTTAGGATTTTTGATATGGAAATGTAGTCATCCCTGAAATAGGAACACTGTCGTTCTTCTATCTTTTTAGTCTTTAAAGGAAGGAGAAGTAGACAGGATTTCCACCACAAATGTCAAGGAATTTTCAACAGATCCAACAGCTGATTACACCATTCATTATATCTTCAGAGTGCTTAATTGCAAAATTGAAGTGATCTTTGATGAGTGTGCTGAATTATTTTTCTTGCAAGGTTTTAACCCTTTTCTGAAAAATGTCCTGTTGCTGAAAAATTCACTTGTGAACAATAAAATGCTCGTAGTCAATTTTATTTAACTTTTGCTACATTAATGGTGTTTTATTTAAAGGTTTGGTTGATATTAATGTGTATAGTATAATGATTGAAGATCTGTTCAGCAAGTCTTTGCAAATGAATGAATTTGGATTTTGGAATGAAAAAAAAAATGCTGTTAAAATTAGATACGTGGTTTTAACTTTTGTGGACCATTCCACAGCTACTGATATTTTACATGGATTTCCTTACTCAACAGAAAAATTGGATTTAAGAAAAATTTTGTGTCTTGATGGATGGTTTATCAGTAATAGTAAATTAAATTTTTACTTATTGAATCACGAAATACGAAAAGAATTGTCAACTTTGACAATAAATGTGGTAGCTGCAGTCTGCAGCAGCATTAATATGGAAAAAAAAGTATCCACCTGAAATATT
The DNA here is from genome assembly GCA_026543865.1 of Argiope aurantia. Lineage (NCBI taxonomy): Eukaryota > Metazoa > Arthropoda > Arachnida > Araneae > Araneidae > Argiope > Argiope aurantia. Next base: position 329,682 of record JAPMOR010010214.1, on the reverse strand, counting down.
AACCTCGTTTTACTTTTTTATATTTTTTCTATGTTTTGCCAATGAGAAGAAAAAGATTGCCAAAGAAAGTTCCTCAAAATTTTTGCAGTACCAGGTATTTAAAATATGTAGTTATTACTGAGCAAGCAAACGAAATGTGAAACGAATTGGTGTTATATGTTGGGAGTGTTGGAAAGGGCAAGTTCCATACATCAAAATTTAAATAATTTGTTACCAAGTGTTACAAATACCAATTATCTATCAAAATGAGGTTTTCCCTTCATTGATCCAAATTATCCAATCATTTTTAACATTCTACAAGAGAGATGGTTTACTTTTGCAATTTTTGGCATATGATATTAAAAAAAAAAGAGCTTGCTTGAAAACCTTCATTATCATGAAATAGCAGGTTCTTGAAAGCCGTTTATGTCACTTTTTAAAATAAAGTTACCTGAGGTAGCGAAAACATATGGGTGCCGTTAATACTTGCTTAACTGTTTACAACCAGAAGAGGTGAAAAAATCGTTTTAGAAATTTGTTAAACATTTTTATAATTCCCCATCTCTTTTCTTGTTCTAAGTGCATCCAAATATTAGATTAATTAAACTTAATTTGTGTATTAAAATTAATTTGTGTATTTAAAATCTTTTTGTTATTTTTATATATAATATAGTAAACATTGAGAGGTATTTCTAATCATCTTTCTTTTTTTTAGTTTATTTTTATTAATTTCTTGTATTTTTTCTCTTTTGCAGGAAAAGAATAAAGATATCAGTAAAGTTATACAACATGAGCGAGAAGTTTGTCTTAATATAAAAGTTGAAATGAAAATGTTGCAAACCGAAGTTAAATATATGATAGCATGAAAATATTCTCTTGTGTAAGAATATACAAACATAATTTTTAAAAGGAGTTGTTAAAACTTGTTCCTTGAAGCGTTCCAACTGAAAAATTTTTGAACCTGTGAATGTATTGTACATATGATGTATATTTGTATTATTCAGATATTATTTTAATAAATGGTATTTATTCCCTTATATCTCTATTTTTGTAAATTATATTAAAAATAAGTGCTGTCAGTTACTAATATATGTGTCTTATCATGAAATAGATTCACTAATATTTTTTGCATTTCATATTTATCTCAAGTTTTTAATTATTTTTGAATAAATTATTTCATTTGATATATTATAACTCTAGCTATGCATTATTTATTTTTCTGTGGGATTCTTACCATTACAGAAAGAAAATATATAATGCTAGTATAGGATAAAAACTACAAAAACGCAAAATAAAACTATTAAAGCACTACTTGAAACTCTTGTACAAAGGGGCAAATTTTTGGATCCAGTAATCCAATGAAACCATAATCAATGTGATATAAACACTGCTATCTACTCCTGAGAATAATTGCTGTATAAATTAGAAAAACTTTTTAAATTAAATTATGCAAAAAACTGCATTTTACCTATTTAGGCTGAAATATTTTTCTGTTCTTTAAACAACATTGGCAATTTGATCATTGAGTTTCGAGAGAATAGCCAATTCTATAGCATATGCATTATAAAAAAAACTAAATAAATATCTTGCGTTTATTGAAACATTAATGTATTAAAATTGCTCAGCTTTATAAGGAACGCTGTGGCTGCAATTTACTTGATTGAATAATACTGATATAGCATTAAAATAAATAAATAAAATCTGGTAAATATTGCTTTCTCCTTCCCACTTTTTTACTGATACTTTTAATTAAAGGGGCTAAATGCTTGCCCCATTTATTTTTGCATTATTCTAAAGCTGCTCTGAATTCTTTGTAATTGACCAAGGTGATAAAAGGGCTTTGATATTCAAGTTTTGATGAATGCAAAGCCGTTGATATCGGTGAACATATATTAATGGCTTCTGCAGACGCTTTTAGGCGTGCTATTTAGAACTAGTAATAAATAGTTCTTTCAACTCCTTTGAAAAAAATTTAGAGAAACAAGATGCATGGAAATTAAGCACAAATTTAACCTAAAAGGCACTCAAGAATTAATGTTGCACTGAGATTGAAAGTTGCTACCAGTACTTGCATGTGTTGAAAATAGTCATTTTTAAAGGCAAGAAGCAATTGTGAGTCCCTGAAATCCAAACATCTGCAGAAGAAGAGCAAGTCCTGGTTTTTTACCAAGTGGAGAACCGGAATATAACAGATAAAATTCAAGCACTTTGCTACGCTACGATAGCAAGCAACACAGAGAAAATAAATGTTGCCTGTGCCAATATAGAAAAATTGTACAATCATAATCTGTTGCATCTCCCTGGTCGTAATCGTATTTCTGAATAAGTTTTGAGGGTCTGTTTAGACTTGCAGATGAGTGCAATTTCTGGTAGGGACATGGCGCTTTCCAAAAAAATTTAGAGAAACCTGAACAAAACTCTACGAGAACATTTATGTAGCAGTGAAGTGCTTAATGATGTCTACTCTATTGCTCTTGGATTTCTTAACATCCTATTTCTTTTTTTCAGAAATAACAACTGTCTGATTACCAAGAATTGTTGGAGTTAGCTATGATCTTTCTTGGTGGCATTCTAAAGAACGAGGTTTCATTTCGTATACCAGGAGCTGTAAATCCTGTGGGTGGAGGGCAGTAGTAATTTATGTATTTAACATTTATTTATTTCAATGTCAAATTCAATTATCTGATAAGGGGAATAACCCTTGAAAAGGATTTTATGTTTTCTGGCCCAATTATATGTTCGAGCCTGGTTACTATCATCAGAAGCAATTAAAACTCTTTATCATAATTTTCTGACCATGCGTCAACTGATAAATTATCAAATTATTGATAGGGCTTAGGGCAAATGCTCCGCCCCTTGTTTAGGCACTTACATCGCAAAATTTACAAAAATTTTGAAGAAGGCTTTTGTAAGAATAAATTTACTATATATTGTAAAAGAGGTCACATAAGTACGCTTTATAATATAATAAACACACTTGTTAAAAAAAAATTCTAAAGTATATGCCATTTGTTAATATAGTTTTGCAGATGTGTGCCCGACAAGAAGACAAATTAACTTGAATTTATTTTAACTTGAATTTCTTTTTCTAACTTGAATTTATTTTTCTATGGAAGGCGGCGGCAAAGGTAGAACGCGTCTGTTTGCACTAGAATAGAAAACTGGGAAGTTTTTCCCTCAGTGCTTTTACTGAGGTTATTATAGGGATTTCTTTACTACATGTCGATTTAGGAAAGGAAATCGTAGGTATGTGAGGAAAGAATGTCGTAGCTGTTAGGTAATTTTATCATTTCCCTTGCAGCGAGAGAGTTAAGAGTTGGCAGTTTTTTAGATCGTGTATTAGAAATAATTAAATTTTAAAAAAGTGGAATTTAGGCCAGGAAATAAGGGAACATTTTAGAATAAAATATTTTGGGCTAGTTTAAGATAAAAGAAATAGGATATCAATTAAGATTTAAACTGATATCATTATAATTAAGCGATATCATTATATACATTCACAATATTTATGATATGTTATTCTTACACAGAATTAAGAACGCATAACAAATAACAGCGTAGTATATAAAACACAAATCAACTTCCAATTAGAGCGATACTGTTACAATATATACTTTTATTGAAAAATTAATAAAATTAAAACTTCTGTCTTTAACTAAAACTGTATTCGTCTATTTTTTTCTGAAAGCATAGTTTTTTATTGCACTATCAATATCTATATCATCACATACTTCTTGCTCAATAGATAGTATAGTCGAATTAATTAGCCTTAAACAATTTTTGTTCACGTTTGGAAAGCTTTTCTCACTGCTGCCACTCGTGTGCAATTGTGAAGAATATTCGAAGTATTGTTATAATATTGGGAAGAGTATCTTACAAGTTGCATTTCACAATGCATTGCAATAATCTGTGAATCCACTTTGATTAATTTATTTTTGTTTCCTGTGGCAGTTATGAAAGCCCGTTGTCGAATTTGTTTGAACTTGAATTCCTGTTCTTCCATTTCGGCAGATACATAGTCTATATTACATTCAATATCTTCTGAATCTAGTAGTATAGCCGGCGTTAGATATGCAAATTTTACCACCAAATTCCGTAGCAGCTTAAATCTTTCGCGAATTTCTACAATTATGCTGTCTGACGAAAAAAGCAGCTTCCGTCTCAAATCAATTTTGACGGAACAAGTTGACGTCTTTATATCCGTCGTCAAAAAGTGCCTTCTCACTTTACATGCTTGAGGTTCCATGGAAATGGCAAGATTTCCATATATATTTTTTGCATAACTTATAGCGCCGCTTGCCAATTCCTTTTGTTTCTGTATCAGTGCCATCTGTAAAGCATTTTCTCCTCGATCATACAGTTTTATGCCGAGTCCCTTTGTTTGTAAAGTAAAGTAGTAAGACATCCGAGTACATAAAACTTTTTCACCATTAATGAATGTGCGGTAAAACCATTTTTAGTTGATCTGTATTGTCTTTCCTTTTGATGTTAAATAATACTGTTGATGTTTCAACGAAGTTTGTATTTCTATGCTAAATAACTTCTCGGCCTTGCTGAATGAGCAATAATCGCGTATTTTTATTTATATGTTCAGGCCATTTTCCGATATCGTCTACGTTTCGGTATTGAACAGCAGACGATACCGAAGCTATATCGCTCTCTGCCTCTTAAGTATTAGTTCAGATTTTAAAATATTATTTATTGTGAAATTTTACCGTCCCGAAAAATTCTCACATAGGCGCTCTCTACGCTACGCTACTTTTCCCAACATTTTTCTAGCAGATAGTTTACAGACCGGTTTTTCGATAACAAAGTGCAGGATCTTTACTCCCTATGAAGGAACGGTGAAGATGAGCCGTTAAACAAAATCATGCAGAGATCGGCATTTCGGCTTATTTTTCAAGTTACCCTCACAATAGAGTACGGACAGTCGGTTTAGAATTTCAGCTTCTAAAATCAGTAGTGTAGAGAATATATCAAGTAATAACTGGCATCCATTCATCATTTGTGTTCATGGACTGTTACAACAGAATTGAATAAATTTCTCTGGCGGGAGTAGCAATATTCAATCTGCGGAATCATCTCGGTGGTATTTAGTCACTCACATGTGAGTTTATTGAATGGTTTGTTTATTATTTAAGAAATTCTCAGCTTATTCAAAGTAGACCAGAGAATTTTTCTAACAATGATTTGCTCAAAATCCATATTTAATTCAGACTGGACGAAAAACACACACGAACAAACTAACTTTGCTAAATGGGTTAGGAAAGTTCCACAAATTCAGTTTGCTGTGTACTGCTAGCTCTTTAAGAAGATAATAAGTACACTCATGTCCAAAATTAAGATCACAAAAATGTTTTTCAAAGTAATTCTAAGTGGCTACCAGTAAAACTTAAACAAATTATATTTTATATATTGTGAAGTACCGGTAACACGATATTAACCTTTGTTGTGGGGAAAAAAAAATGTTGTTTAGCATTAGTTTTTGAGGAACTACTGAAATTAGACCGTTTAGGCATTTGGGATTTTTGCCTGCAACCAGGAAGGCCGTCACAAAGCAACGATGCCTGCACAGGATCGTTATTTGGCATTAAGCGCACGACGGCATAGGCTGAAAACGGTTCCTCAACTTTCTCGTGACCTTGCTGCTGCGTCTGGAATAAAAATTTCCAGACAAACAGTATACAGATGTCTAGCAGAGAGGGCCCTTTATACCCGGCGACCAGTTGAGTGCGTCCCTTTGACTGCATCCAACAGAAAAGCCCGGTTGTTGTGGTGCCGAACACATCAGTTTCGGGCACAGCAAGAATGGAACAGCAATTTTCAGTGATGAGTCGAGATTTACCACATAGAGTGATACTCGTCGAATCTTCATCTGGAGAGAGCGAAAAGCTCGCTATCATCCCTCCTACATAAAGAAATTGATAAATTTGGTGGCAGAGGAATCCTAGTCTGGGGTGGCATAATGTTGGGCAGCCGTACACCACTGCACGTCTTTGATGCAGGTACTGTCAATGCACATCGCTATAGGGATGAGATCCTTGAAGCCTATGTGAGATTGTTCCAGAGTTCTTTTGGCCCATACATCATGTTTATGGAAAATTACGCGTGTCCACACAGAGCCCAGATCGGTGATGAGGAAGAGGATATTCGACGTATGGACTGGCACTTGAGGTTTCCGGATATCAATTCTATTGAACATGTTTGGGATGGTCTCGGAAGGGCCATTGCACAGCGTAACCTCTCTCCTAATACCTTCCAAGAGTTAAAGACCGCGCTTTTGGAAGAATGGGCTTTGTTGCCTCAAGCATTTATTGACACCCTCATAAACAGTATGAAAGCACGTTGTGAAGCCTGTATAGCAGTGCACGGTGGTCACACTCTATATTATACAGGCTTTTCCCGAGATAAATGCTTTATCTCTGATTCTTAATGTAATACTTTTTGATATACTCTGTTTCTTAATTTCCAATTAAAATCTTTCCCATGTTGTTATGTGTCTATGTTCTTTCTTCCATTGTAGTGTACCTCTGTGCCAAATTTCGTGGAAACACAGTAAATAGTTTTTTATATTTCGCAGATTTTATGTTTGTGACCTTAATTTTGGACGTGAGTGTAATATGGGAAAGTAAACACATATTAGCCATGCCAAAAGAGGAAACCATACAAAATTGTATGACTGTTCAAAAAAGAAATAAATGATATTGGACTTTATATCTAAAAGGAATACAAGTGAAAAGGACACATAAAATTTGATATCCGAAAATAAGCCAATTTCGAACTTTTTAATTCAAGAACAATCATTTAAAGCTGAACTTTTATGGGAATTAAAATTTGTTGCGTCACAATATCCTTTAATACATTTAATGATATATCGGAAATATTTTCATATGTGTGTTCACTGACAGTGAAATAGCTAAAAAGTGAACTTTATGCCGCACAAAAATGTCGAATACTATTTGTTACGGATTAGCTCCGTATTTCCAATTGACTCTGATGAAATCTTTAAACAATTAAAAATTTGTAATATGCTTTGACGAAACTTTGGATCGATTTTCATAAAAAGACCAAATGGATCTTATTGTAAGATATTAGTGTGAATCAACCAGTAGTCTGCACAAGATATTGGAATTCAATAATTTTAAGGCATACCGCTACTCAAGAATTGTTTAAGAATGATAAAGTTATATTAAGTTTAAATATACAGTTATTTTTACAAATTAGTATGGATGAACCAAATGTAAAATGTAAAAATTTTTAAAACATGTCAAGGAAGAACGTCCGTGCAAAAATGACTGTAAAATTTTAGATCTATGTAGTTGTGAACTACATATAATCCATTGAGCGTTTCAGTATGAACGTAAATCTACCGAATTTAAAATAGATGTTATTCTAAGAGCAATGTATAGAATATTTAAAGACAGTCCAGCATGACGTGTCGATTTCCTGTTTGTTATTGATTCTAATTTTCATTGAAGTTTTGTTCTTTCCACTGAGTAGAAAATATCAATATTTGCGAAAGTACTCTAAAAGTTTTTGACAACATAAATAAATACTTAGATTTCAATAAAAATTTTTGCCTCGATGTGCCACAAGTAATAATATGATAAATGTTTGTCAGGATAAATTGATTCTAGTTAATGTTAACTTCTCTTTTATTGATAATATTCTGAGTGTTTTTCGAACTCAGGGAGGTCTAAAACGGGGAGATTTTTTAAAATCTCGAGTTCTAATTTTTTGACGATTTTTATACTTTCTCTATTCCTATATATTACGCATACGAGAATGTAAAACTTCAGACATCTGAACTAATAGTGCAATTTTTATACGAAAATCTTCTGATTTTTGTGAAGCAATTAATGAAAAATATTGCCAAAAGAAGCATAATCAAAGAAATCAAAACATTCAACACTTATTTTTGATAGAGCTTGATGATACTAAAAGTCCAAGACTGAGAAAAAATACCGACATTAGAATGGTGACTATTCTTACTTATTAGTAGAGCTACTAAAAGTGAAAAAAAAAAAAAAGATTTTTTTTTTAAATTTTATATTCGTGAAGTTACTCTAAAAATATTTGAATGCATGTCCAAAAAAATGTAATGTTTTAAAAACTGCATCTTATTTAAATGCCTATTTACTGAAGAACCTTATTTTTTAAAAATCAATTTAACTATGGAGTACTGTTACAGAGTCGGCCTTCTCTATGAAGTGGCCCGGGTGCAAGAGCCATTTGGGGCCCTAATTTTTTTTGTGAAAAAAAAAATACAAACACTAATACATATTATTAATGCATGTTTATTTAATGCCTAATTTTGTTTTTGTTATTAATTATTAAGGGGAGACTAAAAAGTTTGCAATTTCTTTTTCGATGCTTAGTATAGCAAGTGCAATTAAGCGTTGTTATTTTTCATCATTAATTTATTTGAGATACTTTTAAATCTATTTTCTATATGTACAATAGCAGTATCAATTACAGTGATAAAAATAACATCTATCATCTAATGGGTTTTCTCTAACTTCATATTCAGAAATTTCGGAATAATCTTTTTCGAATTCGTTTTTCAAGAAAATATTCTGAAATATTCAAATTCCGGGCTATCTCTTTCGTTTCGTCTAAAACTGTGTTAAATTTTGGATTTCAGTTTTAATTTTATAGACCAAATTAAATTAAATCAATCAAGAGGCAATTGTTTTTGCTTGAAATAGTTTAATCTATTTTGGCTTCGCAACGAGTTTCATATACTATTTTAAGAATAATATTTAAATGTTTTTGTAAAATTTCCCATATTTTTGTAGATGCAGAAAATAAGCAATATAAAAGTTGCAATATCAAAAAAAGTTTTTTTACAATATATACTGCTGGAAGCGGCATCACAAATTAATAAATTAAAGGAGTGTGATAGGCAAGACACATAAATTGCAAGCGGGTTTAGAGAAAATATTCTGGACTGTACACCTTTATATTTCCCTTTCATATTGCTACAGCTGTCGTATGCTTGCCCTCTACAATTCATAATATCTAAATCAAGTTCGCTTAATCTTTCCAATAGAGTTTTTGCTAGTCCTTCACCAATCAGATCGTTACTTCAATAAACCCTATAAATGACTCATTTGTAGTTAACCTTTTCTCTTCAAAATTTACATATCTAATAATGATTTAAGTTTGTTCCTTATGGGAAATATCAGGAGTACAATCCATTTGAATACTATAGTACTTGGCTGCTTTTATATCGTGTTTAATTTTGTTAAGGACTTCATTTCCTAAAACAGAAATAATTTGTTTTTGTGACCTATGTGCTAAATGATGTACAATTCTATTTTTAGAATTTATTATTTTGTTTATGTGATCCATTAGCACAGGATTGTATTTATTTAATAATTCAATTAAACTTAAAAAATTTCCATTATTAGACTTACCTATTATTTCGTGAGTTCCTCGAAGTGGAAGATTATCACACGCTAAAAACAGAATCACATCTACAATTCTTTGAAATAGTTATTTGAGTCGTGCCGTTTCCTTACTTATAGTAACTTGATTTAATTTATCAATAGCCGAACATAAATTTAGTCGTTTTAATAATTCTTTCCAAGCAATAAACGAATTAATATGACAACTACAGCGTTCAAGATCTTGGATTACATTTGACAGCTTTCTCCAGTTATTATAGCCACCTATAAATCGTGTAGTTTGGTCATTTCCTTTTCTTTTAGGAAAACAGTATACAACAAAAACAAAATGCTGAGTCTTGCGTCTTAAATTAACCAGCTACGAAGTTGAGTTTCACCATTTCGCATTTTTTTAAAGTAGGAGGTAGTGGAAAATGATCTACATTAAGCATTTTTAGCAAACACTCCTTTGTGTTGCACAGATCCGATTTTAGCACAAAACATTCCGAATTTATCAGTTATAATACTTGACCATAAACCAGGATCATCTGTACTCTCTTGATCATATTTGTTATTGTCATTTTCGTCATTATATTCTGATTCGGTCACATTTGTGTAAACACACGATTCTTCAACAAATTTCACTGTTTCAACATTTTCATTGCTAGACTGAACTTTGCGCTGAACTTTTTTTTCCAGTTGAAGTTTGAATTGTAATTTCTGAAGTTGAAGCAATTTCTTTGCCAGAATTACTTCCTAGCCAATAAAACAGATCTACTTATGACTTCTTAAAGTTTAGCTTTTCTTCTTTTTTCTTTCCTGATAATTTTCTTTTTTGACACCCAGAGGGATATTTCCTTGGTGTGGACATGGTTATATTACAGTATTAAGCAGTTTATAGAATTAATTATCAAATTATTATATGCTATACTATAAGATATTATCTAGTAGGCGAGGTAAGTGATTGTAAATCTATTTATCTTATATTAACAATATTTTGCACATTTTCAAAAGACTATAATATATACCATGAACTTCGTATATATCCAAATCCGCCGACTGCTACATTTCAACTTCTTCCTGAATTCTTTTCATTTCTGTTAAGGACGGTGAAGCAGTAATGAAATGTGCATTGCTAGGAATTGATCGTTTAATTTATCCTCATTTTACTTTTTGTTTGAGCAACTTAATATAAACAAACATAATAGATGCACGCATAAAAAATATTCCATTAGACGCAGAAAAAAGTATATAGCTGATGATTTACAAGTTCATTTGAACCTAGCCCCAGCCTCGACTTCTGGCCGCCGCTAGCGCCTAGAAGTCGCGCCGTTCTGTCTTAACATGTCTAAAGGGGATTTCTTTGTCATAAATCAACTTCTTCCCCCTCCCCCTCAATAGGTATCACTGCGACCATTGAATAATAACGGCGTCAGTCGAAGCTCAGCCAGCTACGTGGAAATAAACTTATATACTTTCAGTACGTGTAAACGCTATTATTATTCAGAACACCATTTTAATTCTTACTCACGGTGGGGACTCCTCAGTCTCGGGGCCCAGGTGCATAGCACCCGCCGCACCCCCCAGATGACCGGCCCTGCACTGTTATTCCATTATAACACATGAGGGCTGTTCGCGCATTTCCTTCTCATATTACATATATGTACAGGGAAAACACAGGGATTTTTTTTCCAGATTTGAATGGCACCCCTGGATATATTAGTAATTAGTATGAGTAGAGTTAGTTGAGAAGAATATGAATTATTTATTCGATTGCCGGAAATTCTAAAACTTATGGATGCATTTATCTTTTGATTAGAAATTTATCAGCTGTTAAATTCTATTATTGATATATGTGTTTTTAATTAACTGAAATATATATCTAAATGATCCAATTGTCTTAAACGCATTAGAATCACTTATATTATTTAAATTCAGTATTTTTTTAAGCATCAAAATTTAGTTAAAATACTAATACATTTTCTTGCCAACAGCTAGTATGTTCAGAAAACCTAGACTAATCACTCCCTAGCCCCCTTTTTACAGTGAGCTACGAATGATTTATTGAATGTTTATGACCAGTATGGAAATGTCATGTATAGAAAAGTCCCAATACCTTGGTACATATAGAGAAGCAGTACTGAGAAAATGCCAGGGACAGCGACCGGATATGTTGCAATTACAATGGTACATTAAACACTGTTATTATTCTACTCTCAATGACTGAAAATAAGTAACGGTTTAAATACACTCATGTCCATAAATTAAGAATAATTCAGAATGACACAGAAATCGAACTCTAAAGTAAAAATTTCACCTGCAGAAAAATCACATAAATCTTCAAGAATAATAGGAAAATTACAGGATGCCACCAGATGACGCTAATAGTACATCACAATGACGAGAGTGTAAGAGAGAGGTATATAAGGAATGGTGGCAAAAAAGTGAAATTGTTCACAAGCGTTCTGTAAGCCACTCAGTGCCGTAATCGAATAGTTATGACACAGAGAAAGCACCAGAAGGAATTTTTAGGTGACAGAATTATTGGCCGTCTGGAATGTGGGCGTACTCAGAGGGAAGTATCTGAGAAATTTGGAATTGCCCAAAGTGTCATTTCTAGGCTTTGGCAGCTATTCCAAGATGATGGAAATGGCAGGAGAAGTTACAGTACAGGTCTCCCCCGAGTTACAATGCTGAATAACGACCGGTAACTGGCAGTAACTGCCAAAAGAAGCAGACGGAGCACAGCATCAAACCTGTCAGCTATCTTTAGCCACGAATACGATAGTTTCATGGTAAACCGTGTACAGACGTTTGGGACATATTGTTTTATGTGTTCGCAGGCCTGTCAGATGTGTTCCGCTCACGGAAACTCACTGTCTCCAGCAGTTAGCCTGGAGTAGAGAACATGTAATGTGAACATCGTCACAGTAGGCTTGTGTGATGTTTTCTGCGAGTCCTGATTTAGCTTGCAGTCTGATTCACGTCGAACTTTCATAGAATGCCAAGTACCCATTATCACTAAGAAAACATCATTGAATGATACCGTTACGGTGGTGCAGGATTGTTCGTTTGAGGTGGAATTATACTGGGCTCCACAACAGATCTGCATGTTCATATCGGAACCATGACAGGCCAAATTTATCGAGACATCATTCTGAAACATCATGTACGTTTGTTTAGGGGTGCCATAAGCTTAGAACTTGTTTATAGATGACAATCCGCGTTCTCACCATGCAAACATAGTAAACGAATACCTTCTGAGGACATTACCTGTATCGAAAGGCCAGCATTTTCGCCTTACTTGAATCCGATAAAACATGTGTGGAACATACTTAGTCGAAGAGTTGCAGCCCGTCAAACACCTCCTACATGTGTAGCGGAATTTCAGAGTGCAGCTTGCTGAGTGGAGTAATTTTCCCCAAGATCAGCTAGGTAATTTGACACTCTGAATAAAATAAATATTGAAGCATAAAAATAAATATTGAATTATCTCCTTACATTTTTTTAGTTATAAAATCCTTTGAAACTAGTTAAAAGTTTTATATGGTATGAATAACCGTGTCAAAAATAGAAGCTATTTAACATTTAGAGATAAAGAGGAGCTCAAATTTCTAAAGGTCTTAAATATTATCAAGTTACTCAAATAAATTCTTGTATTCTATAATAGACCTCCAAAACATTGTGACTGTAAAACCCAGCTCAGAAGTGTACACATGTCATCATATGATCTAACATTGTCATTATTGATGAGTTTTTTTCTTACCACTTTATTTAAAAATTTTCTTTACTTGTACGTTCTATTGAAAAGCATCCGGAAAGTTCCTATTGCTTGCTATCTATAAAGATTAAAATCAAACAAAATATGCCATTTGATTCAATGGTATATCCTGTTTAAATACATGTACACGTACATTGGCATAATAGGATCTCTTCAAATTTATATCAAAATAGTCCTCTTTGTTTCTTATTTTAAACGATTCTACTTTTGAAAATCCTCCGATTATGAAGTTTATGTAAATCGGAGTAGAACAAGCGGAAATATAAGAGAAAAAAAATTTCTAGAAGTCGTCTCAAAACATGCAAATGAAGAACATAAGTAATTCTTATAAAGTTTTAAGAGTTCATTTGTTAATTTGATAATTTTATATTTCCATTTAAGCTTCAAATGCTGCACTACGAAAGATTTAAACTCCAAACAGTTATCAAAATATGAATTCGAAATTACATAGTATAATTTCAACGTTCAATTAAAAAAATAAAGATGAAGCGTTTATATTTATTTCCTTAGCTATAAATAAACTGCTTATATACTAATTTATAGCCACTTAAATGTCTCTATGTAAAAAAACAATATATACATATATATAAACAGTGATTTGACATTTCATTGCAACATTCTTTGTATTTTTGTGTACTGTTTAAATTTAAAAAAATGAATAGTGTATACAATTTAAGCAAATCTCACTAGGAGTATTTTTAGAATATCGTAATCTGTTTCAGGGGCAGTTCATGCATAGGCACTGCAGTATCTCCAATTGTTTTCATGGTATAAACTAAACCACTAATTTATTTTATTTTGCATCTAATATTTAAATAAATTAACCGTCTAATGAAATTTTAAATTAAACAATTTCTATCTACAGGTGGAATGAAAGGAAAAACTGAGCAAGAAATGCAAGTTTCCTGTACCATGTTTTCACTATTCGAAGATTATGTATAGAAGTGCAGAAAGGAAAATAACTATTTGAAAAAATTGCCATTCTTTCGAGTATTGAATTCCACCTGCGTATGCGAAATTAGAGAGTGCATAGCTCTCCCTTCTTTCCCGACAGTGTTTTTCAACCGATGGAAGTACTGTCGATAAATGCAGTACCATTGTTGCTAGAAACAAAGTATAAATTTTCTGCAAAATGTGATAATTTTTTTCGAGCTTAAAATTTGAAAATTTATTAAGAGATGAAGAAGATTTAATGAAAAATGGAAAAAAAAATGAAATTAATTTTTTTTAGAGCAATTGAATTGGGATGAAATTTTTAGTAATCCAATTTTTTCCAAGTAATTTTTTTTCAATAATTTTAGTTTCAAATGCTGATGAATCTGAAAGTTAGATTTTCAAAATTTCTACAACTTCCACATTATTTCTTGAGATAATGTTTGATCTCATGATTCAGGGTTTAAAAAGTTTCAAATTTAAATAAAAATTGCAGTGAATATGTGAGAATATGGAATGATTCCTCCACTTAAATGTTCAGAGTTTCAAGAAATGAAACGGCATTTTTAGCAAGAACAAGAGTAGATTTATTTTATATATAAAAAAGAACAAAACAAGAAAAGTTACAGAACAAGTAGAAGTAGCTCTTTCGAGTTGGGAAAGAAATATGAAGTTCTTGCCGGCCAGATAACATAGTGGCTAGTGATACAGCGGTCCCCACAAATGCCAAAAAAAAAAAAAAATTATGACCTGTGGACTTTAAAAATTTTATCTCCTGTCATTCTTGTCTAAGTGGTTTCTGCTGTCGACACTTTCAAAATGAAAAAGAATTCGACTCTGAAGATCCCTCTATTTAATTTTACTGATCTCTAATTTTGGTTTCTCATGGTGGAAACTACATTTGAGTTTGCAATCCCAAAACCGATAACTGCAAGTATAACGAAATACAACCATTGCATCACTAACATCTCATCTGAAGTTGCAACCATCATTCGTGATATCATAATTTGCCCTGACGAAGTGTATCCACACAAGCAACTAATAAAAAGATGCAGCAAATTAAGAACATAAGAAATCCGGTCTTCTCACCGGCGAGCAATTAGGTGATAGAAAACACAGTTAGATACTTTTTTTCACTCAGATGCATGATGAAAGTCATCAAATTTCAGATGATTTATTTCTAGAATTATTTCTTCAACAATTGTCTACTAATGCGCAGGCAATTCTTCTAGCTACCGCTTCTCCTACCACCTATGAAGCTGCTGAAATTGCCGATAGAATTATGGAAGTTACCCCACTAGAAGTAAGTGAATTTCAAGCCTTAATTCTAGAGTAAATTTAAATAATACTAACTCTCAATTAAGTCGGTGCATTTCGCAAAGAAGTTGCTTCTTTGGCAGGTCCAGAAGCATCTTTCGCAGATGCACTGACTTTCGTTTTCTAAAACGAAATTCTTATCGAAAGATTTATGCTAGTATCATAAAATAAAATTTAATAGCAACGCTCTTAAATGTGTTTAATCATGTTCATTACCTGGGGGAAATGTAAGTATAGCAGCGATTGACTCCTTACCCTCTGACTCATCTCATCGTCGCCTATTAATTTTATTTAGATAACTGAAGCTATCTTTTTTCATTGATACCGGGAATGACAGTTTATTTATCCTTGCTAATAAAAACGAAAATAAAGCTAAAATCTGTTCAAATTTTTCAAGTATTCAATGGCTCAACAGTTCAAGTTCAATAAAGGAATTATCATTAGATTTAGGTTTAAGAAGAAAATTTGTATTTTCTTTTTATCTAAGTAATATTTTAAAAGCAATAATGGTGCTGACTTTTTATATCATTTTAATTTAAAAACTGATCCTAGAAACCCTTGTTTGTATGATAACAATACTAATATGAAATATAATGCTATTTTCAAAAGTTCTAATGTTGTATCTATAAAAACTGTTTGGGGTAATGATCAGTATACTTATTACACTACCAAGTGAATTTTCTAACTTAACTAAATCTCCTTGTATAAGCCAAAATGTTAAACATAATATGATGCATCATGTAAAAACATTTGGTGCACCTGTGTTTGTTAAATCTGACTCTATCATCTAATAAACGCAAACTGCAAAAATGGAATTTCAACAAATGCTTGCATCCGTCAAGTAGTAATTATGTATCTATTGTATATTGCTCCGAAAAAGGATCATTGGATTGACATCCAGTAGGCAATTATCGCAGTTTAAATGCCCAAACGGTGAAAAATAATGCTATCCCATGCAAGTTGATTTTACTAGTGAATTGAATGATAATAAAAAAATAAAAATAAAAAATTCGCACATTGATATACAAAGCATTTTACCAATCCCTATAGGTCATGAAGTCCGAAACCGCAATAATAATTTCCTTTTGGTCTTTATGAAAGTATTCGAATGCAATTTGGTGTATGTAATGCCTCTGCTCCATTTCAAAGGTTTATAGATGAAATAACAAGGGACTTAGAGGATGTTTATACAGTTATTACTGATATTCTAATGGCATTCAAAAGACTCATCAAGAGCCTTTGCAAGGTTGTGTCATTATAGTTTAGCAATTAATTATTCAAAATGTGAAATTAGTGCTTCTAATTTAGAATTTTTCGGATATCCAATTTTGGAAAATGGTCTACAACCAATAATTGACCGAATTAAAGCCATTCAAAAATTTCCCAGATCTGAAAACCCGACTACGCAGATTTTTAGACATGTACAATTTTTATAGAAGATTTATTCCACAAGTTGCTCACATTTTAGCCTTGCTGAACAAATTCTTAGAGGATCACAGATATATAAAAATCCCATCCTTCTAAAAAAAATTTTTTTTAAAAAATCCACATTAATGGATGGATGAAGCTATTAAACCATTTACTTTGGCAAAACAAACACTTACTGATGCTGCTTTACTCAAATATCCTTTTCCTGGTATTCAATTAAGTCTTTGGACAAATGCATTAGATGTAGCAATTAGAATTTGATTAATGCGATGAAAAATGAGAACCCGCTGCATTTTAATCAAAAAAACTTAACAACAACCAAAGAAACTGGTCTACATATGATTGTGAGTAGTATGCTATTTAGGTATCTATTAAGAAATTTTGTCATATGCCTGAAGGTAGAAATTTCCCCATTTACACTCATCAGGAACCCCTTACTTTTGGTTTTAAACAGAAACCAGAAAAATACAGCCCACGTCAGCTCATACATTTTAAAGTATATATCTCGCTTCTTAACTGACATTTGTCAGAAAGAAATGTTTCCCTTTTTCTTTAAATACTTAAATTATCTTGCATAAAATTAAAGATGAGAATAACTTTATAATTAATAGTAACAATGAAGTTCTGGATTTTCTAAAAGATAACAATATTAATAAACTTAATACTTATGATTTTAAGAATTTATACACAAATCTACATCATGAAAAATTAATGTCTGTATTTTTATATATGAGGAATATTTAAATAGATATTATTACAAAAATAACTCGCTTGAATTATGTAAATTTAATATTTCCGAAAATTATTTTAACAAAATTAATTTTTGTAAACAAGTAAAGGGAATTCCAATGGCAACAGCTTTCTTAAGTGCTTTAGCCAATATTTTTCTGCATTACTATGAGAAAAAGATAATTAAGCATCATTTAATAAAAGGGTGGAGGTATATTAATGATTTACTTTTAATAAACATGGATAATGCTTATGTTATTTTTATCCAAAAGATTTAAGTTTAACTGAAACGAACGAAAATCAACACAAAACTACGCATTCGGATTTAAAAATAGAAATTTCTAATGGAAAAAATTCAGTAGGTATTTATGATAAAAGGTATGAATTTAACTTGAAATAATTAAACTTAATAATTACCACTCTAATTTAAACTCGAAAGTTTTCAAAAATTTGAATTTCTCACAATTTAACAGGATTAAAAAAATCTAACAAAATTTCTTATATTGAAGCAACAAACAATCTCATTGAAAACTTAACTTCTAAGGATTTTTATCAAATTTTGCAATATAGAAGTTTTAATAAGAGAAGGTTCATCTATTTTATAACGTATTCTATTTTTTCGCAACTAAACATGTACTTTCTAGTTTATTCATTTTGGTTTAACTCAATAGATGGAGCTGAGATCATTCAATTTATTTCTTATGATGACGTGGTACTTTGACCAAGCGTTATAGGCGTATGCAGTTTAAACGCAGGAAATTTGAATTTAGTGTATCGTTGTGGAACTGCACTGATAGATTTATTTTCTTCACAAGTGTTTGGAATTTCAACTGGTATGTTCTTTGCTTTTATGTTTATTGTTGTTTTTTGGTTTTATGATAAAAGGGTCTTTTTGTAGTGTGGTTTGATTCAAATTTTACTGTGGTATTGCCTAGATTTAAAAATTTTGAAAAAATATTTTGCTTGCTATTGTAATTTATTATCTTTGATTTTATGATACTAATTCTTATCCTTAATTTCTTGTAATTTTCGGGTCACTTTTGATCAATATTTTGGACGAAAGTCGGACCCCTTAAAGAAAAATTCCTTGGTTTGAATCCCTGCCTGAGGGTGACCCTTGAAAAAGTCTTCAGGCCGGATTAATCAATTTTTTCTTTAATTCCATTTTTGCATTTAATTTAATATTTATTTCTAATTGGTTTATTGCGTTAGTTCATGTTTCTATTTAATTATACTTCTGTAACCATATTCATTCTTATTTGATTGAACCAAGTTTTCAAAAAAATTATAATAATTGCATTTTATAAATCAAAGATTTGTTAAAACTTTTTGTAGTTCTAATCAATTTCTTTTCTTTCTAAGTTATGTTTGAGAAGAAAGACGCCATATTTATGCCTGATTAATCTGAAGTAGTAATCTAATGATCAATTTTATTGTTTCATTTCAGTAACATTTTCTATTCTATTCGTTAAATTGCGATACCTCCCCAAAAGAGGGGAAATTTCGATATTCTGAGTGATTTAGAATTTCTCCAGATATAACTGCAGAGCATTTGAACAAAATGGGTGAACATTTTCAGTTATTTTTAAGTTATTTGCTTTTCGATTAGCATAAAACTTTTTATGCGAAGGGTCTGCTCTTTTTAAGATTCGACGCAAATATTCGATTATTAAATGTATGCTACCGTTGTACAATATTTAACAGCCTTTACAATAAAGATAAACGAGAAAACTTAAACAGTCTAGATTTATTCAGATTCAGAAGGTGGAATAATCTAAATTATCTCAATTATATAAAACGTTTTCACAATTGCTATTTCCAAGAGTTCTTGCATATATCCTTTCATCGTTCAGTTTTAACATTTTTCCTAAGATATTTCTGAACTTTAAATAAGATGAATATAAAGTCGTTAAGTATTACTGTAATTGGTTTAAAAAAATACTCGAATATCTTCAATATCTTTTGCATAGTAAATGCTAATGTTCTCATTACCCACATAGCTTTGAATCGGTATCAGTCTTCTTTATTTTTTCCTGTTGTCTTCATAGTGTTATTTTTACCTTGTTCTTTTTGAGTTTATCTTGAATGTTTTTCCAATCTCATCCTTTTTTCCCATTTAACATTTCGGCTTTTAACATTTTTTTTCAATGCTTGATAATTTTTCTCTGCAAGCAGGTATTTATATTTAAAAAGAGAAATAAAATTACAAATATCGAAAAGAATGAAAAGAATTCAATGGAAGTTTTAATATTGAAATTGGATATTAACCTTTTCTTGATTTATGACCATGGAACTATAGATGTTAAGTTATGTGGGCTTTAAAGTAATTAAATACCCAAAGAAACACAACATTAAATGTAATCTTTAATATGATTGCACATAACAAATAACAATAAATAAAAACACTGATTAGCTCAAAGAATACAATTCGAATGAAAGGAACTGTAGTAAACACAGTTTACAGATTCTAAAATGAATAATTACATGAATATATGGATTCAAATTCTTATCTGCCCCGTAGGGAAAAAAAAGTGTAATTAATAAATTTCTTCCGAATTCATTGTTGAATTAAATCTGTAAATCACTTGCAGAGGTGCAAGCATTTCCCTGAGAATCTATATGAATTAAAAACGAATATATGAATTTCGTTGTAAAATTTTATTGCTGATTTACAAACTATGTTGTCACTTTTTCAAAGACAAAAGAGATGGCGCCACGATTTTCCTGCAAGATTCTTGCCTTAGAAGAATTTGGGAAAAGAGCGACTTGATTAATCAAAATAGTTTTTAATGATTTGGAAGCTACATTAAAAAGCTTTTAAAATAAATAGAATTTAGAAGTGAAATGTTAAATTAAAATAACATGGAATATATGTATGACTGTTATAAGTCTTAATTCCTTTACGAAAATAAATATCGAATACTAAATTTATAAAACATTTATTTGCTAAATTATTTATCCAAGAGTAAAGGAATTTAGGAGGAAATGTTAAATAGTTTACATGTTTTTTATACTATCAGCATTATACAATCGTTTTTAGATTTACAAATATAAGGTTAAAATTTTAATGAAAAATAACTAAATACTATTTTTTTTATTGCAAACTTTTAATTGTTCTATCCAAAATTACTTCTGAAATATTTCCCTTTTATGAATATAAAAAAATGAACCTTGAATTTTCTTATTTGAAGGCTTAAATGAAACATTGAGAAATCTTTGCGATAATGGCACTAATTTTTGATAATCATTGAACTGTGATGAAATAATACCCAGATTAGCGGAGTATGCTGGTGTGATATTATATATAATTGTGAAATATCATATAATATCGTGTAGTATTCTACATTATTACACAGTATTGCAAATATTGTTCAATAGTACACAATAATGCGCGTGACTGCCGAAGCAAAATCTATAACGGATTTATTTTTTTCGAAAACTTCATATTTTATTAGTTGTTGAAATACAGTAATTTACTCAAGAACTGGAGTATATAACTTTATCTGAAGTAGGAAAGAGTAATTATCATTTTGTTGAAAATTATAAAGCTTTTTTTCTCAAGTTTTTATAACTGTCTATTATTAAGATTCTTCCCAAGAAACAAATACAAATAAACTTGACTTGTTCTAGACATTCGAATTAAGCTTCGGTTAACAAGACGATCAAATATTTGAAAAATTATTTGAGAATTACTAAAATTGATGCATCGAAAAATGGAGAATTTTAATTTTTCTTCAATTTATAATTTTTGAAATTTATTTTGATGCAAAAATATAAATGACCGTATGAAAATGTATAAATTTTTGCTACAAAAATATAAGTGAGGTCTAAATATATTTCAAACACATACAGATAATATATTACAAATTAAATATTTTTCTTAAAGAATTTCCATACAAATCATGCTTTTTACTTCCGTTTTTTATTCTAAAAACCTTCAGTTTACAACGCATTATTTCGAAATTAAATTTCAGAATTGTATTTGCAAAGGACAAAAATTTTTCACATGCCTGATTTCTTTTGAAAAAAATATTTCGCATTTATTAATGTTCTATTTTCTTTGTGACATAAGTAAATTTTTATTTTTTCTCTATTTTTTTAAAAAAATCTTGAAAGATTTGTCTATGAATAACGAAGACTGGATTGGATGGAAAATTTGATTAAAAATTAAAAGACAATTTTTCTTTATATCTTTAAGGGAGCCTTTTCAATATATTTAGTGGTCCGCTCACGGAAGCAAAACATATAAATTTTATTATGTGATTATGAAATTATATCTGATACTTTAAAATAAGAAATAAACAAAAGTTCTTTACTTGCAAACTTAATAAATTGTGCGAATTTTAATGTGGCGAAAGAAAAACTGTAATCGTAATTTCAAAAGTTATGAAACATAACTTTTTTGATAATTATATTATGAAATTTTGTAAATCATTTGTAGCTGCAAATTAATAGTAATTTTTATTAACAAAAATGAGCTTTAAATGTTAATGTAAGTTTATTGTAAATGAAGCTAAAGCCTTTGGGATTTAGTTAGGAATCAATTATTGTGTAATGTTGGTAATGTTTGACAGATCTGATATATAAAGAGGTTTTTCTGTGAACTCTGTTGGGATTTTTATTTACTGAAAGTATGCCGGTATATATATATGCTGCTGTATATACAGGGCTGTCCAAAATATAATCGAAAATCCATACAAAAAGTGTTTTGAACCTAATATTGTGTGGGAGAACCTTTGGCAATTAAAACCGCTGAATTCTCCTTGAAGTGGACATATACAAGCTCTGTATAATGGTAAGTGGGATGTTGTACCATTCTTCATTCAGAAACTGCTTTAACTGCTGGAGAGACGCTGAAGGAGAATAAGGGATCTCGATTTTTCTTCCAAAACAGATCACAGGAGTTCCAAGATGCTCAATTCCGGTGATTGGGCAGGCCATGGAAGATGTGTAACTGAGTCCTCATGTTCCCGAAACCATGAGTGAACAGTTCGACTACGGTGAATCGGGGAATTATAATCTAGATAGGTGCTATCCCCGGACGGAAACTATGCCTGCACCTTAGAATGCAGTTGGTCGACCGAAAGAGTTAGTCATTGCTAGTGACTTGTCCATGAAGGCTGTCAAAGGGATGTCACAGGATGACGCCCCAAACCATTGCAAAACAACTCATGCTTCACTGTTGGAAGAAGACAGTCTGGGTTATAGGATTTTGCAGGGATTCGTCATACGTAAATTCGTCCCTTGGTGGGAAATACGGAAAAACTGGATTAATCTGAAAACAAGACATGCTTCCATTTATGCAGTCCAGGTTTTTATGGTCGTTGCAACGCCCAGCGATTCCCAACGCCAGTTGATTTGGAGAGAGGTCGGGACACAGTTTCCTCCCAGTAACATCATGGAAAGAGACCGTTTCGGTGGTCCTGGAGTTGTCGTCTAGGGAGGCGTTATGATGAACGGGCGGACTGAGCTCCACGTTTTCGACAGAGGTTCTGTAACTGGAGATCGCTATTGTCAGGAGGTGATCCTTCCCCATGCGCGTCTGTTCCGAGGTGCCATTGGATCAGACTTCGTTTTTATGGATGACAATGCACGGCCACACAGGACTCATGCTGTTGAGGAGCTCCTGGAAAGTGAAGATATCACTCGAATGGATTGACTGGCGTGCTCCCCTGATTTAAATCCGATAGAACATTTGTGGGATGCTTTGGGGAGACGCCTTGCGGCACGATTACATCCTCCTGGGAACACCCGACAACTTAAACAGATGCTGATTGAGGAATGGGCACTCTTACCTCAAGAACTGTTGGACAATCTGGTGCTGAGTATGGGGAGACGGTGCAAAGCAACCATTGCAGTAAGGGGAGGGAATATCCCATACTAAGGAACATCTGCTTGCTGTTCTTCCTCTTGGACAGACAATCATGTGTAACGATACTATGAGTTCAATAAAGCCTTTTTTTGTTTGATTCCATACTGTATGCATTGTATTCATTTCTGCGCAACTATGCTTTCGTCATTCTTTCAGAACAAAATGCTGTATCTCATTTCTGAATATCATGTTTCTCAGATGATTTCTCGTGAATTTATGGCAAAAAACATACCTGTTGCTTAAGTTTTGCACACCAGTGTATATAATATAAATATGCTGTTTGGATTTTTTTGTTTGTACATACAGATATATAATATCCATATGTAATATAATAAAATTGTCATTCAAAAGATTTTAATATTCTTAACTGAAATAAGCTAATTATAAGGGAGAGTATTTTATCAATATTAAATAAACTCAACAGAAATCTTGCGAATTAACATGAATAGCTTCATATTAAGTTATTTTTTAGAGATTTTATAGATATCTTACAAGTAAGAAAACAATTATTTATGACGTTATATATGAAAAATGTCACTTATGTGAATCTTAAGACAATCTTTGGAATAATATTAATAATAACAATAATGTAAAGTTTCCAATTCCCGCACATATTTGACAAGTTAAAACGCTTGTTTAAAAATTTTTAACACTTTAAACGCTACTAATACGTAATCTAAACTAAATCTACTACTATTCTAATACTAATTATCAAAATCTACTACTGAATCTAGACTACTATACTAATACTACTCAATCTAAACTGGCATAAGAGAAATTTTAGCCCACAGAAACCTGTAATTGGAAGTATCTGAAAGACGAGATATCTCGTCGGTAAGAGATATCGATTCAACAGCAGATGGGATGATTTTGAATAAATAAAATTCAAGTTTATGATAAAATGAGAAATGGATAATTTCTCAAAGGCATCGGGATATATTCTTTGGAATCCCGAGATTTAATATTCATAATTATTCATTAAAAATGTTTTTTATTCTGTGTCCTTGCAGTTGAAAGATATTATGTCTATAGAAACATTTCCCTTAATGACGCAGTCATTACAGTATGTTTCAAGATTAGACTGCATTTGACATGCCATTTTTCTTATAAATAAAAAATTTAAAAAATAGTGAACCGAGCGATTTTATTATTGAAAATTTCACCCTTAGCTTGGCACAGTTTGAAACCGAAAATACGTTTTTAAAGCTTTCGCTCATACAATAATATTTCTTCCTTTTTCCCCAGCTTTAGCGTCTTAGCATGGAATATCGATTTGCTTTCAATTTAGACATGAGCTGCTTAATTTTCGATAAATTTGAATTCTTGCGGACAATTTTTACGGGATAAATTTTTTTCGTGCAGTAAGAGTTAATCGAATTATGAAATTGATCAAAACACACGCCATAACTTTTTAAAGTTTTTTTGGTTTTAATTCTTTAAGAATTTGAAAAACTATGAATTTATCGGATGTAATTTTCATGTATGTCCGTTTTAATCCGTTTAAGGAGCATTTCTTTTGTAGTAAATGTATATTTAAATATTTTGTAGATTTGAATTTATTAACTTGTTTAATTATTAATCAGTTTTAGTTAGTTTAAATAAGACAAAAAAAGAAATGGAAAATATGTAAGTTTTTGTTTCAACAATAAATTTGGTACAAATTTAATGGTAAACATTTTTTATCTTTAGGTATTTATATATTATTTTCTAAAAATAATGTTTGATTGTTAAAACTACATTATTTATTCAAAGTATTTAATGATAATTTTACTGTTCCAGAATTTATAAAGTGAAAATAATTCTTATCACAGAAGGTAAAGTATTTTATTATGGACATTTAAAAATATACATTTAGTGAATTCTGAAGTTCCCACGGGCTTAGAAAAAAGCTAATATAGGTGTGCAAATTTGTTTCGCGCACTTAGTAAACAGGAATTGGAATAGAATTATCTATATAAAAAAAACTGAGAACGCAATTCGTCTATTCTCATATAGTCTGTGTTATAAATGATAAACTTCGGGATGTAAAGACAAATGAATGTAATAAATTCCTTTCAATCAGACCTAAATTCATCCTCAAAGGTGTAAATGCTTTACTGATTGAAATTATTTCTATAGAAAACCAATGCTATTATGCTATTCAATCGATAAAACTTTCATTTGTAAATATATATATTTTTTTGCCTTATTTTACTTACATCTATGGGATTTTGATTCCATAATTTTTTTAAATGGACATATCTCTGGCTTTCTGAAATTATGAATTCAGATGCCCGAGGAGCTCGCAAAACTTTGAAAAAATGTTTTATATTCTTCAATGGTGAAAATCAGACATAATTAAGTAGGGCATCTTCATAAACGTATTTTAAGTCTCCATACAAAGGTAGCCTTAATCAGTATTTATGTTCTCTCTAATTAGACGATTCCTTCCGTTTTGTAGTATTAATACCATAAGACTTTATACAACACTTGATATGTTAATAGGTAATCATTATTTTCGTACTGAATTATAAACTATGAATTGCACAATTTTAGAATATTAGTTTTAAAAGCATTAATTACATGCATGAATGTAGCTCGGAAATCATAGTTATGGAGTTGGTATTTCATGTTATCAATTTATAACATGCTTTAACTGATTCCACTAGCTGTTTCCTTATAAACTAAAAAAATTATAAAAGAAATTAGAGAATTTAATGGTGATATAGATAATCTTATTCATTAGATATTTGTTTCGCTTCTTTTGGTATTAATCTAATAAACTTCTATACCGATAGATAAAAAAAGTTAAAATTATAGTTTCATTTTTTGATTAAAGAGAATTGCTTTGCCGAGTTTAAGAGGTCTTCATAGAATATGCAGATCTTTCTGATACAAAAAGAGCTGATCATGTACTGTCCGACGAGTTTGAAGCTGTGGGCTGAAAAAGACTTCAATTATTTGTTGAGGTTTTGATTCCTGGTCCCATATGAGGTTGCGGAAACTCTGACAAAACTTCGGTTTCAGCAATATTATTAAAAAAATATATAGTTAAAAAAGCCATTTTCACATAAAAATACAATCTATTAAAATTCACAAATGTATGATTACTGTTATATACAGTCAGTCCCAAAATTGAGTATATACTTGAACATATAAACTAAACTATTTACTTGGATAAATGTTGCTTAAAGGTTTTTTAAGGTTTTAAGGTTGCTTCTAAATGTATATTTTAACGTTTCTGTAAATATTAAGCTTAAATGGTAAATTTGTATAACATTTTTACACTTATAAAGAAGAGAGTAATTGGTGTATACTCGGTGTATTTTTTTTATCGTTAATTGTTCACTAGTTTGTTTTCCTACAAAAGTGTACATTTGAAGTCTTGAATAAATAATTTTGAGAAGATTCAATATAAGGAAAATTAAGAATGAGCTTCTAACTTACAATGATCTTTCTTTCAATGAAATACAGCAATAAATACAAAAGAATATTCCAACATTAAATGACCGCAACAAAATATTATTCGTTATCTCATTATGATGGAATTTCTTTCATTCCTAAGTTTTATTTGTCCTTCCTCGAACTACTAGAGTTTGCGTGACAAAATGTTTTCTATGTTTTTGAAGATGAAATGATTGAGTTAGGTCAAATTGAGTTTCTGTACAATGCATATCTCATCCTCTGGAGGCACGTCTTTTTTGTTGTTGTTGTTGTTTGTTAGTATTTCAGTAACGGAGCATTTGCAAATGGAAATGTTCTTTTTAGTTCTGTGTATTTTAAAATGTGTAATGAATTCAGAAGGGCTTCTTTGTAATCCGAGAAATTCAACTAATTGGAACCACCGGGAATTAGTTTCTTACCCACTGAGATAAACTGCTTAGACAACCATTGATTTTAAAATTATATGCTTTACAGCTAATAACTTTTCGTCATCTTAGCATTGGACATTCGGCAGAGTGTAGGATCAGTTTACATAAGGAAGGGATATAATTTGTTTTTCAATTTCAATTGTGATGTCAATTTATTAATTGACATTTGACTTTACAATGTTGTCTTTGAAATGATTAGTCATCTTAATTTATAAATTCATATACAGGCTTTTAAAGTTGGAACTCTTTTGTAATCTCGGCACAAATCGGGAAAGCAGCCCATTCGTATAGGGTAATCAACAATTGGAAGTTCATAAACAATGGTACTATATGGAATGATGTTTGGTTTCAAAAACCTGGTTTTCAAAATTCCAGTTATTCTTTTATAATCAGCCTGAATAATCATTTTTTTTTAAAATTTCATAGAATAGCTTGGTGTTGAAAAGATCAGTATTGAAATTCTAGCATGAGCTGTGTTGGAAAAATTTGGTTTCGAATGATAATTTTGGGAATTTTTGCCCTCATTTCTAAGTTTTTAATAATTCGACAATTATTACTTTAACCTCTGTTATTACTTTCGTAGTTTCCCTCAATATTTAGCGCTTTTAGGTAAAATATTGAAGTAAATTTTCATCAAGTACGTACATTACCAGATATTTTTAGGTTAAAAAAAAGAAATATATATATATAAAATTATTGGTACAGTGACTCAACTAATTGCATTTCATTGAAACAAACGATATGCCGCTTCTGTCTACTGAACAGTTTTTTTTTTAGTTACTTCATAGGTAGCATTTTGGAAAATTCAAGTGTCATCATTTGAAAGGGTAAATAAATGCCATTCAGATTCTATCCTAGTCTAATTTTTACCTCTGTGCTCCCAGAAAGCCTGTAACTGTCATTTTTCTTTCATTTTTAAATGTACCTTTTTAAATAAGTTTTCATGTTATTTTTCCACAGAATATATGTACATCATACTTTTCTAGCAATATTGCAACATGGCGGGAAAGTATCATTTATCCACCTTTCTTCGGTCTTAAAGCGTGGAATTCAGTTCAACTGTCTTTGTTTCGAATCCCGATCACAGTAGGCTACTCTGAGAACTGGTATTTTAATTTTTGTTGCTTTTCATTTTTGTTGTAAATATAATAAAAAAAACGCATATTTTAGAAGCAGTTTCCTGGTCGAAGACAGAGAAAACATTTTTGAATTTTAAACTTCGCTTTCTTTTATCCCGGCAGGCACAATTTATGTACAAGAAGCGTAAACTGAAGTCCGTTCACAACTAATACAAAAGCCTAAGAGAGTGAAGAAAGCGCGAAATATTTATCCCCAGTGTTTGTATACTATGAGATACTGATAAGGATTTCTTTACACGTGTCGATTTAGGTAAGGGAATTATAGGTATCTTTTAAAAGGGTTTGTTTTGGTTGACTGATTTTTATCCCTTCACTCGGAGCGTGAGAACCGCTAATTTAAGCAATTTTAGAGCTTTTGTAGCATTAAATAAATAAAAAAAAGGTGGAATTGGATCAGGAAATTAGAGAACATATTAGAATTAAGTTAATATGGACTAAATTAAGATGAAAATTGGGAAATTTATTAGGATTTAAATTATATTTTAATACATATATATAACATAAACAACAGAATTCTTTATAGATATATTATTTTAAATTATATTAAAATTGTATATTTTTTCGCCCAAAATTATTCTCATTGGTTTATTTATTTTACAGCCCATTGCAGGATTTTTTCGTTTAGTAAGGAATCGTAGGATAATTCAGTTTGTTTAACAAACTATGGAATTTCATAGTTCACAAAAGAATCAATAGTTATAGAAATAATAAAAATTAAAATTCGGAAATGCTGAACTCGCAGAAACTCAGGGAATCTAAATTCTTGAAAATTATTAGAAGCTGAACAAAAACTGACGATTTCTGTACATAGATGGCGTCAGAGATCTGGATTTGGAGAAGTCTTTTTCAAACCATCGAGGAATTCTAGCGCTATAGTAAAAGGTATTTTCAAATATGAATTGTTAAATACTATCACAGAATTCTTGCAGCCAATATTAATTTATTGTTCAATATTTGACGTCGAATATTTAACTAAACTACCGTACAGTTATATATTCTTATATCCATAACATAAATTTCATAAAATTTCCAAATATGGCACCATTATTAAAGTTGAGAGCTAAATTCTTAGTATTTTTTTAGATGCAGTATATTAGCTCATTGACTTCATTTAATTTCAAAATGAAATTTTCGAATTTTTAAAAAAACATTAAAGATTAGTTAATATCTTATAAAAGTAAAGATTAAAATCAATATTCTATTTTTTTATATTTTCAATGCTGGCTAATTCCGATTTGATGAATTATTTTTAAAATATATTTTTTATTTAGATTTCTAAATTCATTTCCATATATAACTTTATAAAAAATTGCTTTATTAAAAACTTGATTTCGATTTAAGACAAATATTTATTTAAATTAAAATTTCTGACATTGAATTCATACACTTCTATTTATAAAACTTCTAAAAAATGTATCGTGACATTAGAATTTTTAAAAGCATATAATTTATTGCATTGGGTCATTGAATTTTTATTAGATGTTTATAAATTAGATGATTTAGTTTGTATAAATGAATAACGTTAATAGCTTCAAAATTTTTAAATATAAAAATAAAGAGAATTTTCATTTGCTTATGAAAAGCATAGTTAAAAGCATTAGAAGTTATGAAAATCTCCTAAAAATTTATGTACGCTTAATAAATGACATGAAAAATGTAATCCTGAAAAAAAGTTGAAAATTTAGGATGAGACGCTATTTTGGCATTTACCTTGGGAGCCATTTTATGTAGGTACGCCTCTGATTATGGAATATTGCTTAGTAATAGGGGAAATATCCAATGATTTTGAAAGCGTGGTGCTTTTTCTGTGCAAAAGGGCTTCAAGTAAATGTTAAATAGAGGGCATTTTAAGCAAAACACAATAAGAAAGCAATTTTGATAAATGATGTCGGGCTCATGTAAGAATTTCTGAAGCATTTCTATTTTTTTTTCCTAATGTCAATCTCAAGATTAAAATACTTCTCTCTACTAACATACTTCTCTTAACTCCTTTTTATTCGTCAAAAAGGTGCCTATTTTTCACCCAGCGATGGTATGCAATTCCGAGTCGCTTTCGCAACTTGTTTCCGAAATTTGTCGAACGAGTATTGAATCACCTATACATCCTTTTTTCTTTTATTTACAAGCACATTTTTCTATCAGAAAAAAAATAAATAAATTTTAGTCAAATTTAAATTTTGTATTTTTTTTTCGGTTTTTTTCGTTTTAAGTTTTCTGTGCTTATTATCAAGTATCTAATTTTTATATTTTAGACATAAAAATTGAATTTTACTTAATTCCACTGTAACACAATTTTAAAATAAAAAAAAAGTGAACATGAAATCAATTTTCATTATTGTGTTTAAATCATAAAATCTTTAATAAAATAAGTGGCAGTAATTTGAAATTGGTTTCTATAATCTTAATATAGTATTGGCAATTACGTAAAAAAATTGTTTGTTTTTGTAGGATAATTTCTTGAATTTATAATTAAAGCAGAAAGTTTTTCTATAATTCCCATTTGTTGAATTTCACTATTATTACTCTTTTAATATTAATTTTTGTTCTTGTAAGACTTACTAGATTTTATTTTCAGAAAATTTCTGAGCTTTTTCTACATTGTAATATATATTTCATTAATATGCAAAAATTTTTAAATGAACTATTTCATTACTTTTTTTTAACACAATGCATTTTATTTGAATCTATGTCTAGAAATTATTTGTTTATATCATTTTTGAATTTATTCAATAGATTTGATCCTGATGACTTTTGCGTGTTTTCAGAGAAACTAAAGAGCTCTTCAAGGTTCGCATTCTTTTCATTTCGTATTCTTAATTTTTGAGATTAATTTAAAATTACAAAAAGAAACATATGCTGGTAAAATATTTCCCTTCGATATTAAACGAGTTGATGTTAATATTATTAATGAATATTTAATTATATATTAATTTTATTTTGTAAATTTGTTTTGAAAAAGCTTTATTTAATTAAGTCTACTGAATGGCAATATCTTCGGTAGAGATTATGAAGAAGTATTAAAGTTAATTTCAGTGAAATACACTAATCTTATAAAAATGATTTTTGCTTTACTTTATTATTATTAAATTAAAACGGAACACTGATTTCAGTAATGAATTTTATTAACACTATGAAAAACTTAATGGCCAACAAGAATGAAAAAGAAAAAATATAAGAATGTTAACTCCTGAGTAATAAAGATAATGAAACGATCTACTAGATCATCCGATCTAAAATTTGCGGATGCTGCTAAAATTAGCCGGCATTCAAATATTGACAGATGGATTAGATGAAATCCATTCTCAGAATGAATAAATTTCTACAGTTCAAGGTGTACGCACATACTTGAAACTTCGAAAATCGTTCAAAATATCGATTATTTTTTTATTGCCTCAAAATGTTCTCTGGCCCTTTAGCTTTCAAACGATACCATGATGTTGTCAATATTCTGAATATTTCTCGAGAATTTTTCTTGAGGTACTTCACTAAAAACTGTAGTTTCAGTGTTTTTTAAACTCATTTTATGAAGAATATTTTTCACTATGTTGCTTCATTCAATCATAACTCAGCAAGAAATTAACCAAATACAATTATTTATATATCAAAATAATCTGTGTGAAACAGTGGATGTTTTGTATATCAAAGTTATATTTATAGAAATAAATTTTTAATAGCTATTTAAAAGTTAAAATTTCAAAAAAAATCTCGCTTTTTCTATTCATCGTTGATGAAAAAAATTGTTAAAAAAACTATGCATTTTTATAACTGATTAAGGCAGAAAGCATGAAGACTAATATTTGTCATAATTTCCAACTAGAATTGTGTGTCTGTACAAATTAGAATTTAAGATATCATGTTTCAAAAATATGCTAATTATCTCATTAAATATTATTTAATAGTTTAATATGGTTTTTCTCACTGAAATAAATTTAAACATATATTAATGACCTTCTGTAAAAAATCTGTATTTTTAAAGTTAAAATTAAAAAAAATTCTTCTAGTGTGTACATACAACTTAATAAACGGTCTTTATATTTTCAGTGAATGTAGTATGATGACAATATTGTATCAGTAGCATTCGAATTTCTCTTTGATATAAATTTAATGCCTCTGAATTTTAATGCCTCTTCCTAGATTTCTGGCAGTTTAACCCTTAGCACTCTACTAACGCCGCTACGACGTCATTGGGTTGCATGCATGCTTTAGGCTTAAAGCGTATATAATTCAGTTTTTTATTTGATTACAATGCTGGAGGATATTGTTTGAATAAAAAATTGTATTGTATACGTTTTAAACCAAGAGCATGCATGCAACCTAATTGCGTAGTAGCGGCGCCAGTCGAGTGCTAAGGGTTGAAGGTATACAAAATGAAATTAGCATGAAACATGAAGATTCTGGGGAATTAATGATAAATATTTGATGGTGGACTCGACGAAGGTGATTGAAGACTACCTCCTAAATCTAAACTACTGCAAAATGTCAGTAATGACAATCTTTTCAACACCCCTACTATTCAAATCACACCAGCTGGAAAAATCGGCAATCGACATTGAAATATGGCCGCTTCGTATATCTAACGTTTCTTTTTAAAATTTTTCTTGATGCCTACTAACAACCTTCTGAGTTTGTTGGTCTAATATTGGAACACCCTATACAAGAAAAAAAAAAGAATTTTAAGAACAGAATGCAGAGAGGTGCAATTCGGTAATGGAAGGAAAGCCATTCAAGGCTTAGTTTCATAGTGCATATGTTATTGTTTCAAAATGTCCAGAAAATCTTTCTGTTCTACTTCCAAAATAGATATTAAAATGAAATATTTCAATTTAGGAAATTTTTCCATTCACGAGTCTTTTGGAATGCTCACATTACCATTATTACTTTTATCCTTTAGCTTTCCATAATCTTCAAAATACTTTTTTCATTGGAAAGTTAATTATTATGTAATTTAATAAATTAAAAAGATCGTTTAATAAATATTTATGTATGTAAAGAAAATTTTTCAATCAAATGCATCTTTAATCATTTCAATGAATTGATTGCAAAGTTTCGACAATAATCCCGATTCATGATACCTTTGTCCTAATTTAAACGACAGTTTGAGATTTCCGGACATTAAACTAGAGCGTTAATATAATAAATGTAACAAAAGTAATGTAAAAAAAAATCTTGCAATACATTCAATAAAAACATTTGTAAACCGTTTTTTAAATATTTTTATTAGCTTACTTAGAAATATAATTTTAATTTATATTTTATTATTATAAATTTAAGGAATCTTGAATATTTTTTTCAAGTTTACTAATAGACGCCACTCTAATAGAATTTTCAGAAATATTAAAATAGTGTATTTTTATCGAGAACATATAAATATGTAAAAATTTTGTTACTCTTGCTCGTAAGGAATAGAGTTAAAAATCTGTTTTGAAATTCTATACTTAAAAACCTGACAACACAAAATGTGTAAAAACCAACACCTTAATAAATTTTATTACCACAGATTTTTACATCCGATCTAATTTGGGATCGAAACGTATAATTTTAAAAGACGTGTTAACGATTCATAAGAAATATACATAATTTTTAAAATGAGATAAATATGGAACTCGAAAATCCTTTATACTATTGATACTGTGAATCTTTGCGGAATATGAATTAATGGAATTCCAGAGTACTCATGATTCCTACGTTAGCTGATGAAATTAAGCATTCCCGGAAAAAGGAGAGCTTATTATCACGTTGTATTTATTATCATTAAATTATAAAATGAGTTTTCCCATAAAATATTTATGTAGGTATTCCGATGGTTTAAATAGGTTTTTTTTTCACAAATAGTAATTTAAATTTCTGTCAAATAGCTATTAGTATCTTATATTAATTGTACAGTTATATTTAATCAGTAAAGTTTTCAATATTCATGCGTGGAAACGTTAAAATCAGAGTTGAAAAATTCTAATTGATGCGAGTAAAAAAAAAAAAATTCTAATTAAGCATGATGCGAGTTTCCTTGTTTATCCGTTTTTACGATGGAACAATGATTACTTATTTATACGGAATTTTTATTTCATGGAATTAATTAGCTTCTTAAATTCGTTATTTTCTATATTATCTAATTAGATGATGCCTTCCGTTTTGTCGTATTAATTACATAAGAATACATAGAACACTTGAGGTGTTAATGGATCAATCATACTTTCTGTATCAATATATAACCACTATGTAATACTGTTTTAGATTATTACTTTGAAAATATCATAATTCGCTGAACGAATAAAATTTGCATATCCCATAACCATAAATGTGAGATGAATATTTAATATTATCATTCTATAACATGTTTTAACCTTCAGTCATTATGTTGGGACATAATTAGGAATTTTGTGAAATGAATGGAAAAAAAAAACCCCTCAGATAATGATGTAGACAATCTTATTCATCAAATATTTATTTTGCCTGGTCTGTTATTAATACAATAAATCTTTATACTGATAAATGAATGCTAGGATTCTAATATTTTTATGTGTTCTGTTAAAAAAAAATTGCTTTCAAAGATTTAGGTCTTCATAGACCATTCTGATTATGATTATACAAAGAGATTTTCTTGCGCTGTCCGGCGAGTTTGAAGCTGCAGACTGAAAGGACTTCAGTCATTCTTTGAGGTTTTGATCCCTGGTCCCATATGAGGTTGCGGAAACTGACAAAACTTTGGCTTCTGCAATATTAGTAAAAAAATGTAGTTAAAAAAACATTCTTCACATAAAAGTATAATTTATTGTCATTCACAAATGTAACTGTGATTACGTATATATTTGATTATCATTAATTGTTCGTCAGTTTTTCTTACAAAAATGTACACACGGAGTTATGAATAAATGAAAATGTTTTGAGAAGATTCAATAGAAGGAAAATTAAGAATGAACTTTTAACTTAGAATAATTTGTATGAAATCCCACAATAAATACAAAAGAATAAATACAAAAGGCCGTAACGAAACATCATTCATTATTCCATTCTGATAAAATTTTTGCCTCTCTGAAGTTTTATTTGTCCTTCCTCGAACTACGAGAGCTCGAGTAACAATAAAATTTCTAGTCTTTTGAAGATGAAATAATTAATTTCAGTCAAATTGCTTTCCGTTACAATACCGATCTTGTCCTCCTGAGACGCATCAGTTTTGTCAGTATTTCGAAAATGATGCATTTGGAAATGCAAATGTTCTTGTTGGCATTGTGTATTTGAAAAGAATATGCAGTGGGTTCAGCAGGATTTGTTTATAATCCTAGAAATTCAACTAATTGAGTCCGCTGGGAATTACGGATTTCTTACCCAGTGAGATACAAAATACTGAAACAATCATTGATTTTAAAATCGTATAGTTTACAGCTAATAACTTCCCCTCCTCCATCCTACACTCGACATACGTCTGAGTGTAGGATGAGTTTTGATACGGAAAGGATATAGGTTATATCTTTCTTGTGACTACCGATTTATGATATTTATGACTGTACAGATAAATAATTAGTTAGCCAAAGTTATAAACTTTGGCCTATATATGAACTTTGAAAGCCTATATATATGGAATTTTTTTGTATGTGTGATCACAACAGAATATTAAAAATAGCATAGAGGAACAAACAAATGAAAGTTCAAAAATTGTTTTATGGAATGATATTTCGTTGCACAGTTCAAAATTGGTTTCAAAGTTCCTGATATTACTTTTATAATCAGCATGTATAATTTCTCATGCTTTGGTCGTGTTTGGTTTTTCATATCTCACTTGATGTAAAATGTTAAGACTAAGATATTATACAAATTAGAAAACGCTATATATTTAAGTAGGATGTCCATATACACCATGAATAATTATTACAAAAAACAATAATATTTTGACAATGTATCATAAATTAATAAAAAAGTAGAATTATTATTGAAAATTTCATATATTTAATTATACGATGCTTTTCTGAACAATTCATTTACTACGCATTTTCTTACTTAAGATAATTTTACTTTAAAAATTTTTTGATGGTCTGATAAAACCTAAACTTATCAAGTTTAAACTGGGTATTATATTCTGTCAGTGTTTAAATAAATCGTATCTTTCTTTTTGGAGAATACCAGGTCTTGCAAAGTTTACCTAAACTCTTTGCAGGTACTCGTTACTCCATTTTACAATTGTTGGAAATTGAGAATAGATTTTTTAGCTCTATGCAATACATCTAGGTACTACTGTTGCAAATTGAAGACTTTTCTTGGTAAAATGCTTGTAATTAAAAAGTTAACATCTACAGCAGCAGATAGAACAATTATAGAAGCAAATTCTATTAAATTATTAATTCGAATTATAGAAATAAAGAATTATAGAATATTTATAGAAGTGAAGCTCTCATCCTACAGTCCTGCCTGCTCTTTTAGAAACAAAAAGCAACTCTGTACTCTGTTCCTGCGCAAGCTAAAGTTTCCAGAATCACCTAGTCAATAAAGTTATATCCAGCCACAAGAAATCCATCTGTCGGCCTTTGCTTTGACTTGGTCCCCTTCATCAATTTCACAACAAGTCTTTGAATAGATGAAGCTTTGAATAGTGAATTCTTTTTTTATCCAGTTTTTAAAAACCAATTCAAAGAAAAATTTACAATTTTGTGAGAAGTTTTCTCATATTCAAACAAGAAAATTGGAAACAAGTACGGTAATGGGGGACAGATGTCATTTACAGACACAACTCTTTGAAATTTTTCAGCTATCAAAGAAGATTGATGTGGGTGATAATTTTTTTCATTCCGCTATACCGAAGGAAAAGTTGCGAAATGGTGTGAAGCATAATGAGAAATAATTAATAAAATTTGATACCTTCGTATGACGAGGAAAATTCATAGCTAGCAAAAATGATTAAACTTGGAAGGAATTTGTATGTTGTAAAATCGGCATTCACTTACCCCATCTTGCTAGTATAGTACTCAGAACAGAGCCTTGAACTAATTTCTTCATGTCAAGACAAAATTAAAAAAAAAAAACCTTAAATACCAACTATAGCAGATATATTAACATTTCTGGAACATATAATCCGACATTCATAGCAGCTCTACAACTTAGATTTCTGACATTTTACGTTAGTCCATTAAAATGAGACTAAAACATGACAAATTATCAAGTTTTTAAACTTCGGTCAAATACTTCTTTGACGTCAAGGATATGAAAACCGAAATATTCCCATTTTTAGAGGGGTTGCTTCCCCCCACCCTCATTGAATTTCATCAAATCATCAAAGCATAAAACGATGGTACCCAATTTAAAAAAAAATAAACACAATGTTAATTACTTTAAACACTGTGTTATTGTTTAAGGAACAATTTAGTTTGTAATCCCTCAATGACGATATTTTTTTTTTAAAGTGTTTTTATAGAGGGGAAAAAAGAAAGAAAAACGCAAAATTGTAGTTACAACGTAATGCGATTAGGTAAAATATGAGAGTTTATGATGTTTTTCAATTTCCGTCAAATATTGCTTGTACCGCTAGGTAATGAAAGGTAGAGAGTCCCTTTCCCTGAAGGGGAGATTTCAAACCTTAAAAAATTTGTATTTTGATTATCAAAAAATTGACAGTTTTTAAAATCATAATTTTATTAAGTTTACTGTTAATTTATTACAGTAGGTTTAAGCATGCATCCAGAATAGTTTTCCCTATAAATCAGCGGTAGTGGTCTCCCTCGAAGATTTCTCGCATATTTTCCACTAAAAATCTTATCTCCCTCTTTCCGTAAGACCACAGTGGCCTAGTAGTAAGGTCTCGGCTTCGGAACTTGAGGGTTTCAGTTCGAGACCCGATTCCACCGAAGAAAAGTCATCTGAGAGGGTCTAGTGCATGTTAAATCAATCAGGGCTAAATGTGCTCCCAACGGTGCGGTGTGGAAGTTTGGAGAGGGCGGTGTCAGCTCAGGTGTCGTCCTCGTCATCTGGCCGCGGTTCAAAATGACGAGGTCCGTCCCAAAATAGCCCTAGTGTTGCTTTAAAACGGAAAGTTAATATAGCTAAACTAAACCTCTTCTTCCCGCATAAAACTGTGGACCCTGGGGAAAGCCGAGAGTGTCTTTCTTGGCATTGTTGAACTGCAGTTTCGAAATATTGATCCTTGGTGGGAATCTATTGTGAGAATGTGTAGTTTGGTCGTCTGTATTCCGACAGATTAAAACCAAAATTTAACACGGAAATGCACTAGATCATATACTGAATTTCACTCGAGTCATTGCATTTTTATGTTCATGTGTTTACGTACAAGTGAAATTACAGACGGCCAATACTATGATAGATTTGGTTCAAAAATTGACGAGAATCTACATTTTAGGTGTTGAAGGTGTGAATCAAATTTCATCTATCCAGCATTTTAAGTTTTCTAGTTATCGAGAATTCAAAAAACCAAACATTTAGACTTCTTTTAAATGGTTTCGTTCAAAATTTTGAGAGAAATCGACTCGTTTGGCCTTAAGTCAATATATAAATTTCATTCATGTAGCTGAAAGCTATCAATTTTTTTAGCTATCGAGTTCACAGACAGATAGACATAATTTCACAAATGTGTTTCTCGAACTCGAGGAGTTTTGAAACATAGAAATTTCTCAATCTCAAGTTTGAATTTTTTATTTACAATATTCGTCTCTAAACTTCATATACAAGAAAGCAAAAATAATTTTAAAAAATGAAAATATCAATAAAATTAGGCTGTTTATTAAAGTGAACCATGCATTTTTTTTACATTTCCAGGTTTTTACATTAATAATATTTAGTTACATATTCAAAATACTATTGTTTTGTATTTTGTTTTATTAGTGTTGCTCTTAAAAGCATATGTGATCAAGCATGCGAAAGTGCATTTCATTTTTGAAAAGAAAGTGTTTATCATATTTAAAAAAAATGTCTTACTAAATTGTGGAAAATCATAATATTCTCTGAAGTGGAAATTACTGAATTAAGGTATAAATTAAGAACAAAAAAGACTTTAAATATTAAAAAAATACTATACAATATCTCAATACTAAGTATTTTATTTTACAATACTGTGCTCATTTTTATCTAAATAATGCAGAATAATGTAATATTTCTTGCATTACTGTAATATTTTGGTCATTAATTTCTTATAGTAGAATTTTGGTTTCGACAGTTCTTGCACGTGTAAGTTCAAAGCATGTCCGTTTTCACCTGCATTTCTTTCCGTAACCTTTATTGTATCTACAAATAATAAAAATTCATATTATTTTAGATGGTTTTTTATCCCATATATGGCAAAACTTTCATCTCCAGTTTGATGGGCCCAAATAATGTCCTAATCATACTTGGACAAAATGAAGTGTACGACTAGAAAATTCATATGTATCATGAAAAATATTTTTTAAAATTCCAAATCTGAATTCGATAATAAGTTATCACCATGGTAACATTTATCGAAAAAAGCTTTAATCAAATTGAGAAATATTTACTTTTAGAAAAAGTCCTAAAATTTGATTTTTTTTTTAAAAATCAAAAACCTAGATTTTCAATTAAAAAACAAAATTAGAAAGCAAATATTTGTTTTCATGTACAAAAATGTAAATTTTTGAATGTTAATTAACAGAAGATTTCTGTATCATGCAAGTATCCCGAATTAGCAGTAAAATTATAGGTCTTTCGCAAAATAAAGGTCTATTGTTGGCAGCTACATTTCTTCGAATCTACTTTTTAAATTTACCGTTTCTAGGGCCGTGGGAAGTATGCTTCCCACCAAATGTATCCATCTTTGAATGAAATTATGTAGGTTGGCATAAGTTCTGACAAATTTTTTTAGTAAGTCAGAAACTTAGATGCTTCAGTTCTTTATCTCGGACAAAATGATGTGTCTTGATTTGTTACTTAATTATTAATTAACCAAATTAATTAATCAAATCAAATCAAATTAAATTTATCTAATAAGCTAAATGAATCCTTTTTCTTATTCTAATTTCAAGCCTAAAAATATTTTAACATAATATAACTAGAAAAAAATGGCCCTTTAAAGGGTTAACAAACTTTCTGTAGCTTTCGTCTTCAAATGCGAATTATCAAATTAAATCTCAAAATTGAAATAGTACCTTACACCCATATTTTTTTTATTTTATGAAAGTGAGCATATTTTTGGATTAAGAGAAATAAAATTAAATAAAATTAAAAATAATTTAATTAAAAAACAGCTATATAAATCATAGATCATATGAATTACAAAATGAAAAGTCATAATCGATAATAATGAATATTCATACTGAAATAGAAAGCAAATTTTCCATTCAAATACAAAAATGGTAAGTTTGGAATGTTAATTGGCAGCAAAAATAAGTGTACCTGTCATGTAAAATTTAGGTTTCCGGAATCTGTATCAAAATCTGTACTTTTAATCTTTTTTTAACACCAAATACTCGTCTTTTGAAACATCATTTAAGTTAATATTAATTCTTTTAGTTATCTTATATATTGCAGTACAGTTTTTTCTGAAATGGCGAAAAGTTTGTTTTGTGAGAAGACGAATAACTACATTCACGTGTAAGTCGTATAGTTTCCCGTCTACCTTAGGGATAGGCGCCGGAAAAACTCCCCCCTTTTTCTTGATCATGTGAACATAGAGCCGTTTCGAGTAATATAGCAGGAAGTTATCAAGCAAATGATTTTTTCCAGAATTTAAATGCTATAACGTCAGATAATTAGTCAGCAGTATTTGAAAAAACAGTTGATTTTTCGTGAAAAGTTGAAAGATCATTAAAACCTTGGCAACCGACTCCTCAGAAATGTACTACATTTTGAATATCGAAAAGATAAAAAATAAGCAAATTTAAAACGTGTTTTGTAACAAAAAGAAAAGGTTACAAAATATTATTTTTAAAAAGAAACATATTATTAAATTTAAAATTTTCTTTTAAATTGAAAATTTTATATTTACTAATATGACAATAAAAATAATGGTGCTGCATTTCTCCAGAACAGTTTCCGAATGTTTAGTGCTTAAACATGTAGCTGCAATTATTACATGCTTTTCAAAATTTTTATATATTTATCTTCCCGGCTCAGTCAAGAAAATTGAAGGCCTGGAATTTGAAAGTTAACTGAGGCCGTCGTTGTCTGGCGGCAAGGCCTCTTCATCGGAACCGGAGAGTTTCAGGTTCGAGACTCGATTCCGCCGAAGAACCGTCGTGTAAGCGGGTCAAGTGCACGTTAAATCTTTTGGGTCCAAATATCCTCCCGCTGGTGTGGTGTGGAAGCTTAAAGAGGTGAGTACTAGCTCAGGTGTCGTCCTTGTCATCTGACCGCGGCTCAAAATTACGAGGTTCCTAGTGTTGCTTTAAAATGGGACGTGAATTTAACTAAACAAACTGAAAGTTAATAGTCCCTAAAAGTGATGAAACAACATTTTTTAATGACGTGTTACTGATTTTAGATATTTTTCAGACATACTTCTATTCTTCTGTTTATAATATTATATAATCTCAAGATCTTATCTATGTTAGCACCGAAAAGAACATTTGGTTTTACGCGAATTTTCAGGTTTCTACAAATATGTGGGTATATTATAACTTTGATGGATATGTGAGAAGAACACCGCTTTATTTCTGTGCAATTCGATTTACTGATATTCAAACAGTTATAACCGACATTTAATCAGTAACAGAGAAACAGATTATAAAATAAAAATTATTATGCTTTATTAGTAATACTTTTGGAGTTTGTTTTGACTGAGCTGGTAATTTATTGAAAAATATTACTTATTTTTCCGAAACTTAGTACTATGTTACAAAACTTCTACAATCACATAATCATCTTTCTTAACAATAATTCTTATTTATGTAGTTTTTCTGCTTCTTATTTTTACTTTTCGTCGCAATTTAGTCTGAAATGCAATGTTACAATGCAGTATAAAACTTTGCATACAATGTTACGACTTATTAGAGATTTCAAATCAATGGAAAAATATTCACTATCTGGTTTAGAATATCTTAATTCATAGTATGATCACCTTAATATTCTTTAGAAAAAATTTGAATATCCAAATAAGTCAATGAGCAGATACATTTTTTTTTTGTCTTTTAGAAGTATTTCTTAAGGTAATTATAACCGATTTTTTTTGTAAGCAAATGCACGGCAAAAAGGAAGCTAATAACACGTAATAAAAATAAAGAAATTAATATTTCGAAAAATCAAATATTATTTAATAGCTATTACGTTTAGAAATCCTACAATTTAAGCTTTTATCTCTTTTTCTGCATTGGACCCTATGTAAAGCTTCCCGGAAATCAGTTGATTTAAAGGCGATTTTATGAATTGAATGCCGCAAATGAAACCAACACAGTTTAATTTGTATAGTACAACGACTAGAAAGTTAAAAGGACAATAAGGGGTTGCTTGCAAAAATTTTTTGAAACCCAAATTGCATAAAATGTAGGATACTATACACTACTTCATTACAACTTTTACCATAATTATCGAAATACAGGATCTAAATGCCAAAAGTTAAAGAAAAAGCTTTTGTATTCTGCCATGGATAAAAGATATCAATTGCTATCCCTTAGATGCCAATCCTAAAGTCTCCCCATTCCAGTATTTTACAGTAAGTGGAAAGGGGGAAGAGCAATTAAGAGATTGCTTACAAAGACTCTTCCGAACAAAACAGCCCGAAACACGTTCCCTTTAGAGCTCCTTTGAGATGCAGAACTGCCATTTCTTCTTTCTTTCTTCAAGTTCAGTGTTTTAGGGGGACAGAAAAATGTGATTTAATTTCAGAATTTGTCAGGTGGGCTCTGAATAATTGAGGCAGCCAACATCAAATAATCTTATTTGTTCCAACCATCTATCAAATAATCTTATTTGTTCCTTCTCCTTGGACGTGATCGAAAACTCCAAAGTTTTCTGCTTTCTCGCAGAAATTGAGAGAGAGAAAAAAAGAGTGCTTGCAGTAGTTTGGACACTGGTCATCTTGATGTTCCAAAGAGATCTCCAGAAGGGAGAAATGTATTTTTTACCATCCATTTCAATATTGGAAAAAGATACGTGCTCATATGTTAGAATTTTTATGTTCTTTCTTTTCTTATTTAAAGACAGAAATTTGGTAAAAACTCGAAATATATAGTTTTGAATAGAAAAAGTTGTCTTTTATATTTATATTATTATATACAATCTATTGTGTTAATATAATAAAGCATTATACTTGGAAATTTTCATTATTTTTTTAATTTCAAATTAAAACAATTTTTAAATGTATGAATAAAAATAAGTTTTGAATTTTCAAGTAAAATATTTATTGTGAAAAAAGGACTTTCTTTTGTTTTACCGAAAATATTTTTTGAACTAGAAGTAAGGACCAGTTTAAATCTTAAAAATGTTTCTTGAGTATTTGTAAAGATTTTTTTTCTTGAAAATCACCCTGTCTCAAATTCATTGTCTCGGTATTTAATTAAACTGAGATTATTAAATTTTGATGTAGAATTTCTTATAGTTTGTTACATATTAAGTTTTTCAATTTATACATCTTATTTTTCTGATTTGGGGAAGCAATATTTACGTCTTAAGAGATAGAAAATGGAAGAAGTTTGTGGAACGCCAGTTAAAACATATCTTTTAAAAGACCTGTTTGAGCAATAAACTTCGAATCAGCCCTCAGACCCAACATATTAAAAAAAGATTTTTGCTACTAAACGTTATTTTGGCGATTCCTCTATAATATTTGATAATAACACATACACAACTTCTTGCAGCCTTTCTTTTTATATTCCATTAATCAGTAGGATATTTTTAAGAAACTGCTTTAGAAGAGAAACTATAAAAAAGACTACTATAAAAGATTACTATTATACTTATTAAACTATAAAAGAAAGAAATCTTGAATA
The DNA here is from genome assembly GCA_026543865.1 of Argiope aurantia. Classification (NCBI taxonomy): domain Eukaryota; kingdom Metazoa; phylum Arthropoda; class Arachnida; order Araneae; family Araneidae; genus Argiope; species Argiope aurantia. The sequence goes on along the minus strand of JAPMOR010010214.1, from coordinate 285,392 downwards.
TCAAAGGTAATATTCTTCAAGAATTCTTAGATTCTTTTTATAAAAATAATTATAATTTTAAAGTAAAAATTTTTTTTGAAAAAGTCTCATTTATTAAACCGAGTTAAAATTTTATTAAAAACTACCTCAAAATGAATTACAAATTAATTCAAACATATACAGTTGAAACAAATATAAAAAGCTTCATGCAGACCTTACAGTATTGAATGTAGTTAAAAAAAAAATTCCCCAAGCAGGTGGGAATCGATCTCACCAGGTTGAATTTTTTTGTCTAGAATTTCAATCAAAATGCTTTTTATAAATATATTTTTACAGCACTGCTTTTCCTGAATTGATTATCCACCGTAAATTAGATTAAGCTATATATTTACATTTTATATTGTGCGATAACTTGAAATTCATATAATTTAATATATTCGAAGATTATCATCAACGAAGTGTAATTGAATTTAGTCAAAATTTCCTTATTTAGCTTGCTTGAATGCAAGATAAAAATCCTTTTTTGCTTATAAAAAATGGAGACTCGCATTTATTTAAGTTGTGCAAAGAAAAGATCTATCATCTCATAATCGTCTTTGTCTGTTAAAAGTATCTTTTATCACAAATCTCTTAATATTACATTAGTGATGAGTCTACTTTTACTAATGCTCCCTAAAGACAACTTTCAAAAACCTCATGCAAATACATTTTTATGGATGATGTCAAAAAGCATCATTGCATATGTTCATTGCCACGCTTCCAACATCGTTTGGATTCTTAAAAAAAAAAAAAATCAGATTCTATTCTGATTTAAAATACTTCTTTTTATGTGCATAAAATATTTTTAAATTGGAATCAAATGTTACATAAATGTGTTTTTAGTATGTTAATAGGAAGTCTTACACTCATTAGTTTTTTTAGGAAATGGTAATTGAAATCGCTTGGTATGGGGGGGGGATTGGCATCTTAAGCAAAGGTCCGCAGTATGCGAGAGTAATCCAAGCTGCCTTAGGGAAATGTGGGATATCTAATACGTACACTCCGAAGTCAATTGAATTTCTTAACGCCGTTTTTAAAGCTTCGTGATTTATTAGATTACTTAAAATTGGAGAGACCTTAAACTAATTTTTGCATCAAGTTACTTTTCTTACTTTAGTGCATAATAGAATTCGATGTATGGCATTCGATGGCTAAGCTAACTTGAGTTGATTGTGCATTTGCTTTTTTAATATTTAGTTACTGCGCTTTCAGTGTTCTTGAGTAACTTTAGATTGCATTTATGATGCATGTCATTAACTGTTTTCTTCAAATATTTTTGCATTATTATGTTAAATAGGGAAGACAAAGGTGTTCTTATCTGGGCTCTGGTTTTTGATTCAATTTGCTCCCACTTTTCATTTCTAATATTACCTATAGTTTAAATCAACAGCGAATTATAGCTGGAACTCAGATACTGTCTGATAATTAATACTAGATATGTTTTAACATATCTAGTATTGAATCTTATTAGTACATCAAAAATGTACTAATAAGATTCAATAAGAAAATTTCTAAGGATATTTTACAAACGATAAATTGAGTATCATTTGGTTTATAAGGTAAAGCACAAATTTCTTCAAAAGACTTCTGAGAAGAAATAATTATACATTTTTAATTTTCAACTGTTCCTCTAAAATACTAATGCCTCGAAACACTAATTTTATTTTGTTTACGTTTTAATGCAAACGATATTTGCATACATATATATTTCATTTTGTCTAAAGAATTCTGATAAAAGTCGTAAATATTTGTACTGTTGCAACAAAATCCTGTAGAGTTTGTTAAGGATCTGTCTTTCTCGGGAGAAATTTGATAATAGTCGGTTGCTTCTTCATCACTCTCATAATCCGGAATTAATTCTGATGAAATATCTTCATTGCTTACTCCACTGAACGCTTGCATATCATTGTCTAAGTTTAAAAATCTTCAGCGTTGAATGGAGAAAATAAATTTCTCGTTTGAAAAAGCGCTAATAGCCATGGATAGACTGTCTACATATTTTTCAGTTATATTAATAAGGCTAATATTCGCGTTTTCGCCGATTTTTTTTTCTCCATTTTTCGTTGAATGTTACAGAATTTCAATTTCTAGAGACCCAATCGCATGCATTTTTTTACATTAACTGCATATGAATCTAGGATCATAGTAGCCAAACTGTAAACAACATTCTGGACTAATTCTTTTTCATAAAATTTTGATAAGGCTAGGTTAACATGCAGTTTTTGCTAGGAAATAACTCATTTGAGTTTTTAAAACATGGGAAGTGTTGTGAAGTGTCCAGTTGTCAACTATGACAGCAATACTACCCTTTTCCTTATTCATCCCTTTGTATTCTGGATAACTTTTTTCCAACTGAATAGACCAATATTTGACACTGAACTACTATTGTAGTCACAGGATCCCATATCAAATTTCATTTATTTAAGTTGAGTTTACATGCATATGAAAGTACCGACCGACAGATGGTAAACCCTTTAACAGATTTGGTTCAAAATGTGATACGAATCTACATTTTAAATGCTAAATCTGTGTATGCGTCAGATTTTATTTATCTAGCTCTCTGCGTTTCGTAAATGTCGTGTTCACGTGCATTTAAATAGTAGGAAAACAGACTTCCTTTGAATTCTTTCACACTCTACAAATGTGATGCAAAGTTCAAGTACCGTATTTTGTCTGTCTGGATCAAAGCATTTTTGAGTTATATCGCGTTCACAGACAGATTTTACTTCAAAAACGTGTTTTTCGTTATCAGTGAAGTTTGAAACTTAAAAGTTCTTAACCTACAGTGTAAAAAAGCTCCGATTTGAAACAGTCGTTTTAAAATAGAATAGGATGATTTATTTCAATAAATGGTTCCTTTGATGATTATGTGATATAATGTATATTACACTTGAGAAATATGTATATTAAGATTTAAATGCAAACGTTTTCATACAAAAATTATGCGTATTTTTTAATCAATTTCTAATTAAATATCATAGAATACCTTAATTTAGATCCATTTGCTTCATAAGTTAATGAGCATACAAATGAATGCTATTAATTTCTTTTCCAAACAAAAAACATAATTGCATTCTAGTGAATATCATATGGTCTTGTATTTATTGTAAATTAAAAGGGAAATATATTTTCATACAAGCAATTTGATGCATCTAACTTCCGTTTCCACTAACTTCTTAACCACATACGTTATGAATGAAACGAAACAGCATTTTCCTACAAAAGTATTACGCAGTTTATTATACCATATGTTCCATTCGTTAAGTGAAGGCTAGAGGGTAATGAAACTGCCAGTGTCAACCCTGCCCAGCTGCTTCTAATCTTAAAGGGGGATTCATTTAGGTAAATTGTCCTCTATTTGTACCCTATTCCGAGCCATTTGACTCAGGCTACCTTTCCAAAGGATTGATTTGTATATAGAGTTTAATTAATGAAGGTAATGTTTATGACCAAAATTTAATCTACATGCTCCCTATGTCCGTTAATCGTTGGCAATCAACTCCTGAGGCATTAACAGCTTCAATTTGTATCCGACAAAATGTACCTGGCCCAACATAATCAGATACAACAGCAGCTCGCGTAAATAAACGCTTTGTTGTGCGCATTTTCGGTTAGAATTTTACAATAGCTTCATTTCGGAAACGGGGTTTTAATGGGGTGGCCCAGGAATAGCGAACAATGTGCCTCAATTTGAAGCTCACCTGTTTTGCAGTTTAATAAGAAGATCAACGAAACACTGGTATAACGTATGTAGCTGGTGCGACAAAACGCTGCAATTTAAAGGTGAGCGCTGCCTTCATCGCTAGACGGGGACTGACAATTTTTGTTTTAGGAGCACCTCTTCGAAAGCAAAACACGACAAAAGAACAATAGTTAATAAGATAAAAAAAATTAATGATTTCAGAATCCAAAGGAAAATGCATCAGTCGAAGGAAATTAATTGGCACTTAAAAAGATTTTTTCGGGAAATTGACAGATTTTTAGTTTTTGCTTTGCAAGACAGATTTTTAATTTGTAAGAATATAAGTATTGAGTCCTGGTTTTTATGTTTAAAGAAAACTTTATTCGTCAATCTTTTTTTCTTTAACAAATTTTAAGGACAGAAGATTTATTTATAGTTCTGTTAATCTTTCAATATATAATAATAATAATAATAATAATAATGAAATATAATAGTATCGCTCCACTTGGAAAGTGGTTTTTATTTTATATTCTGTTTGCTGTTATTCGTTATGTGTTCTTACTTTTATGTAATAACTTATTCTTGTCGATGCTTATCATAATTGTTATATATATAATATAATATACAATATAATTTTTTGTGCAGTTTCGTGGTTGAATAGAGAAGACATTTTTGTAATTTTAAAACTTTGCTTTTTTTCATTCTGGGAGGCATAATTTATGTACAAGAAGTGAGAACAAACGACGTTCGTTCACAAGCGATACAAGAGCAAAAGAGCGAAAAAAGAAAAGGTCGATATAAATATTTTTTCCGGTGGTTTTAATCTATGAGATTCTAATAGGGATTTCTTTAAACGTGTCGTTTTAGGTAAGAGAATTATAGGTATCTTTTAAAAGAATTCGCTCAGCTAAACAGACTTTTATTCCTTCACTTGGAGCGGGAGACATTAGATACGGAGTATCCACCTCAATACCGTGCGCGAAGCACATGGTTGGTAAAACGGTGGAGTCCGCAGATTACCTACTAGAAGCTATCCACAAGGATCTTAGCCAAGGAAAACACCCAACTCACCCGTTTGGCAGAGCAAACAGCGGCGACTATTTAGAACCGAGGAAAGTAGTCGTTAACCCACGAAATGATTTGGTGGATGATGTGAAGGTTCGTGGGATTTTGTATTAGTTGTGCTGTTGTTGGAGAACTTTTGGTTTTGCGCCAGAATGGTGGAGTGTATGTGCACTCGAAAACGTAGTGGTCTGGTGTGCCAACTTCACCACAATCGCAGAGAGGATTGTCGGTGATGCCGAATCTGCTGAAGTAAGAAGGAAACCTACCATGCCCAGAGAGGAATTGAATGATAAGAGGGTGGTAGGACTTTCTCTTAGTGGAGACTTTTGGAAAGTATTGATGGGTCTGTGGACCTTTAGTGGTGGAGTCCCATTCATTTTGCCATTCGACGATGATGTTTCGCCGGATGTCGGTTTTAAATGTGTTGTGTGATCTGGGGACAAGAGAGTCGATTGTATTTTTACCTGTGCCAAGTTTGGCCTGTTTGTCAGCTTCTTCGTTGCCTACCACGCCAACGTGAGCTTTCACCCAATGAAAAGAAAGTCGGTGGTGGGTATTAACTGTTTTGATTTTGTCAGTGAGCTGCTTCAGCATCCAGCTCTTGTGGTTTGGTCACGCAAGAGCTGAGAGCAGCGAGAGTGAGTCAGATAGAAGCCTTGCTCCATGGTATCATTTGGTCGATGTAATCCAGGGCCATGAAAAATGCATAGGCCTCGGCTTGGAAAACTGTTGCATGGTCTTCGAGACGGTGAGAATCAACATGGACTAGTTTGCCAAAGTAATAACATGCTATTGCTGACCCCACACGGTTACCCATTTTAGAACCGTCAGTAAAGATTTCAGCCCCGTCGCCTGCAGGTGGTGAAAGTAGGAAGGGAAAAGTGGACCACTCGCAAGGGTGTTGGTCAAATGGATTATAAGTCGGTTCATATGTGTTTGGGTCCAAGACTATTTCATTGAATTTAACATGAATTTTTTGAGTCTTAATTAAGAAGTTAGCGAAAAGTTCTTTGGCTCTTAAGTGCAGAGGCAAGATACCTGCGAGAACTTGAAGAGCGTGCGTACTTGTAGTACGAAATGCTTTAAGAATTTTGACAAGGGGTCTCCTTTGAATAATTTCGAAAGCTCGCCCGATTTGTTTATTTCAGTAGGTGACCCCAAGCCCCATAGCCAAAAAGGACATAGGGTTCAAATGCGCCTGAATAAATTCGTCTGAGAAGATGGTGGTGTCTCGAGAAGAACTTGTTAGCGACCGAGTTCAAATTGTACATGAAGAGGTCACTTTTACGCCTGACCTGCCGAAAATATTCAGTAAATGTTAGTTTGCTATCCCAGATGACGCCAAGATATCGAAAGGATGAGGAAACCTTAATGGTGGAATGTAAGAGATGCGTGGGGGATCGGTAGAGTTGAGTCTGTTGCCGAATGTGGTTGACATTAAGACCATTTCTTCATAACCGAATGTCAGTTTGTGTTTTTTACCCCAATTGGTAAGGATCTGCAGGATATCAGTCCCTTTAGATTCCAAGTCATTTTTGTTTTTACCCCCAATGACAACGACGAGGTCATCGGCATAGGCTTGAATAAAGCAGCCAGATGGGAGCTGAAGATCAAGGGCGGTGTCAACAATTACGTTCCTGAAAACCGGCCCGCTACAGGAACCCTGCGGAACGCCTCTTTCGATATCGAAGGACCAGGAATGCCCCTGCATTTCTATAGTGCCATGACGTTGGCGGAAGTAGCTTTTTATGAGGTTCAAAAGGTTTTGTGGGCAGCCCGCAAGTGTTAGTTGGTGTAGAATGCTTTCCCTCCAGACGTTGTCGAAAGCGCCACTGACGTCAACTGACAGGATGCAAACCTTACCTTTGTGCCTGAGGGTGTTTTGGATGGTTTGCCAGAGTTGGAAGTGAGCAGTCTCACAAGAGCGACCTGTTCTGAATCCGTGCTGGTTTTGGTGTAGCAAGTGTTTTTGATGCAGGAGGAATGTGACTCTCTGCGTGATGAGTTTGTCAAGCATTATGCCAAAGATGGAAAGTAGGCAAATTGGTCTGTATGAGTTGGCCAGATTTGGGGTTTTACCCGGTTTAGAGATGAGAACAACCTTAGCTGCCTTCCAGGCGGAAGGAAAGTGCCCTAGCCTGAAGCAAGTGTTGAAAAGCTGTTCAATGATGCCTGGGTTGTGTTTAAACAGGATTTTAATGGATTCCAGAGAAAGACAATCCGGGCCCGGGGACTTTTCTGGTTTGAGAGTGTGCAAGACTTGGCGGATCTCTTGGCGCGTAAAAGCAGGGTCGGAGGCTGTGGAAAAGTACTGACTGTTTAAGGCCCTAATCGATTGCTGCGTTGGAGTTACGTCCGCAATGCAATCTTTCGAGAACAGAGTATTGATAATGACCTGGACAGTGTCATGCAAGTTGGAGGTAAGTTGGCCCAGATGGTTTTTGACAGATTGGATTGTCATTTGTTGCCTGATTTTACCTTTGGCAATTTTGTAAGGGAGGTCGAAAGGATTGAATCTGGTGACCTCAACGCATAGTCTCCAGAGCTTGTCGACTTTTAGTGCCAATCATCCATTTATATTTTGCCTCCTCCTTTTTGAAAAGTGTACGCCTATGTGCTCTTTCCGTGAGGTGTTTGCATCTTTGGTAGCGAGAGCGAAGCGCTCTCGTAAGCTTTCTTTGTGTTTCAAGTGCAGAGTCCCACCATGGAACTGCGTGGGGTTTTGAGTTTGTTGCAGTAGAAGATATGCAGGTTTCGTGGATTAAGGAAGTGAGATAATTGATGAAATTATCTACCTCGACTATTGAATTAATATTTTGAACTGTTTCAAGGTGATTTTTGAAGTATCTTTCGAGTATTTTTGCGAATTTTTTGAGTTTGCGTTTACTGATGCGGGGTTGCACAGAAGGTGAGTGGGTTTGGCCAACCAGAGAAAAAAGAATATAAGAATGATCACTAAGAGTGCTACGCTCTAATTTCCATACCTCTTTGCGGTCGTAGAGCAATGACGTTGAGAGTGTGACATCAATCCAGCTGCGACCGTTGTTTGTTTGGAAAGTTGGTCCTGCAGTGGAGTCATTCCAAATAAGAAGGTTATGGTACAAAATGAAGTCTATCATAGGGCCATCATAGTCTTGCTTACGTTTGCTGTCATCTCTGTCTGGTCCCCAAAGTTCAGATTGTATATTTCCATCCCCCACTAAGAACCATTGATTAGGTTGGATAGTATTAATAAGTTCGATAAGGTTTTGGAACAAGTTGTTTTTGTTGGAGGATGGTGGAAAGTAGAAAGAGATGATCGTAAAGGTGTCTTGCCCTTTTCTGACGTCGACACAGACAAGATGTTTGTTAATGTGTCTGGTGATAACAGCAATGTTAGGGTTACGGATGGTGATTAGAACACTGCCTTCTGGGTGGAAGATTGTGCGCCATTTAATGGGGAGGAATGTGGACCCAGCATGAATGTATGGTTCTTGAATACAGTAAATGTCTGGGACATTATTAGAGAAAAGATTTGGCAACTCTTTGGTTGCTTTGAAAGAATGACCAATGTTGCCCTGGAACAGTGTCCAGCAAAAGAGATTAGAGAGAGGTGCACTTGTCATAGTTGGTAAAGGCACGCAGTCTGGCTATGTTCCTTTGGTAGAAAGGACAATTTAGGGATGTGGCTAGATGATCAGTTTTGAAACTTGTCTTCTGTTTTTGGTTGCTTTCTCTACAAAAGCGGCAGGTTTTATTTGATTTCTGGCAGGCTTTAGTTGGATGGTTGTCGCAACACTTGCTACAAGCTGTTGGTGAGTTGCATTTGCCTTTTGAGTGGCCAAATTTGAGGCAGTTTTGGCAACGAATAGGTTCAAGATGTTCCCTGAACTTCTTGGAGCCGAAGCCAAAGTGAAGCCTCTTTTCAGTTTTAAGGTAATTGAAAATATTAGGGGAAATGGACAGGACCCAGTGTGACCTGGCCCCCCTACCTGGTTTCCTGAAGAGGACCCTAAGGTTACCCGGTGGCAAGTTGTTGTCAGCTTTGAGCCTGGTAATGAATTCCTGTTCTTCAACATTTTTGTCTTGGTCGGTGTTGTCTATGTCATAGATTATTATCTGTGGATCGCGTTTTTGTGGAAGACGCGCCTCACACGTGGTTTTTAGGTTAGCATGCTCATTGATGGCCGTTAAGAGTTTGGTAGCCATATCATGTGTAGGGACAGTAATGATGGTGTTACTGGATCTTGCTACCCTACAGGAAATAACTTTTACCCCCAGAGCCTTGGGGCTAATGTTAGACTCGAGGAGAGTCTTAATATTTGGTGTCTTTCCGTCCACCTCCTCCATTGGTTCGGAAGTTTTAGGAACCACAAGGACCGTTGGCAAGGCAACAAAGTCTGAATTGCGAGTTGACGTCAGCATTTTGGCAGTCTGAGGAGTGCGTTATATCACAGGAACAGGTCTTGGAGGGTTTGGAACCTTGGTGTTCTTGACTTTGATGTTTGGCGTGGACAGAAGACCCTGCGACCACTGTTGTGCCGTGGTGGCATATGTTTTTGTAGTGGTAGTTTGGGCTGGAGGTGTTGATGAAATGCCCACTTTTTGTTCGATAGTTTCTAGCCTTTTAGTGACGTTTGAAACATCAAAACTTTCTACTAGCCGGGAAAAAATCCTTAAAAGCTCTTCTGCAGCATTAGCCTTCAGTTTGCGTTTGGCAATGAAAGTCTGCAGATCGTTGATTGTGGAGGAGTGAGATTTGATGAAATTGTTGTTAGTTACTTCCTGTTGGAACTCGGGAGTACCCGGAATAATGTCCTCACTGTCCATATTTTCGTTATCCGGGAGTTTGACAAATGGGAAAGGTTTGGAAAAACCACCTTCCACAGAGATGTTTAGGTGTTTTTCAGTCATTTTTTGTTTAGCCTTTATGGCGATTTTGGCAAGTCGCTTTTTGCGCTTTTTTTGCTTAGATGTTTCCGCAACTGCGGCAATTTTATTATTTTTGTTAACAAGAAAACGGGAACTTATGTTATGTTTTCTGTTTTTATTTTGTTCTCTTACTTCCATCGAAGTACGCTTTGTTTTACTTAGTGGTGATTTAACCACAAGTATATCTTTATCAGTTTTGTTTAAATCATCGTTGGCATCACTATCGTCAGTAAAGAATAGAGTACTAGCATTAGAATCGCTCAGCGCCATATTCGCATTATCTTTAGTTGTAGCCATAATTAGAAAAGGGACAAGGTTTGTTCTTCTTTTAACGGTAGATGAAACCAGAGCCGCCCCGTTCCTCTGAACTCCACCTCGCCAGAGGAAGCTCCCGACTAAGTGAAGTCCATGGACTCTACGGAGGCAAACTTACAGGGCCCTCTCCTAACTGACCCGTCTTAACGTGCCGTCCCTGCACGATCCGAGGGTATCGCCTAACCGTACTTGCGCGCGGCGAGGGATGCCCCCCGGAGGATTTCTTCGAAAAGAACAAGGCAAATCAGGACCGCGGAACCATACGTCCCCCCTTTTGAGAGCAAGGGAGCGCAACAGGTACCGAGCTAGAGGTGCCACTCTGAAAGTCTCAATCTGTCCTACTACCATTCCCGTTCTGCCGAAGGGCCTGGGTCACCCCAGTGATTCCCAACAGTGGCGTGAGATGGCTGCCATTGAAGGGCAGGCAGGCCAGATTTCCTCTTCCTCGGTTTTTACAACTAGCCCAGTCACCACACCACGTGCATATGAGCTACCGTAGGGTGGAATTTTAAGACTGTTTTTGTATTTTTATAATTTTTAATTGTTTTTGTATTTTTGTAGTTTTTAATTGTTTTTGTAATTTTGGTGCGGCACTTCAACTTTGCTTTTGCTAAGAGGTGCTAATACCCACAAAAGGAAGAACCAAAAAACAACAAAATAAGGAGAATCAAACGACTTTAAGTTTTGTTAAATGGGTATGTGTTTAAATAAAATTTAATTAAATTTAGCGAGTGCTAGCTGTACTAGAGGGATGCTCTTATAAGGTTAGGAGTAGAAAGTGTAAACTATGGGCGTTAGTTTTGGTTGCCTGGAAAGGCCTGAAGATTAGCGAGTGTTAAAACAATTTACATGTAGGAGAAGATGTTTGTAGATAGACCCTTTGGTCACATGAGTTAAGTAACCCTCTCGAGTTCTTCACTACAGAGAAGACTGCTTAGCCTGGTAATTGAAACAGTAAAGGGTTTTGGTCCGCTAGGGATCCGCACTCTCCGACAGCAACAACTCGCACAGCCTAGACTGACGTCTCCTCCCAGCCCAGAACTGAAAAGGAGCTCAAGGGAACTAGAGGTGTTTCCAGTAACGACGATGCTGCAAATTCAAGCCTTTCAACCTACTCCGGAATGGAACGTCGGAGAATTGCCAACGAGTGCGCCCGGTCTGATTGGCAAGAAAAACACCGCCGCTGTGGTTTTCGCAACCTAGTCTCTCGCAACTGGTAGCAAGTGGAAATTTAGTTAGGAGTTGAGAGGATTCTGCTACGCCACACGAGTTGGCGGAGTGTCCTCCTCCGTAACGTCTCGCGCCACGAGAAGGCATTTCCACTTTGGGTGAGGAGAGCCTATTTGAGACGGAATCACTCACCCTACTCTCCTTTCGGAGAGGCGAGACTGGAGCGGGTGACAGTGCGGATTAAAGCAGTTTTACAGAGCTCGTGTAACATTAATTAAATAAAAAAAAAGGTGGATCAGGAAATAAGAGTTCATTTTAGAATTAAGTTAATATGGGTTAAATTAAGAAAAAATTAGGAAATGAATTAGAATTTAATTTAGTCATATATATAATAATCTGTGTGCGTGTGTCAATAAATGGCATTGGCAGAAGTTTTGTAACAAAACGTTTATTATATTATAAAACTTACAAACAGGATCTCTTTTACAATACACAATAACAAATTTCTTTCCGAAAAGTTTTTTATAATTTTATAAATTTTGGAAATCTTTTCGACTTAAGCACCTAAACAAGAACGATGCAAATTTTGCTTACTCTCCTGGCTGTAGAAATCCACCCTACGTCACTGTCCTCTGTTGTATAAAAATAGCAAACTTTTGATTTTCGTATCAGATTCATAAAAGTTTTAGAAAATATTTCTTTGAAACATATATTATGATAAAAATTCTTATAAGAAATGAATTTTATTGAAAAATTGCTCGCATCTTTCTAGGTTTCGTACGCAGGCAGTTTGGCGAATTTCATTCTGAGTGATTTCAGTATAAATTATGTATTCCTTCAGTATAAATTGTGTATTCAGTATAAATTATGTATTTTCAGGTGGGAAAAAATTTAGAAATATTCGTAAATTCTTTCTGGAAAAAGCATATATGAAGAATTTGAACCGACAATTAACATTGAAGTGAAAACTGTCGTTTCAAATTTTATTACCATGCAATTCTTACGCTGAATTATTGTCTAAATGCGAAAAATGTGAAGAAAACATAGCGTTGAAGCAATTCTGTTTGAATCATATGAAAGAAAGAAAGAAAGACTTAAGTTAGCTGAAAATAATTACAATCTTCATTGACCTCATATCTCTAGAATTCCTTCATTCATTACCTGCCTATCTCTATAATTCACTCGAAACTCAGAAGTTAGTTAACTTCGAAAACTGGCGAGATCTTGCGAGAACCAAAGATTGTTGAAATCATGCTCCTCTTTTTGTTTCGATCTTGTATGAAATATACAGGGAAAGGTATTGCAATTGTCAAAAAATTAGACCATGAGTTTTCCACATTTCAAATAGACCTCTCTTGATTCGGAAACGCATTTTCGGAATTATATCTGTCTTCGTTGTTTCTGTTTGAGAAGTAGATAAAAACTAAAAAATGGCTTGACAATGCCTTGAGTTAGACAATTGAAATATGGTGTTTGAACTTGACACCAAATTTGTGCATTTCTATCATTTTCAGAGGAAGGTAGCTGCCTCTTTTTTCGAGTACGAATGAACACGACAGCTAAAAAATGTCAAACTAGGAAAATTTGGTGCATAATTTTATTTGCCGATTTGTATCAAATTTTGAGCCAAATCTGTCAGTTGGTCGAGTGTCGTATGATTTGTATATTCGAGTCTATGCAAAAACTATAATTCGAAAGTTCAGTTACTTAGGTAAATGAAATTTATTATTTAATTTTTACTAAAATTGTAGATCTGCATCATATTTTTGTTTCAATCGGACGTAAAGAAGGTATCAATAAAGGCATACTCGATTTTCTCAATTACACTACGAAACACAAAACGCTTATGAGAGGGACTCGATATGCGGGAATCAGAAAAGAAAAATTGGATACTTCGCTTGCGTTATCACCTTTCCGCTTTAAGTGACTTTCCAACGATCCGAGAGTCTGCAGGCAGGGCACACTTTCCCCTCTTTTGTGGGGTAATGTCGGTCAACTGGACGGACATTCAAGAACCTCGGAAAACCGCAAAAGAGCACAAGAGGGGAAAGTGTCCCCTGTCTGTAGACTCACGGGTCGTTGGAACGCGGCTTTAGTCCGATCTCATATTTCGACGTAATAAAAATCTGAGTACTCGTGTTCATGTCCCTGTCTAAAGTCCGTAGTTTTCTTGTGAGCGAGTGGGATAACAGCTTCATTTGGAAGTATACGAGAAAATTTCGTGGAATCCGTTGGGCATACTCAGAAAACGAAAATAGTCAGTCCCCTATGCAAAACAGTATCATTTCCTTGGTATAGATCTGGCGAGTGATTGTCATTGCCATACTTTTTATTTCCCCACTTGGAAAAGTGACTAATCTTAGTTACGCATTACATCTTACTCAGCTGCTGCAGTTTTATCTTTTATTTTTTTTATGATAGTAGGGAAAGTTTTCCTGAACTGATGGTTTGACACAAGCAGTTCAGTATAAAATAAAAAAAATAAACAGCATTGGTCAGTAAGCTTATTTAAAGACTGACTTAGAAAATAGAATTTTTCATTGCTTTTGAAACATTACAATCCTATTTCTCAAAGTATCGTCGAATTATAAAATAAAATATTACGTTTGATTATTTTTCTCAAAGTTGGTCGAATGGTCTGGCCAAATTGCCAACTCTTGAAGCTCTGGGAGGGGGGATGTCACTGTCATACCCCCTTGCCACGTTACTGCATACTATTAAAAAGAACTGACATGTAATTAAAATGATTCAGCAAAAAATACAGTATTCTTTGCACAGTAAAAACTGATCGACAAGAAAAACTGATCAAAATTAATCCTACTAAAAATTTTTAATCTTAAACCACTTGCTTAAAAGTGTGTATATATAATATAAAGAGAACAAGATGCTTGGGACATTTTATTCAAATTCGAAATAAAAAATAAAATCAGCGATAGTGGTCTTTCCGAAACTTTCTCGCATATGCTCCTCTCATAAAGATATTATACCCCATCCCCCGCAGAAAATTGTGATTCTTGGGTAAGATAGAAAACGCCTTACAAAACATTGAATTACAATAATGAGATATTAACCTTTGGCAAGAAATCAATATGTTCCCTGAATCTATCATGTGAGGCTTGGGGAGTTTTTGCACGATAAATCTCAAGCATGCAGTTAATAGTATCCGAAAATCGAATTTGTGTTTTTAAGCACGTTTTTACCAACCGACTGAAACCAAAGTTTGGCGCAGAACTACATAGTTACAAAATCGTATATCAAATCTGATATAAAGTCATTGCGATACTGAATTATCGCGTTTATATTTTTCTAAAAGTACAGACCAACAGTCAACCCCCTACAGAATTTGGCTAAAAATTTGACAGGTGATTACACTATAGATGTAGCCCCGTGTAGCTCAAAGCGTTTTCGAGTTATCCTTGTCACAGACAAACAAATAAGTAGGCAGATATAATGCCAAAAATGTGTTTTTTGAACTTGAGATCCGTCAAAATCTCGAATTCGAATTTTTGTCGATTAAAATACTTCCTCAATACGTCGTACACGAGAAAGTGAAAATATGGAATATAAATCTGTCCGATCCGTTATAAAAGTTGCTTGCTTCATTCGTATAAAATGTTTTTTCTTTTACTTATTTTTAAATGTAACTTATCTGTACCAAATTAGTATGCTACTATATACATTTTTTTTTTTTTTTTTTTGCTGAGTAAATATAGAAGGTTCAAAGTTCCGATAACAAAAATATCAGAAATTCTAAATACCGTTTCCTCTTTTAAAGCAAAACATATGCTCACAGTTTGGAACAGTTCGGTGTAGAAAAGAATAACAAAATTTCGGCGCCGTGAGGAATCTGTTTTGCAAGGTTTAGGTGTGGCTTGGAGGATATATATGTTCAGCGATTTCTTTGTTTTCTTTATTTGCTGCTTCACTTATTTTTCGTTCTGAATCGCAGACGTGAAAGTCGAACTTCAAGTTAATAAATGCAACTTCATGTTAATAAATGCAATAATATGAATTCTGTTGTGAAATTGGACTATGAAAATATGGTAAAAATCTTCATTTTGCATTTGTTGCGTAGAAATATGAACAGTATCCATCCAAGCCGTGAAAATTTTGTTGTTGGAAAATAATTAGCTTTTTAATAGGATGGACCAGGTTGATCTTGAAGTCGATGAAGAGAATTTGTAAAAGTTAATTTAAAATCAATTATTGAGAATTTTATCGTTTAGTAACGTTGTCCGAATTGAAGGAAATGAATTTTCTACTTTAAATTGATAATCCAAATACGTGGTGGTGTTACAGGTTATTTTAGCATTTTATTCAGATGTTCGAATTCAGAATATACATCGACCAGAAATCTTTAAGGGTGCAAATTAGCCAGGCTATCAGATCGTCTCGGTGTAACAACAAATAACCTGAGAATGGAGCATCAGGTTAACTTATAATTTATTAGCTTTGATGCCAAATAACAAATTTATTAAAAAAATTGTTTGTGAATTATAAATTTTAGGTCTACAGTATGTATTTAAATTATAGCATTGAAATCATTATTATATAAACTAAAGTATAATTACATACTTATATTAATTTAGAATATTAATTGTTCATTTAACTATTTACCTTATTTCAATAGTTTCTATAAATTATAATTTTTAATGTTATATTTGTTTAAGGTTTATTTCTTCTTTATAATTTATTATAATAATAAAATGCTTGCATTTGTAATAAGGAAATAGTTAACTAATAACTAATGTTTTCAAGAATTTTCTTTAATCGTTTTTCTCACGGTATTTTCAGATAAATTTCAGTTCTCATTATATGTTGCCACTATTGTAAAAGGAGCCTTATAATATGCGACGCCCAGGGTAAAGCTTAAATCCACCATGACTGCAGTTAAACCTTATGGAAAAGTTTGCCCTGAAGTGTGATAGGAGTCATTGAATAAAAATGTTTTATTTTATTATTACTTTTAAGGTTAATTTTAATCAGTTTGTTAATTAATTAATTTTATTTAAGGCTGATCTTAGTCAGTTTGTTTATTGATACGCATTTAAAAATCCCTAGAGAAAGTAAAAAATAATCAAGTAAATTATTCGGTTTGTGATTAAAAATATTTCCAGCTTTTCGTTCAGCAGACTTTTACCTTTTCATTCAGATAGAAGTTCTCAATAACAAGACATGACATTTTCTTTCTTCTTTTCAGTTTCTCATTATTTTGAAAAATTAAAGTTACTGTGAATAAAATAGTATTTTTATAATATTGTATAGTTAGGTTTAAAACCAATCTTAATATTTGATAGACACTTTACATGGTATTAGTGTGACATGTTCGATTATCCATCGCCCTTTACTTACGTTTTTTGTAAAAAAAAATAACAGAATTGCGACTTAATAATCAGAAACCCGAAACGGAATACTTTTGTATAAGAATGCGCATAAGCATGAAATCAATAAAAATATTTCCACATCATTTGCATTTTTATTTCAGATTTGAGATTTACATCAGAGTTCATAATATGTGTAAAGTGAAAATACTTAATTTTTTTAAATTGGAAAACTGTTTTCAGCCAATACTATTATTTTCAAAACTACAGTTACATTTTGAATAACATTTTGTTGATTTTAAAATTGACGTTAAAATTAAACTAATTTTGAATATGTTACTATTCCGGATTTATTTTCTTTAGCATTAAACTTTTTAATATTGTATCATCTCAGTAAGGTAGGAATATCAAGGTAGCAAACTTAACATTTTCAGAAAATAACATTATTAGAGATAATTTTGTTTCAATTAATTTGTATTATCTCAGTATATGATCGCTTTTGATAAATGCGTTAATTACGTCACATCCCATCTTTTGCAAAAGGGTTTCGTTTTGTTTAAGGAATAATAATAAACTCCAAGAAGTAATAATAAAGTAAATCTGAATCCGAGCAATTAACAGCGTTTTTTTTTTTTAAATTTAGCCATGGTGAGAGAAAAAAAAAATTGAAGATTGCCTATCCTATAATTTACATTGAATTTCAATGGGAATTCTTGAAACGTCTTTATAAATTACTCCTTAATATCAATATTTGTTCTAATATAATTGCTGTACCTCTTATTGTTTGCTAAAATTCTTTTGAGTTTATCATTAGGGCATTGGAACATTCTGCATTTTATTTCTATCCTAAAAGGTCGAGAATTTTGATATCTAAAAGCGTAAGAACATTTGGGAAAATATTGAAAATACAGTAAAACTGAAGTGAAATTCAATATTTTGTAGATGATTCTATTTTCGTTTCACTTCTGTGATCTGTTTTTCATTCTAATATTTTGTATCTAAAATTATACAAAGGTAACACAAGGATTACTTACGCTGCCTTGAAATTACTATGGCGGTTTTCATATTTTAAAAGTTCACATTTAGTTCCCATTTTCACAATATAAATCTTTATAGATAAAAAATTAATTTTGGATTTACATTTCATTGCTACCTTTTTCAGTTTCATGTATACTAAATATATTATTTATGTCTTTTATTTGCTGATTTAAGATATTCGATCCTCGTAAAAACATTTCAAGTATGTTGCGGAACAAATGTTTTAGAGGGGAAAAATAATATAATCTTTAAACGTAAGTGGTTTTTACGTGATTTCAGTTTAAAAATCTAAATTCAATAAAATCCTTAAAATTCAATGTAAATAAAAAAAAAGTTTACAAAATATCGAACTAAAACCATTTCAGCATTCTTTAATCAATATATGTCTTTAATCAATATATGTCTTTAATCAATATATAAGTCTTTAATCAATATATAAGATCCTAATTTCGAATTCGTCAGTCCTTAATAGATTTCCTGCAATCAGTTAAAATGGAGAAGATACAAAACTGCTAGGAACGATAATTGACAGACATGATTGATTATCTTTACGATCTTTAACTTCTTCATGAGATTTACGACTTCTAAGTCGTGAAATACCAATATTATTTTGCAAATAAAAAATTGTAAAAAAGCAGAATTATTATTTCGCTTAAGATATGGATTATAATTAATCCGATTCCTTTTATAGCATCTTTTTAAGAATTAGTTTGTTTAAAATAGTATTCATAAGTCTTTTAATGATTTGAAATCATACTTCTGCCAAAGTTAACGGCATGGAAGCTCGATTTGTTGGAAATATAAAACGCTTTTCTTAAGAACAGAAATAGCTTAATAATAACAACCTAATCTTATTTTTGCCAGCATTTTTTAATTGGTTTTTATAGAGACTTCTCAAAATATTTACGTTGTAAAACTAACAAATCTGCCAAATTTTCGACAATTTGATCAATGAATAATCAGTTGTCTAACTGTCTTATGTTTGTGTTTTAATCGCAGCATCTATGCTATATCTATTAACAAATGTACAAAAGATGATTCTTCGAGTTCCTAAAGATGGTGCAGGATTTATCCGGAATAATTTCAAGTGTATAGGAATGGATTGTGATTCTAACACTTGAAACAATATGTACTTGCTTTATCTTTTAATGTTTGAAGCATGAAAATTTCTCTTTGAATTTTGTACGTGTTTTATAAGCTATATAACCCCCTCCATTCCTTAAATTGCATTAATGAGTAAGGTTAAAACGAGAAACCATTTGCACATTCGTCGCTTAGCGGAAAGGTCCTTACCACGCCATAAATTTCACCCTTCAAAACTAACATTTCCTACGAGCTAACTTTGGTTTTATAATTACGCATATTAAAGGAAAGCTGCCTCCGGTTGTATATCAATACTCCCGCTTTTGACAACCAAATTTCAACTCTTTTGACGATCATTTCTCTCTGTCAAGTGAATGACATGCACTCTTTTTAACAATCTCGTCGTCTTAATTACTTAGTCATTTGAAGAGAATTTTTTCCCTGGACGTTTAAAAGGCAAAAAGAAAAGAAAAAAAAATAAATAAGGATGGCTGTTTTGCGGTTCATGTTTGAAAAGTCGTGATTTATAGAACGTAAAATAAGCCTTTAAGACGATTTCCTGTCAAACTACCCCCACCCCTTCCTCTTTGTGACCACTTAATTTTTACAACCGGCAAATTGTACTTTTGGAGAACAAATATCCCCCTAACTACATAGCCGAGACATTAACATTTTATTAAAGAGGATAGCTGGTCATTAATTTTTGCCTGACGTATTAGCAGCCTTAATTAGTGCTTAATGATCTAAGGGTAGCGTAATCTCCCCTCCCCCTAAAGGGTGAAGAACACACCTAGCATAAAAGTGTTAATTCCCCCCTCATTTATTAGCTTTTTTGCACTCCTCGTTTTTTAAAGGAGGTTAGAGATGCAAATTAATTCGCATTTACAACTATTTCTTCATGAGTGCATTTTATTGAGCAATTAGCGGCCAATAACTTTTGGCAACTTATAAAAACTTGAAATAAAAAATCGAAATGCGTTCGTTAGTTTTATAACTTGTATACTTTATGCGAGATCCGCTAATTAATTTACGATATAGGTTTGCGTTTCTGTCATTTATACATTTCCGTAGAGGTGTTTGGATTCGTAAAATGGGGATTTTCAATGTGTCAAAGTAAAAGTTGGAGTCAAAAAAATTTAAAAGTAATTAATTAGAGGGATTTCATGAACGAAGAGAAGACAGGACTTGCCCATGCGTGAACATGTGCTGGATAAATTTCAACTTAATTAAAAATTATTTTACTCCGGCCAAAACTTTATCATTAAGGAGAACTAATTAAATTATAAAAGTATTTGGGGCTTTTTTTTTAATATTTTTGTCGTGAAAAGACACCCAACTATCGGATCGGCTACTTTTTAATCACCGAATTTTTGGTATAAAAAGGCATGTTTTAAAATATCCCGAAGTTGTTTCTTTAAAAGTTTTGAATAATTATAAAATAATTTAGAAGTTTGTTGAAGAATAAGCTGAAAAATATGTGCATGCACATAAATTTTGAAGGCCCGGGAAGCTTGATCTGTTAGATGCTTTGCTCTTTAGATGCCTGCCTTACAGTCCTCTTTCATTTATATTTATTTGTGGCTTTCATCCTTGTGATGCCCACTTATTTTTTCTAAAAATTGGAGAAAATATTTTATTATCTAAGAAGGGCAATAGATTCATGGCAAGAGTTCTCAGCTGTTGAAGACAAGTAGCTGAACTAAGCGGATGAAAAAGATCCAATTTTATATTGGATTGTCTATTGATTTATGAAATTTAAAATAACTAATATAAAGATACTGTTAACGTCACTTTTATTTGCCATATATATCTTATTTTTGCATTGATTGAACATAAATTTTATTATTTTGGTTTCAGTTATTAATTAAATGTTTCTCTCTTGGCGAATCTTCACTCCCCCGAGAGCTCTTTTTAAAATTTTGACTGACATAGTTTGATTTCTCACTTCAAAATGAGTCGGTAATTGCACGATAGAAAGCATAGCTACAAGAAATGATTTCGTTCCTTTTACAAAATTCTTTCTCTCTTTTTATTTTAATGAGCAAAAACTCTTAAGGGTACAATAGACGATAAAAACGTGAAAAATCAACTAAAATTGCAATTTTTTTTCTTTTGATCTTTATAAATAGTGAGATTATAAGCAATAATTTGCGAAAAAGAATTACTTTGGCATCTTTATTCGTTTGCTGAATAGTCGAGTTTTTTTTTTATTGATATTAGAAAACCACTCCCAATTGTTTACATTTAGACAGCTGCAGTACGAAACAATTTCGTTTTCCACCAAGTGCTGGAGTTTTAAAATACTTCATGCGCATCATATTTTTAGTTATAATCCTGAAATTGCTTTGTTATGCTGTGTAAATATAATTTTTCACGAGATCATTTATGAATCGCAGAATTTTTTCATTGAAGATATCGAGCAATATTACTTCAATGATATCTTAAATTTTCAAAAAATGTCAAATAATTCAAGTTTTGAACTAAAAATTGTATTTTAAATACAGTTAAGGATGCGAAATATTGTGTAGAATTAAAACATCTATCTAAAAGAAACTGTAAGAAAAGATTTGTTAAATTTTAAAAGCGCGTGGAGCAATTGGAAATTTTATAATAATTCATTTAATTTTTTTTCATTTTTTTACCAAAAGATCAAAAAGTTTCCAATGAATTTTGATGAAAATTGTTTTACGGAATTAGACTCGCCTAATAAAATCTTTATGAAATTTTTGAACAATATCTAAGAAAATGAGAAATTTTGATTTCAACATCCATTGTACCCTTAAAGAAAGATAAATAATATACATATATAATTAATTTTTATTTGTTAATGAGTGATTCAGGACTGTTGCAACGAATTTGTTTTAGAACGAATAACAGATTCTTATCAATTCATGAAATAATAAAAAGTTAAACTTCGGTGTCAGTTTCAAAGTCGATGTTCACCGTGTATCGTGGCCATGCATCCTGATTGTACTATGGAAGTTTGAAGAATAAGGCGCAGATCAGGTATCTCCTTTGACGTTTAGTCCTTGATCCGAAAATGCTAGTTCTTTCTCGATAGCTCTATACAAGCAATTTATTTAGAAAGCCAAGTTTCAAGCCCTCTTCCCTACGCAAAATTTCAAATAATGTAACACTCTAATTTCTATTAAAATTGTTATATTCCTGAGAGGCTACATTTTTTTTAGATTTGCTATATTATTCGCTTTTAGCATTCGGTCCTTTATCCGAAAATGCTAGTTCTTTCCCGATAGCTCTATATAAGTAATTAGTCAATAGCTCTATATAAGCCAAGATTCAAGGCCTCTTCCCTACGCAAAATCTCAAATAATGTAACCCACTCTAATTACTATTATAAAATTTTTGTATTCCTGAGAGGCTATATTTCAGATTTGATAGTGATTTAAAAATTTTTTTCACATACTACTTTATCAAGGGGAATTATTTCCAAATAGCATAATTCTTCTCGTAGATGTTTCACTGGTTCTCTTTAGAGAAAATTTGTTTAAGCGTTTTTCCTTTCTTTTTTCCCTTGAAATAGAAATAATTTTACTTTATTAGTGCTTGATAGGATGATGAAATTGCTGCAGATGTTTCGGATAAATCAGCGTTTTAAAAGCTTGCAAATTATTGAAAAATTTTAGCATCCATTTACCAGAGATCAAGCAAAATTATTCTAAATTTTAATATAAATAGAAGTCATTGTGAATATATATATTTGTATGTTCCACATCTCCTTCTAAGCAACAGGGCCGAGTTCAACCAAATTTTGTACTCTTATTATATAAATCATCCGAAAGAATGCTGTCGGAATACTATTTCATAGTACAAAAGTTAATTTAGTATTCAATTAATTAGAAATTAACAAGGATTTATTTTATATTTTTTTTTGCATTTTGAACTATTCGATCTCTTTTTTAAAATTTCTCTTATTTTAAAACATAATTTGACACTTATTTTATTGATTTTAAAATGGTTAAATCAATCACCGAAAAGTAGAAACCTTTCTTATACTTCAACATTTGTGAACAAAATTTGCAGTACTAATTTAACAAATTTAATAACTTATGGAAAGAATCAGCTATGGCAGATTTTTAACAAAATAATGTTTCTATTAATATTCCAATTTTAATTAATCAAGTTTTAAAAGATAAAAGGATTTTATGTATAATATTTTATATGAAAGAAGGTTTTACATTAAGAACGTTATAGATGAAAAAATTGTTAGTGAGAACGCCAACTAATATAGATAATGAATTATGTTGTTCTAGACTGAAAGAAGTTGTAGAATTCTCACGTAAAACCGTTATCAGTTTGGCTTTCCCACAATTTTTCTTTTAACTCTTCGAATCATAAAGTATCACTTTAAGTTAAGCAAGTTTTTCAGATTAGTAAATTTTATTCCTAAAAAGGAACTTCATACTACATTTTAGAGTTAAAGAGCATTGATCATTAAATTATAAGATTATGCACATATTTTAGTGGATTGAAATGAAAAATGTTTTATTCTGTCTTAAATTTCTGGTGGAAAAAATAGGTTTGGATTATCCCATTCATGAAAATATTTTCCCTATTGAATACTTCCAAAAAGTTTAGTTAAAAGTTGCAGATTATGACATTAAGCTATCGTAATAAGATTCAACGCAAACACATTTAAGAAATAAGAGAATTTGCAGTAAATAATTTTAACTATGAAAAATAGCAAGTTGTTTCAATTCATAGCCAGATATTTCATTTCAAATTAAATTTCAAATGAATCAAATCCATTCAAAAAACCTTTTAAACTGAATCGTATTCTCACTAATAAAGTAAATTTACGACGCGTTTTTACCAACCAATTGAAATCTAAATTTGACAATTGCAGTCACAAAATCACATATCAAATTTGACATATTTAAGGCATTTCGTTTTTGAGTTATCACTTTCAAATACTTCTGAAAGTACAGACGTTCAACCCCTTGTCGGTTTCGCTTAAAATTTGATAGATTTGATAGGTAATACTATAGATGTTAAATCTCTGTGCCCAATTTTATTCGGTTTGTCGTTATCGTGTTAACTTATTTTCAAACAGCCAAACATACAGTCTTATTCCGAATAGATTTTTTTCAAAATTTCATAGAAATCGACACATTTGATATAAAGACCATATACCAAATTTCACCCGTCTAGCTCAAAGAGTTTGTGAGTTAACTTTGACGTCCTCAGACCTACCCATCTACCCACCCACAGAAGGACAGGTATTTTCTAAAAATGTGTTTTTCGAACCCGAGAATATCCAAAACATGGAGATTCATTAAAATATCTTCAAATATTCTAACGATTACAATACTTTCTTTATACCACGTATACGAGAAAGTAATAAATATTATTCAAACATAGTATTCAAACAATTTTACACCAATAAAAGTTTTTAAAAAATGTTTTTCTTGTTTCGAACGTTTTTATCTATGAGAACTACTGCCAGTTTCTGCACTGAAGATCTTCTTGATCATGGACGAATAAATGTGCCTCTTTTTTCAGTCAGCTATATTCATAAATTTACTGGCTTTCATACTATTTCAATGAATCAAAAGCGCATTGATATAAAAAAAATGAATCTTAAATGTGCATCAGCATAAACTTACTTTAAGTGGGGGGGGGGGCTATTAGACACTTTTGTAAATTATTCATTTAGTATTACGAAATTTTTTATGCATATGTATTACAATAAACAATACGTCAAATTTCTTTAAAAAGCATTTTAAAGTTAAATATATTTTAAAAAAATTTAAGATATATAATTTTTAAAAATTTCAAAATATTCCAGGCGACTTAATTTTTTTTTCTTCTTATTACCCAATGTAAATTTATTCGGAACAAAATTGTGTATAATTTTGTAATTCGAATTAAATGTTAATTTTTTAGAAATATTTTTATGCACACTTAATGAATTTTCATAGGAAATTTGTTTTTCTAGACTAAAATTGACTTCTAACTATCTAAAAAAATTTTCCTCTTAACCTTTCAAATATTTATTTTACTGAACAATACATTTTATAACACTATTTTAGTTGAATATAAACACATATTTTGGAAATGAAATAACAATAAAATTGCACGTTTTCGTCCATTTTTACTTATTTCAAAATACCATTATCCCCCTTAAGATTTAATTCTTGCTTAATTATTGTTACTGGAAGGCTGACGCGTATATAAGAACATTTCATAAGATTTCGAAAACGCTTTCATAAGAACATAAGATAAAGATTTATAAACTATAATTCAGATTTTTCAATTGATGTTTTCTGCATTTGTATTATTTCGCTTTTGAATGAAAAACTAAATTTAGGATTTAGTAGCATTATAATTTCGTCAGGTGTTGAAATTGTAACTTTTTGCCACTTTTTTATGTAATTATTCTAACTAACTTTCAAAAATGCAGAGTATTTTAATTGTAGTGAACTTTTTCGATTCATTTCTTAAGGAAGATTGCTTTTTGAGTGACGCATATTTTTTAATGAATCATTAATAGAGGGGTTCAATTATTTTTGAAAACTTGATTAATTTTATGATTCATTCCTGAAAGTTTCATACAATACTGACAAATGAATTATTTTCGTAATGAGAAATGGATTCAAAGCCTTCAATCAAAAATTTATTTTTTAAAAAATGGCAATTAATCAACTACTTTAATTTTTTTTTCTTTACTTGTAAAAATTTTTGAATGATAATGAGTACAGATTATTTATTAATTTTTGCAGGCAAACAGTGATTTAAAATATAGATAAAATGTTCATCTTTTATAGTTTTGAATTATTATTTTTTAAGGCTCAATTTAAATATTTTAAACAACTACCTAAATAGATTTTACAGACGGCATAAAATTTAAAATTACATTAACATTTAAAGATTCGGACTTTTTCTTGCTTTGAAATATCTCTTTCTCAATGTGTTTCATGCGTTATTGAACTGAAAGAAATTTTAATCAAAGAGACCATTTGTATTTTAAGATTTAGAATTTTTATTTAATTTACTGTTTAATTGCTTTTTAATCTTTTTAAGAGAAAAGCAAGTTAAAAAGTTTTTGAATAGAAAATTTAAACAAAAGCTATATAATTTCATGCTAATAAATGAACAAAAGCTGTATAATTTCATGCTAATATGTGAAAACTCGCTTACAGCCGATATAGTATAGTATGAATATATACACAATGGAGACTCAAGTCAAGTATTACGATTTCCCCAGGTTGAAAAGGAACCGTTTAAAAAATGCGTGCGATACATTGCACAACATTTTGTTTTACTTTAAGAGTGAATCAAAGATGTACCCATAAAGACATGAGTTGCATGGAAAATGGGAGATATACTTATTTTATTCACTGGTTTCTCAGCAATGAAACCCTCAAAGTGTGCTCTACGGAAGAAATCCAAATTGTTGGGTGTTTTAAGATAAATGTTGCTCCCAAATTATGCTAAAGACTGCGTCGGTCGAACTACTTCTTTCTCAGATTTCGGTTTTTTTTTCCTCATTTGACTAAAGAGTTTTTTTCCTCTATTGGTTTCCATTTACCTCTAACTTTAGCTCTCGCCTGTTACCTGACTCTAAATATCAATGTTGAAGATGCAAAACGTTTTGTTCCTCCCTGCAATTTTTTGAAAGCTGCCTCTTTATTGATCTCCTGTTGTAGAGGAGCGTTTTAAAAGAAATCGTTTTTCCCTCCTTTAAGTTTTGGACTCACTTAGCATGTATTGATTTACGGAGGAGCTTCCCAAGAAGCAGTTGCTGATGGAGTGAATGTGAGTTTTTCCGAAATGATTCCTTTCTTTTCTTATATTTTATTTGACTTGCTTACAAAAACAACAGGATTGCTTTTTCGTTGATGTATTTTTTTCATCTTTTCCACAAGTGTGAGTGTATGTGTGTCTGTGTGTAGGGGGAGGTCCAGAACTCTTGCCAAGTTTCCATTTTTTTTTTTCATGTGCTTTTGATTTCAGTGGCGCTCCCGGATCTTTTTAGGAGTTCTCCGGAATTTTACTCGGTGCGTCCCACGGAAAAACGCAGCAACAGTTAGGCACACGTCCATTGGTTTAAAAATGACACGTGACTGCCCGCAATGCGACGTAAGCGAGCTAGGTAAGAGCAGGCGAATCATGGATGTTCTTTTAGCTGGATACCCTCCTTCGTCACGTGATCCGTAACTTTCCGACACTTCCCGAACTTTTATCCCATAACGTGCTTTTATGTCGCCGCTTTTCTTCCTCGCTACATGAAGCAGCAAGTTTAAAATTTTAGAAAGATGCCGTGGATCAATTTTTCTTTCGACATCAAGAGATGATTGTTGTTCAAATCATAAAAATTTGAAGATAAAAAAAACTTTTATTTCTACCAGATAATTATTTAATCCAATTCTCTAAAGTTGTAAAATACTTCTGATGACTTCAATGAAATGGCATTAGATCTATAATTTAAGAAAGTTAACTTATGTAAGCAGTTTTTTTTCTCATTTCTTCATCTTATCAAGAATTGCTGAAAATTTAATTTTTTTAATAAATAATCTATTTATAAAATCCAATTTTTTATAAATACATTTCAAAATGCTTGTCATGCTTCTGGTAATTGAACCACAAACATTTATAATGAGATTATGGCATATGAGTATTTTTCAAACTTGATACCATGCGCGTACACTTAATATTATAGCTTATATGCGCGATGATAAATTTTATTTTTGATTGCAGTTTGTTATAGAAATTGTCTTTGAAAATATTATTTCAAAATGAAAATGCCATTATTTTTACCCTGATTGCAAGTAGATAATTATCAAATATTGTTCAGCTGAAATTTGTTACAAAGGTTTTGTGTCGCCTGCATTAAAATCTCAAGCAAGAACAAATGCATTAAATGATTTGAATAACTCGAAAAATAATTATCAAATTTTACAAATGATACTACAAATTAGATTTTTTAGTTTTTTTTTATTAGATTCTGAGGCGAAGTAGAAGCAGAGAATTGAGTAGTAAACTATGTGAAAGAAATAAAAATGATTCACAGAGATTTTTATTCCTGTTAATGTAAATAAAACTGTAATTAAATGAATATATTTTTGTACAATTTTCAATAATTTGTTCTAAAATTAGAATGAAAATTTATGAACAGCTATATTTAGTATAAAAAAGCTTTAAATGAAAAGGGAAACAAACAGTATTGTAATATATATTTATATACATACACATGGTATCTAAAAAATGTGGCATCAACGTTTTTTTTTCTTCCTAAATACGTCATCTAGACATATACTTCAATATTTTTCATTAATTAAGGTAGATAATTCTATGAAAACTTTTCGGCTTCCGTGGAAGTTGAAAATAAAATGTTTTAAATTAAATTTTTAACGGTTACCATAGTGTATAAGTGTTATTAGTAAAATGTTTCTATCTAATTTATAGAAAAATGGTCTAAATAAATAATTTTGCTTTTTAATATCTCAACAAACATAGAAAAATGAAACTTTGTGTGCTTACAGATAAATGAAAAAAAAAAAAAAAAAAGAAAAAAAAAAGCATTTTACTCGCTTATATTTTTTTGCAATTGGGGTCCAGTAAAAATCTAGTTTTTGTAACTCTTAATGTTCAATCTTTTGAGAAACCAAATGTTTTCATAAATTTGGATAACTTATTTGATGAAATTTCCTTCCATTTTTTTTAAGCCACTCTATGTATAAATGTAAAACATGATTTGAAGAAGCAGTTATGGAATTCTTTAACAATTTTTATTCCTCATAATTTTAAGGAAATATTCCAATTTTATCTACTGTCAATATTTCTTTGTTTAAATCGCGAAGAGAGCAATGCAGTGAACCTAATAGAAAGGCTGAAAATAGGAAAGAGAAAATAGGAAAGTATTCTGATCTTGCATAGTTTTAGAAGAATTGACCGATGCAGCATTTTGGTTTAGTAGGAAAAATAATCGCTTGCGCAGCTGAAAAGTTAATATTTCAATGAAGACGGAGTTCTAGTAGTCAGAAAATTACTTTTAGAACGTAGATTAATTAATTATAATTTCACACCTTCGCATATCTCGTATGGTAGGTGGACCCTTAATCTCATAAGATTCTAAGAAGATAGGGTAACTTAGGAATTATTGGGTTGTTCGAAAAGTAATTTCGTTTTTTTTTTTTTTTTTTTTTTTTTTGTGGAAATGAAAGACAGTTTTCGTATAATAAACAAATACTTTATTTAATTATATATTGGCCGTTCTGGTCCAACACCTTTTGCCATCTTTCTGGTAGTGGCATAATTCCCCGCTCATAAAATGTTTGGCCTTTGCTGCCAAAAAACTGATCGAGGTGGTTTTTGACCTCTTCATTTGAGGTGAAGGTTTTACCGTCTAAAAAATTTAGCGAACCAGTTCTGACACTGGCGTACTGTCAACACACCTTCTCCATACACATCGGTCAATTTCCTTCTGGCTTGTACAGCATTTTTACCCTTTCTGTAGTAAAACAGTAAAATATGTCGAAAATGCTGCTTATCGCACTCCATATTTAAAAGGGCACCAACCAAAAATTACTGCGCAGAATTAATTGGAATTTTTCACACACAAGCCTTGCTATATGAGTTCTCAAAGCATATAAAAATTATACGGCTTAAATGTGAAGTTGGGTGCAAAAAAATACAATTAAATCCTCTGTCGGGAAAAAACGAATTACTTTCCGAACAACTCAATATGTTTAAACAATTTTAAAAACTTAATTGGTCATTGTTAATAGCTTGAAATAATTAATCTACATCTAAAAGTATTAAAAATAATTATAATTGTACAAAAACTCAAATGCAGTAGAATAAATAATATGAAGAAATAACAGAAACGGATTTCTCTAAAATATTTTGATTTAAAAAAATAACTATATGATAAAATGAACTATTATTACACAAAATGTTATTTTCAGTATTTAGTTAAAAGAAAAATGTTTCTAAATTTTTCTGTAACAGTTCTTAGTTCGAAAAAAATTCTTCAGAAAGTTTTTACAGTCCGTAACTTGAAAAATGTTTATCAGATTTGTTTTAGCTTGAAAAAAAATTATTGGTATTCTGAAAAACAAATAAAATGAAATAAGAAATAAAGTATATGACAGTAAAATAATTTTTATCAAAATATGTAAGAAAAAATAATAAGCTTCAAAAGAGTGAAAACATTTTCCGGTACAAAAGTTTGGAGTCAATGACCTCTGCTATTTTAATACCTTTGATAAAAGTATCAATACAGTTTTAGATTGTTCGAAGAACAGGAATTTTCCATAATCCTGGGCAAAAGGGATATGAGAGTTGCATTTTGTGTCATGCATCGTCCCAAGGAAATGATGAGGCAAATCACAATAGTATACTGCACAAAAGAAGCGATACAGATAAAACTTACCGTTCATCAGTTTTTTTTTCTTTGGCCAACTACATAAATACATCAGTATGAATCAGTCCTCTATAGGGAAATAATTTTGAACGAGTTGATCCTTAAAAAAGAAAAGAATAAGTAGATGGACGTTTTATAAACATTTTAAATTAATTTATTTTTACAGATTTCATTGTTTATTTAGGACTCAATTTGAGTTTTTCCGGAAAACGAATACATCTTAATATAGAACTAGATAAAATTTGGGTGCTTTGTTTTGCCAAAGAATTTGGTTTATTAATTTTTCATAATTTTAATACATCATTTAATTATTTCTTTAATCCACAATTATTCTCTTTTTAAAATCGGAGATATGAACTATTTATCCTCTGATGCTGTGAAAAGTGGAAATAAACTTTTTTTTTTGTCAGAATTATGTAAAAAAATATTTTTGTTTACATCTGCCCTCTTTTTCCCAAATTTGTTTTTAAAAAAATTGTAGATATTTTTTTAAAACAGTGTTAGCAAGAGTCATGGTCATAGCATGGCAACGTGAAAGAAAATGTTTATTTGATGAAATTGATATTTATGAAACATTTTCACTTTAATAAGAATATTACAATGGGACGTTATCGCTTACAGAACTGAATATGTTTGGATTTTTTAATGGTAAAATCTGGGCTAATTCGTACTACACCTATGTCTTGAGAAAATAAAGCCCTTTTTTTTTTGTAAGTTAACAATAATCTATTTTTCCTTTTGCAGTCTAAGGCAATTTGATACTTAGAGGCATGATAAGATTAAAAAAAAATGCATAATTATCTTTTCTTTTTTTTGTAAATAAACATTTTTTTCCCCTAACAATTAAAAAAAAGTGATCCTCGTAGGTTTGAAGAAGTAAGAAATTGCACTCTTTTTTATGAAAAATATTTTTTCCATGCTGTAACGATATCTATAACTTAACATTTTGCATGAAATCAAATTCTTAAACCAGATGATAATTACGGAAAATCTCCAAAAATAGCAATATTTTTTAGATCGCAATTTGTAAATTTGGTTTATTCAATATTTTAGATATCTCTTAAAGAAGCAGCATTTCTTAAATAATAATACCAAATATTTATATAGATATTTGAAAGCAACAAGAATTCAGAACGTATATGCTTGAATTTGTTTGATCACCATTTTTACCCGGGAAAACGATCCTGTAGTTTGAAATCTCTAAACTATTTTGTTTTTCGTTTTTTATTTGATACTCTTCCTAGAAGGATGCCGAAAATTTTGAAAAAATTATATTTATATTTTGCAGATAGACTAGATTCTATACGGCTTAAATCATAGTTTTTCAAAACAATCCGCGTTATTGTAACATATTATTCTTTTAGAAAGCTTAATATCATGCCCGTAAATGCGAGCAAAGAATTTTATTTTCCTTTTCGGTATTCTTCTGCTTCTTGAGATATATTAAATGTTCGACTTCTCAAATTTCGATTCTTTTCTTTATAAAGTCGAAGTTGCAACTCGACTAATAAAATTGAACAACAGTGTGCATGATTTGCACATTTCTTCATGATGACTGGATGAAGTTGCAAATTTCTTCATGATCACAAAGATAGTTGCTTATGGCAATTGTTCTGTATTGAATGAAACTGCATTTCTGAAATGTTTTCCTCTGAATTTGTGCTTAACATGCCTTAATTTAAATCTCTGCTAATTTTGTAGATAGAAGCGTGAACTTCTTTGTTTGCATAGATGAATTTAAAAACAACCATTTTGCTTATTTCCGTTTATTACACTACCCTGTGGGGGAAATTTAAATTTCTTTTTTAACTTGTGTACAATCTCCATAGAAATAAAAGTATATAACTTAATATATTAATATTATATACCTTCTTTAATGAAACTTCGTATTTGGAATCTTGTCTAAGGGCAATATTTAGGAAAATAAACACTTTCATTTTTTGGGACACCATTTATATGACACAGAATACAGTGTGTTTACTCTAATCGTGGCTCAATCATCATTTTTTAAACCATTTGAGATAAGCATATTTTTTCATTTGACAAAATGCCCTAAATGATGTAAAGAATCGTATTTTATACTGCCTGCGTCAATAAATATATTCCTAAAAAGATTATGAAATGCAATTTTTGTACATTATCTCTGTTTAATTTCTAAAAGTAGTTATATTTAGTAAAACAATCTTAATATGCCAATTTTAATTTTAAAAAAGTTATGTAAGGTATCTTAAAAATTATAAAAAAGTGTTTATTTTCTTAAATGCTTCACCAAGATGAGTACTGCCAATTGCAAATTTTCCTTAAATAAAATGGTAATACTTTGACTTCTAAGGAGGGTGATATTAAAAGTTTTATGAAATTAATCTTTTTTTTTACTGCCACCGTAGTGTAGAAATGCAATTAGTAAAGTGTTCTAGTACATTCATCTGTACACACATAAAATTTCGCACATCCACCAAAAAAATTTGCTAAAATATGTTTATTTTAATGAGAGGGACTTGTCACAAATTTAGATGGAACATTTATTTTAGAAATGCGCATTTATTCAATGCAGTTTTTTTTGTAATTTAAATAATTATAGAAAAGCTATCTTATGCAAATTTTTGTATGGTGTATATCATTAAATCATCATGACTTGAAAGAAATTTGTTAATCACATATATTGTTGTTCACTTTGATTGGTCGAAAATTTCAATTTCGACATTATAAAGAAAAGTATCAAAATTTGAGAAATGAACATTTAAGCAATCTCAGATAAGTTGTGGAATACCGGAAAAGAAAATTCTTGGGTCGCAATTGTGCGTATGATATTAAGTTTTAATAACATATCGCGAAATGCATATTATGCCTAAAAAGTATGAAATATTAATTCAAATGCTAGGTTGAGAGATAAAAGAGTGATCCAAGTTAATAAATTTATCTTTTAATATCTCAGAAAAATTTTCAGATAGAAGCATGAAACTGTGTGTACTTATAATGTAAGGACAACGTATTATGCATATAGTGTATGAGTGTAAAGAAAACCTTTTACTCCTTACACTTTTTAACTAAAAGGGCGTATAAAAATTTCTAAAAAATTTTTTGTTATCAAACTCTACATAATTCGAAGTATTTTCATACAATAGCTTCTTATTTAACGAAACTGAATTACTATTAGCAGGAAATATAAATCTAATTACAATATTGAAGCAAATGTTTGTTCTACTTTTTTGAGATTCTTTGTATATATAGATGCGCACTAAGATGGCGTTTATTCATTGGTTTTTTATATCAATTCAGACACCCCCTATCCTCAAGGAACAATAGGAGATATCATTTACTCAAATCAGGTGTCGGATTCAATGACTCACTGCTGTGACTCACCGGTAGAAACGGGAAGCTTGTGGGTGCAGGCAGCGACTTGTTCATTCATTTCGCGATCCACCTTCCACTGGCCTCTCGTTCTCGGCCTACTTTAATCGCTGCCCGAGTCAACTAAGAGTGCAATAATGTCTTCTAATTTGAGAAGTAGGGACCAAAATATTTTAAATGTGTCACCTCAAATTACAGGTAAACTTCCAGCCGGAAAATTCTATCGATGCCATTTTATTATTTACAAGCATGTAAACTGAAAAGTAAAACTGTGTAACTGAAGGTGTAACGTATACCTTTTACTTGCTTTCTCACAGTATGAAAGTACCGACGCTTAGTGCATTAACACATTCTAGTGCTAGTGAAATTACTAGTGTTATTGCTTTTACTTTTTTATATTACCTTTTATTTCTATTTCGATCTTTTTTTATATTAAAAATTTTGTTTCTCACGCATATGTGCGCGAGCACGAACCTATTTTGTCAATGCAGGTAAAAAACAAATAAACAACAGAAAAAAAATCATGATCACTTTACAAGATAGATAAAAAGGTCGATTCAAGACAAATTAAAAATGTAACATGAGGCAAGAAATTTAGCTGAAACTTGAAATAATTTTACGTTACAAAAAAGATAGTTCATCTGCAACCTTGATATTGTTTGTTCATCAAGTCAAAAATCATAAACGCTGAGAATACCGTTTAAAATTCATTTTTTTTCCATTTTGCTTCCCATAAAGTGTTTGTCGCCCCTAAAAGGAAAACAGTTGAGATGTACTTTTTGTCCGCTTTAATATTAATTTTTTTTTTACTTTAAAATAAAAACCGTGGGCATATTTTTTTTATCTCCAAATTTCTTTTTCTTTTTTTAATACACAGATAAAAGTGGATATTTAAACTTATATTTATTAAAAAAACTATTTTTATTCGAAGTCGAAATTATTTCAAATGTAATCTTCAAATAAAAAAAATGGCCTTTATCCAATTAAAAATCAATTTATCAGCAATATATATTAAAGATTATAAAATAGCCATTTTAAATATTTAGTTAAGCGTTATATATTTAAATGAAAATTATTTAATGAGAATGACGTAGATTCATTTAGAAATTTGATTTATAGTCAGTTTGATTAGAACATGCTTTGAATTTGCACCAGGACTGGGACCTTGGAACTTCGAACCGTAATCAAATGGAAATTTTGCAGTAAAGTAGAATTATTTTAACTGGATGTCTATCCAAATCATTTCCTTCAAAGTTTCTGAGCTATCGAGGAGAGCTCAAAGAAGTATTCCTTAAGTTGAAATAGTTAAAAAAAAGTATTTGAAATACACTATCACTTATAAGGATTAAAAAAAGTATCAGACATTTTCTCGAATCTATAAAAGCAGATATATAGAGAAGCTCATAGAGAATTTTACAGTGATTGCAAATTCTCTGAAAGATCGATTTCAAGTCATGCCTAAAATGCCTAACCTAGCCAATTTAAGATTTAAGGAACTAAATAGATTATCTTATCAAAAAAAAAAGGATACAAATGAAAACATAAGTTATATTTTCCTTCATCAAAGTTTCTATGAATGAAACAATACTATACTGGATTTCCGTAGTAATTTTAAAGAAAGTAGGTTTTTCTTTTCGATATCGCAATCTTTGTATTAGTCTACTCTCATTAAAAAATACGAAAAACTAAGGTGAGTGGTAAGCTCTCGACTTCAAAACCTCAGGGTTTCATATTTGGATCTCGAATCCACCAAAAAGCCACCATGTCAGTGCACCAGCCGCATGCGAAGTCCGTTGGAGTCGAATATCCCCACTAGTGCGAATCGGAAGCTTGGAGAGGAGAGCACCAGAGCAGATGTCGTCCTCGTCGTCTGAATGAGTCATCAGAATTACGAAGTCCGCCTCTAAGTAAGCGTGATGTCGCTTTAAAACGGGATATTAATGTAACAAAATTAATATATAATTAATATAACGAAAGTAAATAGAAAACTAAGAATTATTATAAAAGAAAAAAGGAGAGTTATGAGTTTTTGAAGGTGACCGCAAGGTTGTAGCTAATTATTTGGTACATTATATGGAGCAAGTGGTATTCAATCTTTATCAGATGTAAATCATCCCTCAACAGTGGCATCCATCATATTCTATTGAAATCGGAATGATTTCATCAATTTAACACTAAATAAGAAACCAAAAATGAACTATAAGGAAGAAAAAATATTGTTTCTTTAATTTCACTTTAATCACAGAAAGTGTATAATTTTAATTAAAAAAAAAGATGCACTAAATGGTTGTTTTATATGCTTAAAGGAGTACATTTTGAACTCATAAAACGAAAACTATCTAAATCACTATCTAATCGCATTTAATTTTTGATTGATTTACTACGTTTTTTTTTATTGATGCAATTAGCGTCTTGTTTCGAAGCTTTCTTTGAGGTATACATTGTAACTTTAAGAGCCATAGCGTCTGAGTTGCACTCCCTCTCTGAGCTTCCCATCACACGAGCTGAAGCATGTTTGGTCACGATGAAATAAACGCGCACCAGACTGGTGCAAACTGCATCATTTAAGTTAATCAGTTTCGAAGTCGGTGATCCCAGACTAATCCTGTCCATGATTAGCTGGAGAGTCTTAATTTATTTTGGTCCAGACTTTCTAGGTGTGAAACATGATCACATAGCACTGCAACCCATTTAGACTCGCACGCCTCTTTTGACTCTAATACAATAAAGTCAGAATTTTGAAATATATTTATGTAATTTAACTCAAAATTACGTAATTATTCATGAATTTTCAATTAATCTGCTTACAAATTTTAAATCAAAATCTTCAGTTTACAGAATTTTATGATCTATGATTACAGGAGCTTTCAAATGATTTGGGAATATTTCTTAAAAATTTTCGATTACTAGGATTGGGATTTTCAACAATGAGCCACTTCGTTCTTCACCTTGTTGGACTGTTAGAGTTCACTGATCTCTTTAGAGAACAGTATTTAGTGTTCATCTGATCATGGTTCAAAATTAGGAGTTTCAAAATAAAACGAATCTAGCAACAAAAATCAAGAGAATAATTTTGCAAGTTCGCGATATCAATTTTAATACTAATCTTTCCTTTCTGTTGACTTCTATAAAAATATATTCGCAAAACATGTTTGGTTTAAAATGCAGATAGTTAATTGCCTTGTTCATGAAAATGGGAAACTTTTAATTTGCCGCTTGATACGTTTTCAAGTGAGTTTGGTATATATAAGTTTGAAGAGTGTGGCGAAGGTTTAAAATCATCTTTTGTCATCTGACCACGGTTTTAAAATTGAGGATTCATCCCTAATGTTTGCATCTTCTAAAGAAGGCAATAATCTAACAAAATACTTTGATATATATATATATAATTTATTTTAGTGATTTCATTTAGTTTAGTTTTTTTTAACTGTTTTTTAATAACTTCAGTTTTGTGATCATTAGTTTATTTTTGTAATTTTTCTTTTGTGAAATTATTTATTCTTTTATTTTCTTCCAGAAAATAAAAATGATTTTTTTTTTCAATTGAGAAAAATTTATACTTGAATTTTAGTGTTGGGTCTATAGAAAAAATGGATTTCCTTTTTAGTTCAATTCTTAGCATGTCCTGTTTTTAAAAGTATGATGCTAAGCTATACATATAGCTCTTTGATAAATAGTGGTGTTGATATGCATGCATGGAGAAAATGTATACATTTAAATGTATAACCATTTGAATCCGATATTCATAAGGCGATTTAAAAATTATTTTTTCATAATCAGCAAAAAACATAAGGCGTTTTCCATGAGTTATATATTTAAAACCTGAAGCTTTCTGAAGGGAAAAAGAGCCTCTGAAGAGAATTGAGAATATTCAATTTGAATGTATTAAAGGTTTATGGTTTAAAAGTCTCAAAATATAAATAGTTAAATAATAAAGACTCAAAATAGTTAATCAGATTTATGTACTATTTTGAAACAAAGAAGTGAATAAGTGTTGTACATGACATATGTATAATATCTAGATTCGGAAATTATTTGATCGACAAATTAATGACTTAAAACTTTCCTTTATAATAACAGATTATCACATTAAAAAAAATAACATTGAGTGAAAACTAACTGTATTAAAGATCTGTTAAGAGACTAATGTTTTGCTGCTTGGTTAGTAACTGTTATTTGGTATATTTCCAAATTGGCGAATTCTCCCTCAAAATACTGTTTGGCGATAAGGTGAAATCTCCAGAGAACAATTTTAATTAGATAAACACAGTATTTGAATAATGCTATTTATCTCGGCTTATTTCATATTTGTAAAGATGTCAACTCATAATTCATTTTTCATTCCTTATCTGGAGTGATAGTTTTGAAATTCTGCACACCTGTGTCAAACATTCAGATGACTTTACTGCATTTTAATATTTTCAGAATTTCTGTTTCAGTTAATAATTTATATCTGAAATTTTAATTTCATACAAGTAATAGAAATGTGGGGAAAATGAATATCAAAATTCCTATAATTTTTATAATAACGATTATAAACTAAAGACTAAAAATAGAAAAAAAAGTAATAGAAAGTTCCACTTTTTACTTCACTCATTAAAATATACTTTAAAAACTCTTTTATACAGCTTGATTAGTTTTTTTTTAATAATGGTGTCTTGTGAATTATGTTTCATTGATTTCGGCTTCTTTGAAAGAATGTTTTTTTCTGGACGAAGAGTACCAATTTTAAGAATAGTTGAAAAATGAATTAGGGAGCTTTGGTGGTGAGAAGCGACTGTTATTATTCACCAATAATCAATAACTGAAACTCTCGGTGGGTGGACATGATCATTTGCATATCAGAACTTCACTTAAAGTAAGTGGGGAAGTATGTTTTTGAGATTCAATCCCCCGTAAAAATCAAAATGTTGCTTCGCACTTGTTTTTGTACTTGAACTTGCTTTTTAGTTATGGCTTACTAATGTTTCCCCCTTTGTTTTTACTTATTTATTTTAGATCCAAAATATTTTATCACTGGATTTCCTCAATAATGGGATTAGAGAAGAGATTTCTCATAACGGGCACATGTTAAAATTAGAGATCAGACGGGTGTTAATGAAGAACATTTAAGATATATCTCTACTTGACGACTGATTTTGTTAAAAATTTACAACTAATTATGCATGTGCATCTGAATCAGTGCTTATATACGAAGAAAAAAAAATCGAGGAGTCTATATTGGAAAGGCTTTAATATTTCTGATGGTTTTGAAATAAAAATCAAAATAAAGTTTTTGAATAAGCTTGTTCTTCACTCATAGTATGCTATCTTCAAATCTTTTATATATTAACATGGTTTTTGATTCCAATTAGAAGTAGATAGCATAATAATGACATTTATGTTCACTAGCAGTGAGATTTTCATTTAAGATCCTGTTGTTATTCGCATTCCAATATTTGTGATCAATATTTTAAATAAATGAAAGAAATGACATTTCTAAAAATGAGTTACATTTTGAGATGGTTCTTTCAAAAGTTATATCTGTTTTTTCCTACATGCGAGTGCTAATTAACCTCTGCAAAAGGCGTATAATAACTAATACATACCTTTCATCAATAATTTGGAAGCTTTTTTCCTTCCAACAACGATGGCATATCAGCATAATCACAGCTCCACGTTTTACAAAACGCTTATTGATCATTAAAATAAACGAGGTGATATTAAAATACCAAGAATGCAGATATTTAATGTCGTCGTGTTTCCCTTTATTACTTGTTATTATTTACCCTACTTCTTTTTGCAACAATTAATCTCTTCAATCTTGTGGGGTGCAAAATGTCTCGCGTTACTCACCATTAAGCAATGGAAAGAAACTGGTATTTAATCCTGCGAACTAATTTTCCATTAGCAGATATCCTTGTATAAAACACTCGCAAAATTCGCAAGCATTAAATGCGGGGAAATATGCCTCTCTATTAACCAAGAGATGGGACTTTTATTCTTTTTCACTCTCCTTTTTTGACAGCTCTCTCCTTTTCAATTTGAGTTTAATTTTTATAAGCTCGCGTTAAAGAGAAAAACGACAGATATTGTTGATAACTTTTTGAGAGTATCTCTCGGGTAAAAAAAAAAAAAAAAAGGTACGTAGTTACAGAAGTCTCGCCGAGTGAAAATAAGCTGTTATGACTTGCAGATGATCGTTCAATACCACCTAAGCTCCAAAAGTAATATATGGTCATATAGTGAGAAGTTGCGGAAGCAAATGAGCCATAGGAACATTTCAATTTTTCACTCTGTCAAGTGCAGATTTTCTTGATAGCATCTCTAGCCAACACTTTCCATTTTACCCACTTGACTCACCGTATGGAAAGCTTGTTTTTCTTCTTCGCCGGAAGGGTGCCAACGAATGGCTAATAATAATAAGTAATGTTCCAAAGGTAATAGCAGCACGACTACCGTCACCTGTTCGCACCATAATGGTTCATATTCCCCAAATTCGCATCATTAACACCGCTGCAGATTTTAACGCGTATTTTATTTGTCAAATGGGCGCGCTTACTTGACGGAAACATGCAAACATCAACGCGAAACTGAACAAGAAAGCGAAGAAGGAACTGGCTCTCTAATCACAATGTACCTTGATGGAGCCATTATTCAGTCAGCGAATGGCTGGCCAGAGAGTAAATAGGCTGCTGTGTTAAGCGCTGCCGCCGATGGAAATTGATAGCCGCTACTCTCGATTAACACTGCCATATCAAAATCGAGATTTGTTTCCTCTCAGAATAGTTTGTGCTGCTACATGTATTGTGCTGCTACATCGGATTCAAAAACTGAAATATGAAAAATATTCCTTTTACATTCTACCAAAAATTATTCACTCTTATAAAATATATTGTTCTACAAAATAAAAAACTACGACAGCACTAATTTGATTACTTTTTCTCTCGGAAACGTTTTTTTGCATGTTTCGAAGCAAATTTGACAAGTTAAAACGAAATCGTTCAGATAAAAAAAAATTGAAATATTATTAGATATAGTCAGTTTCCTGAGAGAAAACTAATTGCGTCTGATGTGAGGTGAGATTTTCCTCATGATATTTTAAATAAGTAAAACATTTCTTTGACGGATAAAGGATAACGAGAAAAATTTGTACTTTGTAGAAAATACAATTAGCGAAGTTAATATGAAAATATCCTGCAATTAATAATTGGATATGCATTTTATTAATGTTGAAAAAAAAATGAAAAGTCATATATATCCTTTTCAAAGCCTATGCAATGTTTTAAAGGAAACAGATTTTATTAATGTTTATAAAAATGTTGTACAAATTCATATCTTTTTAGAGCCCATGCGTTATTTTAACGAGAAAAAACCGGATAGTTTTGAAGATGAGACAATGATTTATGCAAATTGTGACAATCATCTTTTTCTTAGAACATAGTTTCGAATAAAGTAATCGCAAATAAGATTAGTTTCGGAAATTTTCTGAAATTTATACTTTTATTGGTGAGTTCTACTGAGGAATAAAAATTTAAAGATAAAGAAAAATTCATTTTATTTGTTTTAATTATATTAACATCCCATTCTAAGGCAACAGAGTTAATTTGGAACGTACCTGATAATTTGGAACCATAGTGAGATGACTGGGATGACATCTGAGTCAGCAACTATTCTCTAAACAATCCTCCCACATTAGCTGGAGGAGGTGCGGTTCCGTCTAATTCAAAGTACACTAAGGCGGCGTACGAAGTGTTTATTTGCTTAACAGGGCCTCGAAATTTGATTCCTCTGGTCTCGAACTCAGGGTTCTGTAATCAAGCCTCTTGCGGATGAAGTGAAATGGACGAAACTTCTGAAATAAGAAACACCTCGCGGAGCAATGGTAATATGAATTCCTCGATTTTTAAAAGGGATTTCATCTTATAATACCGTATATTTTTAAGATTTTATGTTAAAGAAACTCTTTATAAGAAAGGAGCGGGCTTTAAAATTTTATAAAGTGGAAGAAATGGAAATTTGCTTTGAATTCTAATTAATTCACTATAAACCCCACTTCTAAAATTCGATTGAGCATGTTAAAACGAAGCCTTTTTTGGGGTGGGGTGGGGGTGTCTCTTGGTAGCTAAGCATAAATGCCGTCATTAGTAGCTTCGGTGACAAATCTAAACTTAAAAAGGTTACTTATATTCAAAGGCAAATCTTAGAATAATAATGAGAAACTGATCATTTGATTAAACTAAAAACAAGACTCAAAGATTAAGGGCATCTATTGAATAATTTTTGACTTTCACAATTTCCAGTTATTATTCTTTCAATCAATAAAAATCTATTTGAACTCAATGTTTAAAAAAAAATGTGTGTGTTTTTGAGCTAGCATTTTATACGCATCTTGTTTAAAACTT
Source organism: Argiope aurantia (assembly GCA_026543865.1). Lineage (NCBI taxonomy): Eukaryota > Metazoa > Arthropoda > Arachnida > Araneae > Araneidae > Argiope > Argiope aurantia. The sequence continues at coordinate 243,668 of JAPMOR010010214.1, read as the reverse complement.
TCATCAACTAACTTGAAACTTGGACTGCTAACAGAGACTTTTGTATTTTATAAATATGTAATTCACATATTTTTTATTTTAAAAATACTAGTTCAGAATTATCTTTGAAAAACTAATTAGAAAAAATATTAAATTTCCTTGAATGAGTTTATTCAATTTGAAATAGTTGTATAAAATCTTTCAATGATTTGGTTGTACGAGATGTAAAAAAAAATCTGGCGTACCTTTATTATCTGATGAGTTAAAATAAGCATAGATAGAAGTTTCCAATATCCGATTTATCTTTCAGACTTTTGCTTGAATTTCAGTGATCGTTCGAAAAGAGTTATAACATATTTATAGTTATAAAACGACTCCCAATCCTCCTTTCAGAGTCTACAAAACAGAAGAATGATAAGAAGAGTTTGCAGAGTCATTCGGACCCCAGGTTAAGAGAACCTGCACTGTGCAATATTTATTATTTGTATATTAGGAAATTGGACTGCATTATTCATCAAAATAGAACAGAAGAATATTGGAACCTCTTTATTTCACAACAAAAAAAAATTGAAACATGTATATGATAAGCACTTAGTTTTTCCCAGAGAAAAAATAACATGCAATAAACAAAAGTGAATATTCTCTTTTGAAAAATTTATCTGTCACGAATTTTCCTGTTGGATTTATGAGTGTCTCGGGAGGTCGAAGCAGAGAAAAATCCCCATGTATTTCGAAAAAACAAAGATAAAGCTAAGCAATATTTACTTTGATGAATATTGGTCATTTCTTTTTCACATTCAGTATTCCATTGTTATCTAGCCGAGACGATTCGGTACAAAGAATCATTTCCTAATACATTACTTCGATAGATCAAGGCGCTGGATTCATCCAGAATCTTTTATTTATAGCTGAAGCTCAGCGACAGAGACGCAGCCCTCTATCTTAAGAGGAAAGGTGTTATTAAGCGTTTCTCTTATGCTGAACGAATGGAACTGAGCTTCGATTATTAACGTAACAACTGGATTTTACTTTAGAATGAATACCCAATTTATATTATTTTTTTCGTTTCCAAATATGTTGTTCAATAGAATGAAGAAATTGGTTCATTTTGGATCTTTTAATTGTACCTCAAACTTTATTTAACTTAAGAATTTATTTTGAACGGAGAGTTTTCAAAATTTACAAATGTAATTCAAGAACTATACAGATGTTTTCATTTTGATTACACAGAAATGGAACCTAAAAAAATTTCAAACAGAAATGAAACTCTTTAAATTGTTCAAACGATATTATTCATATCCTAAAATACAGTGTGAAAAAAAAGTCAAGGAACTAGGCTCTTTTAGAATCTTTATTAATAACTGAAATTCAGAAGCATCACCAAAGAAAACATGTTGAAAGAGGGATTTTCAAAGGTGCAATCTGAAATTATATTGTACCTTAATTAGAAACGAAAAAACGCAAAACAATTTATTTAAATTGATTGAATTTGTGAAAACGCATCAGTTATGAGATGGGCTTTAATTAGGTAACAAATCTATAAACTAGTTATGCAGCAAATTTTTATGAAAAGGCCTTTTCTTCTCTATTTCTATTTCAGAAAAGAATAAAGTAACCTATAAATATGGAACCTATGATAAAAAGGAATTTCGTATATAAAGAAATTGATATTTAAAATGATTTATAGAATGTATTGGGAGTTTTTTCATGGCAGCGTTTCTTTTATAAATTTACAGATTGTTTGCAACGTTTTGAATTACATCATTTTCAATTCCTTTATATAATTATGATGTATATTTAATTTCGCTTTCTGAGTAGTAAATAGTTGTAAAATGGATTCATCTCGTAGTAGAAAAATCATGGAATTTGTACACTCATAATCAGTCATTTAGACCAAATCTTCTAGGCAATTTTTACACAAATATTAAATTGTTAAAGAAGCTTATATTCTTTGATAATATTTTTATAAAACATGATTTAACCTTAACTTGATGAATAATTATTGATTTATTTTGTTAGGAATTATTTTCCAGATCAACATTGACAAAGATTCATTTTCTAATCCCTAAAAAATAACATTTTGAAACAGAAATCTGCACACATACATTCATTATTTTCCTCATCCTTGTTAATATTTTCGAATTGAATAGTTCCATGTTTTTGAAAATAAAAGGAGTCATTTGAATATCATTGATTTCAGCAGGCTTTCATTAGAAGTATTTTTTAATATTAGAAAGTGTACAAATTTTAAAATTTCGATGTCGTAGGACAAAAGAATGCCAACTTCCGCTAAAATGACTAAGATTAAGACCTTCTCTTTAAACTATCCTTATTAGTTCCTAATGGTAAAATTTCATAAAACCCCATTAAAATTTAGATTCGTAACTTGTAGCATTGGCAGTTATAATTACTACATAGTAAAGCTTTTCTTTAAATACTTAAAAATTATCCTGAATAAAACTAAAAAATAACTTTATAATTAATAGTAACAAAGAAGGTCTAGATTTTCTAAAAGACAATAATATTAATAAACTTAATACTAATGATTTAGTAAAATTTGTACACAAATCTACCTCATGAAAAATTACCAGATGTATGTAATATTGTCTTTTTGTCTTGTGTTATTATATGTGACGAATATTTTAATAGAGATATTATTACAAAAAATAACTTGTTTGAATTATGTAAATTTAATGTTTCCGAAAATTATGTTTTTAAAAGAATTAATTTTTATAAACAAGTAAAGGGAATTCCAATGGGAACAGCTTTTTCAAGTGCTTTCGCCAATATTTTTGCACTTTACAATGAACGAAAATAAACATTATTTAATAAGCGGTTGGAGATATATTGATGATTTACTATTGTTAAACATAAATAATGCTAATGCTCCGTTATTGATTGTTATCCAAAAGATTTAAGTTGAACTGAAACGAGCGGAAATCAGCATAAAGCTACATATCTGGATTTAAAAATAGAAATTTCTAATGGGAAAACTTTAATAGGTATTCACGTTAAAAGGGATGAATTTAACTTTAAATTAATTAAACTTAGAAACTTACACTATAATTTAAGCTCTGAGATTTCCAAAAATTTGATTTTCTCAAAATTTAACATGATTAATAAAAAAATTTCTTATATTGAATCAACAAACAATCTCGTTAAAAACCTAATTTCTAATGATTTCCCCCAAAACTTTTGTAATATAGAAGTTTTAATAAAAAAAGTTTATATTTTCTAAAATATTCCATTTTTTTTTACAACTCAAGATATGCTTTCTAGTTTATTCACTTTGGTTTTTTAACTCAATAGATGGCATTGAGATCGTTCAATTTACTCCTTATGATGACGAGGCATTTTGACAGAACTTTATAGGCGTATTCAGCTTTAAACGCGGGAATTTGAATTTAGAGTAACGTTGTGGGCCTGCAAAGATAGGTTTATTTTCTTCATAGAGTGTTTAGATTTTTTCTTTCATTTGATATGTTCTTTACTTTTATATACTATTGATGTTTTTTGGTTTTATTATTTAATGGTTTTTTGCAGTTTGGTTTGCTTAATTTTGTTGTGGTTTTAGTTAGATTTAAATTTTTGAAATTTTATAATTTATTTTCTTTGATTTTATGATACTAATTCTTATCTCCAAAACCTCAACCTCTTGGGATTTTCGGTTGACGAGGGGACAATATTTTGGATGAAAGTCAGACCCCTCAAAAAAAAAGTTTTAATCCCTGCCCGAGGGTGACGCTTGAAAAAGTCTTCAGGCCAGATTCATCATTTTTCTTTTTGTTCCATTTTTGCATTTAAACTTAATATTTATTTCTAATTTGGTTAAGTTCATTTGTATTTTAGATGTAGCAGCATCTGCTCTTTCTAAATATAATGCATCTTTTATTAGTTTTGGAGCTGGAAACATTTACTTTTGATTTGATTTCATAATTATTGCTTCCTTTGGTTGATAGTTTCCTATTTGTGGACTGGGTTACTTATAATTTATTTTCAAAAGTTTAAATAAAATAATTCCTTTGGCAAATAAATTTTTAGTTAATTTAAGTATTTTTTAACGGTCAAAAGGAATTTTAATTAAAAAAAAATTCTTGTTCTGAATTTAGAACAGAAAATAAGTGGAAAATGAGCAAATGGTTCAGAATTTCAGCTGACGATGAAATTGCTGGATTTTGCGAACTATCACTTTTTCATTCGTCGTAAATGATGCAAAATCAATCGTAATCTCATTTAGAGCATTTAAAGTTAAGATCTAGAAGATCCCTAAACGAAAATTCTGCATTTTACAAAAATATTTTGAAGAAATTTTTTTTAGACTGATAGGATGTAATAGTAATTTTAAAACTTTGATTACTCTTGAAATTTCATACAAAATAAATAACTGTCTGTATATTCTCCAGAGAAAATGTAACTTAATCAAAAATTTTATGATTTAAAATAAAGTAGGCAAGAGTTGGTTCATAAAGTTTAGATATTTTAAAATAATAACTATTAGTCTTTCGACGAGGAACTTTTGATTTATTATAAGAGTTATGTGATGTTTAATTAATGTATCGTCCTTTGTTACAGTTTTTTTCATGCTTACATGACAACATATTCCCACGAAATAAAATGCTAATATTAATACTTTATAAATGCTTTTTAATATGTTCATGATTATAAGGAATAGTTTACAACGTTACAAAATATTTTAAATAATCTAAATATTTGATCTTCTGATATTTTTAAAAAAATTGTATTTGCTGCTTAATGCATTTAATTGGATGACTACTATAAAAATCTAGTGTTTCTTTAATATAAATTTATATAATTACAATCTCCTTCTGATTTTTTGAATTAAAGAATGCTAAACAAAGATTAAAAAATGATGTAAATGGTTTTTACCTTTAGCTCACACACACATAGGTATATGCGCACCCATGTACACGCATGCGCATACGAATATCTTCCACGGACTTTAAAAAGAACCTAATTATTAATCTTTTTAGGCGCCCCTAAAAAGACCATAATTTTTATTTCAAACTCCCGAAAAAGCCTCTTTTATACTTTAAGGTCTTAATTTTCCGTTCAGTTGAGCTGCCAGCATGAAAATTTACGAATGTGAAAATTGATTTATGTATGGTATAAAATCGAAAATTCCTAAATCAAGTGCATTATTCAACACGAGAAAAACCAGTATCCTCAGAAATTGAGGATACTGATCTATAAACCATTTTCTGACAAGATAGTGACACCATCCTCAAGTTGTATCCGGATTTCAAGAAACATTTTCCTAGGTGCTGAAATAAAATGTGTATTGAGGTGCATTACTTCATATTATGCATGCAGTTCCTACTTGGAAATCTGTTTAAATAAATGTTTCCCGACAGTGAAATTGCAAAACACTTGACTTGCGGACTAACAAAGTGTACTCATTTCATTTTCTTTGGAATTGCTCTAAATTTTACTTCACTTTTGTCTAATATAATTTTCCACTCTACGTAACGTTGTACTTTGTTAAATGATGAATCATTAAACAAGTCTCTACAAAGTAAACAGATAAACATACTAGTGAGATTTTGGAATTCAAATACTCAAATAAGTTGAAAAAAGGTTCAGTTAAATTTTTTTATGGGTCATTTACTGCCGAACATACTTTTAAAAGCATTGAATGATACTACAAAGAATTAGAACTGTGGCAGGTGATATGAATTCCAATGGGTAGACTAGCAGTTAACTGGAAATTCTTCTATATGATCTTAGAACAAATCAGAGATGAGTTCCATTTGAGTCACTAAATATAGGCAAGTGTGATTTGTATATTTTAAATAGTGCGGTTAAAGTAGGAAATAGAGCTATCGGATGGAATTTGAACTGTTTATTTAGAGCTTTTTGTAAAGATTCCCCAGTTTATAAAGAAGGTTATATTATCTTCCACACATGCAGACACATAAAAAAAGCCATAGATGGCTGGAAAGTATGGTAGTAGCTGAAAGAACGTTAGAAAGCTGGGATAATATAAAAAATTATGTCTAGAATGTTGAAAATGAGAAGTTTTCTAAACTTGATTATAAATTATATGCCATAGTATTACAGGCTGTTGAAAACAATTTTACATGTGCTAAAATTTCTTTCTACAGCCAAACTGATGGTACTATTTTTTATTCTGGATCTGTCTAATAAGCCTCTTATGCCTTCCTTGCCAGAGATCTAAAAAACTGATTGTAGATGTAACTTTTATAATTAATGTGAAAAAAAGTCTTCCTCTGAAGTAGCGAGTATTGTTTATAAATGATCAAAATTCAGACAGGTGCGTTCTTGCCCCTCTTTGCCCGTGGTGATCTGGTGGTGAGGTCTCGGCTTCGGAACCGGAGGGTTTCAGGATCGAGACCCAATTCCACGGAAGAACCGTTGTGTTAGCGGGTCTGGTGCACGTTAAATCCGTCGGGGCCAAACGTCCTCCCACTAGTGTGGTGTTGAAGTTTGGAGTGTGGGGTACCAGCTCAGGTGTCATCGTCGTCATCTGACTGCGGTTCAAAATTACAAGGTCCGACCAAAAATAAACCTAGTGTTGCTTTAAAACGGGACGTAAATATAATTAAACTAATCTTGCCCCTCTTTCTAAGATAAGTCTTCGTATACTGGAGACAAAATTTTAAAACATTTAATACTTCTGAAAACGATATTCTTAATATAAAATTACACTGACATTTTTTTTTTTTTGAAAATGCTAAAAATATTTTTTAGAAAAATCGTCAGTTAATTTCAGAATAGTTAGGTGCTTATGTTGTACTGATCTAAGAAAATTAGCTTCAAATAGTTATGACTGTCGTAATAAACTGAATTTGTTTTTCCGTTTTGTGAAAATAACTGCGTATGAAAGAAAATGAATGCGATTGTATATTAATTGAATTTAATTCTTTTCTAAGTAAAAGGATAAACCAAATTTTCTCTAATATTCTGAGACAAGATCCATCAGAAACAGTTAGTAACGATAGGTTTTAATATAGATATATAGGCAATGATGAAAATCTTATTAAATTTTGGAAAATAATGCAGTCAGTTTTAATACTTTCTCGTGGGTAAACTAATATAGAAAGTTTCCAATAGATTTTTCTTCTAATAAAAGAATCAAAATTGAAAACACTAAAACAGCAATCTTTTATAGCCCAATGAAATATTAATGATTATTTGAAATATTCTGAAAATTCAAATTGCCTTAAAATTACGAAGAAACTAAGATTCTCTGTAGAAGGGAGAAGACAAGAATATTTCGCTTACTTTAAATTTCAGATATCGAAAGAAAAAAAAGTTCAACACAAAAAAGGAAATGATTTTATGGCGATTGCTTTAAATGATTTAAAAAATAAGAAAAGATATTTGGAAAATGCTGTTGAAGAATTGGGAAAAAGTTATACAAAATTAATAAAGAAAGTCGAGTAGTTGGCAAATGATATAAATTTTTATCTATCGAGCAGTTTTCACCGCTCAGCAAAAGAGAAAAGACCAGAATTACAAAATAGTGAGGAAAAGTTTAATTTACCTTAATTTCTTCTCCATTATAATATTTTCTGTACTGGAAGTGCATTTCTATATATTCTAAAATTATAAATTTCCTGACTCCTGGAAAAAAAGTTGTAATTTTTATGCTCTTCATGTTGTTAGGAAAAATACAATTGTGTTTAAAACATGAATAATATTCATTCTTTTGAAACAGTTTTCATAATCAGTAAATTTTTGAAATGTTAGATTGTACTTATTTCTAATAGTTTAATGTTTTTGTTTTTTAAAATTGTTTTTAAAGGAAAACTGGATATGTTATGTAGTTTGAAGTTGGCGTATAACTGTTTTTGTGACGAACTTGTTAAATTGTTAATAGTACATAAAATCATTATATTCCAAATTGCTTTAAGAATAGAGAGAGAACCTCTTTAAAAGATCATAAATTTTTATATAGAAAATGAGTGGAAACCCTGACATACACACAGACACAACCCACTTTAATCATGGCTGAGTAATATATTTCTAAATCGTAAGAGTTATGAATATAGTTTCTAATAGAAATATTCTTTCAATAACTTAAGAATTATTCCTCATGTTGTCTGGGTCAATACATGCATTATTGAAAAAATTATGATGCCTACATTTTTATACAATCCTTCGGTCCTATTAGCCATATTTAGTAAATTATTTTTGAAACATTAATATTTAAGTGTAAAAATTTCCCATCTTCTGGGAACGAATTATAAAGTTTTGAACTTTATTATATTTAATCGTTGAAATTGTTTAATTTTGCCTAAAACAACGGTATTCAAAGCTTTGAATCCAGTTTGTTTTAGTTGCAGAAAAGTGGAACTTTTTTTTGCTTGAGTCGTTAGCCCTCAAACATATTTTAATAAGCGAGTAATAGAACAGGGAATTTGTATAAAAATTTAAACTTTATAATTTATTCAGCTGTACATTTATTGACCAAATCAACATAAAATGTCTTTACGTCAATGTAAACACTTTTTGACTGAAAGTTTCTGTGCTTATTTATTATGTGTTAGAAACTAGGTATTAGGCTGCGAATGGAATAGATGCCCTGCATATACACTGTTGGTAGACAAACAAATGAAAACATGAACGAGTTCAAAAATATTTAATAAGATGAATCACCTTAAAACAAACTTTCACACGTCCTGTTATGGGAAATAAGATGAATGAGGCTTCATCGGACCTTTCTTTCATATGCCTTCGATTTTGGAGTTGATATTCTAGCTTAGATTTTTTGTTTGTGTATTTCCGTTTTATTTTTGTTGAATCATAGAATAGAGGATGCTGGCAGAGTTATGTGATTGTCTTCTTTTTGGAATACACAATCATTCGGTGATCTTTTTCATTGAGCTTTGATTTTCGTTCATAGTTATTCTTGGATGAAGATGGAGATTATAAATGTTATGAAATTATGACCTTCGGTATTTTAGTTCGAGATAAGCTCAAAACCTGAGCGTATCTTGAACTTGGAATGATGTTAATTGAAAATCAGGGTATTCGTTATTTGGCTTTGGCCAATCAAGTTTTTGCCTGAGTAATACAAATTTGATTATTGTTTGTGACGAATTTTTAATATATCAGTGTGATTGCATGATAATGGGCGTACTTCCTGCATAGCATGTGTTTTTATGAAATCTATTTTGCTGAGAGCTTAGAACTCAGTTGTAAAATACTCGGCAACTGATTTTCGTATAGAAACGACGGAGAAATTCCAAGAATGGCACCTGCTCTTTGTTATGGTGTATATTGAAAGGTTGGAATTCGTATCATTTTTGCTACCTGAACAAGAACATTTTTAAGGGTGTCCAGGGTGGCTCAGAATGGTTAGATAACCACACAAATCCTTAATGGTTTCTTTTTGAATGCGATTATTTTCTTAAGTGTGACGGAATATCAAAATATTAATTTCATTCTTCGTTTGTAATTGTTCTATAGAAAGAAGATAATAAGGATTGTTTAAATCATGCAACATTAACTAGAAACTAGAGAAGATGCCTTCACTCTTAATGAATGTGAACAGATTTCAAAAATTTATACATGAAGAAATTTCACTCAGATATTTACTTTTAAAATTGCCCAAAATGAAACTTAATTTTTCCTTGTCTTTAATTTTTTTAAATTTTTAATTAAATCAAAATGGATAAAAGAAATGAAATCAATGAATTGAGAAAATAAAATCGAGATTGATTTACCATAATAGATCATGATATATGTCTGTATTTTTTTTAGTTATTCTTAAAATAACATGTAGCCGGGTTCGAAAGTTTTATAATGATGCTAGTAAAATATGTCGGTATCCCGTTAAGACATGGATATTAATCATATTCATATGAATTGAAAATAAAAAAAATCATGTCATTTAGGACAAAAGAAACCTATTTTGATACTTTTCAAGAAACTACCATTATTTTTTTCATAAGCCATGTACGGAAGAACATTTATTTTTTCAAAAGGAAGAATGCTTCTTCAGGAGTAAGTAAATACAATACAAATTAAAACAGAAAGCAGGGACACAATCTTATATGCTTAACATTTTTGTTCAAAAAATATTTTTGGCTACAGGTGCATCAGGGCTGATGCACCCTATACAAATCCAAACGTGAAAAAAATTCTTGATTTTCGAGAAATTTAGAACTATTCTAGATCATGTGTTAATATCTAGAAGTAGCGCCCCATACATTTACTTTCTTCTAAAAATTGGTTTATGATTCCATCCCCATATAAACAACAAATTGTTATAGAAAGAACGAACAATTGTGTCGGTGATTATTCAACAAAGCAGCAAATCTTTAAAACATTATTTAGGCAATTTTTGTCTTAATCAGTGTAAAATGAATAGAATATATAAGTATGGTTTTTTTAAATAGTGAATGGTTATTTTTGCGCAACAACAACAATTTTCTGGACAAGTCTCTTCAGTGGAAAAATTTTCCCTTTTATTTATATATAAATTAATGAAGAATAGTTGGACGCAACTTGCAAAATTATAAATTGTTACTTAAAATAAACATTGTTTTTGTTTTTGGTTAATAAACTACTAAACTGTAAGGCGTGGTGACAGCGAGCAGTAATTTTTTTTAACTTCTTTCAAAATAATTGAACATGTTTTGGACATTTTTGTCCCAAAATATATTTAAAAGAAGTATGTAATGTATTTTAATCAAATTCTCTATTGCGTTATATATTGTTTTGCAACTGATTGCTGTTTATTCGATTTTAATTGACATTAATGTACACGCATTTAGGCACAACTTTCAATAGTTAATCTGATAAAGTGGAAATTGGATCATAATTGTGTAATAATGACTAAATAATTTTTATTCAAATTTTCTGTGATTTACTTTCACAGCTATTCTAATCCTAAATATTTAAAATAAAGAATTTTTTAATCAATCCAAATTTAAATTCGAATTATCCGAAATGAATACAGACGTTCTCGTGTTTTTTGTTCAACCATTCAGCCATTTAATAATTTCTGTCCGTATCATGTCTCCCGCAGAAGAGCTTCTTAAATATTCCAATTGGTCAAGGCGTTTTTCTTTTGCATTTTTCAACATTTGTAAGCGAAATTAGTTTTCTTCACAAGATACTTAATCCCAATAATCTAACTAAAAATTTAATGCGTCGAAAAGAGGTGGCGAAAAATATTTCTAATAGATAATGGGATTTTTTTTTTTTTTTTTACACGGAAGGAAGTACCACGCTCAAAAAAAAAGTTGTGAAGCCATATTCTTTCGGAAGAAAAAAAACCAACTCTGGTAGAATAGATTTTATCTAAACAGCTTAAAAATGAAAGAACTTTCGGGAAGCACTGATAAAGTAATTTGTCGATAGTTTCCAGTAAATTCTGCCTCTCTGAGGAATTCAGATTAGGATTCTGAAAACTAAATTTATCTCATTAAATTTCTATTTCAAGACTTATTTAAGTTTACGAAAGTTTTAATTATTTCTGTAGTTGACGGTGAGGTGACGACTCGTACATTTCATAAAGTGTTTTTGTTAAAAGACTGGAAACTAATAAATTGCCGTTTATTCTGCTTCGATGTCTGCTTATGCTTCGACATGAAAGACAATTAAAAACGATATCTTCTTCATGAACATCTAAAGCCTTAATATCATTAAATTTAATTCCCGCTAGAAGGTGATATTTAATGACTTCTTTTCCGAAAATTCGCAAGAAGTTGAGCTCCAAGAGTGGCGAACCACATGAAGGCATCAAAAATAGAAAAGACAAAATAAACCGCCCTCATTACGGTGATGGCTGGTCATCAAGCGTATTGACGCAGGATGCTTCCACTAAACACTGTTACCTTCATTTGAAGTAATGCATTTTCTCTGGACTATTAGTTCTCCTATTTTGTTTGCCTTAGATGAAGAATTAAGGGGCCCTCCGGTGAATGGAGCACGTTTCCAGAGACTTGCATTATTAACCACAAGCAAACTCGGATCAGAAGTGAATTGACGGATATTTCAAGGTTGATTAATCATTGTAACTTTAAATACTGAATTATTTGTCTGATCAAGCAAACGGTTGATTACAATGCATATCTGAAATTTTAGTTACTGCTATAGAAAAACAGCGCTATCTTGAATATTATCAGACTGCTCTATTTCAGTATACAAATAAAGGATTGAATTTCAACTAAGTTTTAAAATACTTTTTGAGTCAGTCATATTACAAATGTTATGGTTGCAAAATATCAATAATATAGATCATCAATTCCATTAGAGTTTATTAAAAAAGTGATAGGATATTTTTTTACTACTAGTGTATACCTTTCTATGATTTCTTCAGAATATTTTAGGATATATTGTGTGATAATATATAATATCTTTATAGATATTGTCGAATTGAATACAGTGTTTTTTTAAACTGACGGTACTTAGAGACCTCTGTAGATCGAACTATCAGCCTGCAAAGCCACCAAATTTTGTGCGGAGACTATTGACAACATGGGAAAAAGGAATTCGCGGAAAAAAAAAAATTCGTTCTAAAGTTGCCGATAAGGGGAATGTGGTGCTTTTGAGCTAAATTTTAAGTTTAACTGCACAATAAAAATTTAAAAACCTACAGTAAACTGATAAATGCATAACAAAGAATTAATTAATTTTTCCACAAATGTGCTTTATTCGAAAAAATAACTTCTGTAAATGGTTACAAATTAAAAAAAAGATTCTATTCGACTTCCTTTTTTATTCTTTGTTCTTTTGTTTTTATTCAGTAGAATCGATTTTCAGGGGAAGACATTAGCTATTTTCAATATGACCTTCATTTTCTTGGACTAAGCATTGCATTCTGTACACCGTACTCTCTACAGCTGAATGCAACATTTCAGGAGGCATGTTCGTAACAGTTCGTGTTATGTTTTCCTTTAAAACTGATAAGCTCAAGACTCCACCAAGATAAACCTTTCAAATAACCCCACAGAAAAAAGTCACATGGGGTTAGATCTGGGGAGCGAGGTGGTCATGCAACACGAAAACAGCGGCTAATGACTCTTTCTTCTGTAAAGCAACAGTTGATGTACGGATGTACCAATATGTGGTGGTGCTCCATCCTGCATAAAGACAATTTTATTTATGCATTGCCTTTGCTGAAGTTGTGAGATAACAAAACTACTCAGCATATCATGATATCTTTGAACGTTTACGTAACAGGTCTGTGATCCTACCTTTGTAATAGTCGCAAAAAGTATGGTCCGATGATAAAATCTGCTGTAAAACCACACCAAACAGTTACTTTTTGAGAATGGAGAGGGATTTCTTGAAATGCGTGGGGTTGTTCAGATGCCCGAATTCTAGAATTCTGAGTGTTAACAGTCCCATTCAAATAAAAATGGGCCTTATCACTCCAGAGAATTGTCCAAGGCCAAGCCTCGTCGACCTCCATCCTAGCAAGAAATTTTAAAGCAAAGGTTAATCGAAGATCATAATCTGTAGGTTTTAATTCATGCAAAAGGCTTTTATATGGATAAAAGTGAATAATTTTTCTTAAAACTTTACATATTGTTGAAGCACTAACATCCAGTTATAGGGCAACTCCATGTATTGCTATTACCAGCAGTGCTCGTCTGATTTCTTTCAACGATTGCAGTCGCAACATCTGTGATCGCATCCTCTGGTACCGGTTTCCATCCTCTACCAGTCCGAGTTGCGAGAGAACCTGTTTTTTAATCATAGCTTTCACTTCATTAATTCATAGAGGTCCTTTACGTAAATTGTTTCGACTTCTAAATTCGCGTAAAGCAGCCGCTGCATTGGATTAATTAAGATAAAAGAGCTTCACAAGCAATGCACGCTGTGCCAAAGAAAGATGCATTTTACAAATCAACTGATATTTGAAATGATTTTCAATGCCCCGCTTCTTTTTTATAACTCAAAGTACTGGCGCTGGTGTCGACTAAGTAATCGGGATTTTATATTTTGCAATTTTTCCCCATGCTTTATGCAAAATTTTAGCTGTCTTAAAATGTAAAGCGCCATATTTTCCCCTATCGGCAGCTTTTGGAATTAATTTTTTTTTCGCGGATTCCTTTGTCCCATATCATTAGTAGTCCCGTACAAAATTTGGTGGCTTTGCAGCTGATAGTTAAAGCTACAGAGGTCCGAGTACCATCAGTTTAAAAAAAAAACACCCGGTACTTTATTATTGTAAATTACACGGACTTTATAAAATGCTTTCATATCCTTGTTTCCGTAATTCATTATTATTTTAAACAAGCGAAAATATATTGTTTGTAGACATACTAATTTCTCTATGAATGAAAATATATTTCGTTGAGGACGGTTCTCAGTTTTATAACATGTAAATTCCTTTCAAAACTCAAAGTTTGGTTTTATTTTTTAATGACATTTCTTATCCTTTCTTATAATTATTATAAATCAGCAAATTGAACTATAATGATAAAGATTATATTTTTTCTTTACTGCACTTTGTCATGTATATTAGAGAAGAGAAATATTCTTATATTGGTTAATGTAAGGAAACATTTTAATGCAATTTTCCTAAGGTTTTTGCAAATGTTTTGAAAAAAACAACAACTTTATTACGAAATAGGGAATATGCATGTCATAAACTTTGTGGTAATGGAGCTGGCGTGAATCAAAGAGCTAGAAGGACTATTAGTTTGATTTAATATTTAGAAATTGTTATGAACAGTAGGTTTACATATTAAGATTTAAGCTGTCCTTCATTGTAAGTGAAAGTTTATTCTCATTTTAAACAAGTAGCTTGTATGTTGAGAAGACACAATAATATTTAAATTTGTTTCATTATGGATTATAAATTGGGAAAAAAGCTGTATTTTCTGTTTTTATCATAATGATTTAGACGTCGACGAATAATAGATTGAGTATAAAAAAATTTATGAATAAAACTATTTTATTCAATTTATTTCTTAAAGGACTTGCTTCATTTTTTGGAGTTACGAAATTATTTATTGATGCTTTTCGTTTAATACTTAAAAAAAACATAAGCCCAAAAATTAAAATAAATGCTCAGATTATTGTCAAAATATAGTTTCTTGTGTAATTGAGTTACAATTTATTTTGCTTTTTTTTTGGTATTAGAATTATTTTATATTAAATTTGTTGTCATGGAACCAAATATGCCTTTATCATTCACAAATTCTTTCATTTCAAATATTTATAATAATCAATAGGAATAGGAGCATTTTTTCCGAAACTAAAGAAATCACTTTAGGCTGTTCATTTTGCATCTCTATTTTGTTACAAATGAAGAGGTGGTAGCACTTCCTAATGAGTTGAAAAAGAATAATTTAGATACCGACTCTTCTATCAAATCAAATCGGACCGCCTAAAAATTTGCCTTATTTACTGGAGTGAAGCAACAGATTCAATTCCGAGAACATAATATGAAAGCAAGTCCATCTGACTTCTCATGATGTTAGATTCTGATCACATGTGACAATTCTACTGAATCTGAGAATTTATTCTTCAAATATTAATACTTTAATTTGGACATCAAGTAGATGAAGTTGGGAATTATTCTGAAGTAAAATGAATGATTAATTTAAACTACCTGAAAATATATTTTTCAGTTTTAAAGCTTACACAAAAATCTCGGGAGATAATTTTTTGATGGTAAGTAACAAGCGCTTTTGATGATGAAAGTATTTACGTAGATATTCATGATGATGATTCATGACTCTATAAAACTGAATTCCTTCCACATTGATTCGTATTGGAAAGGGGCATTATCATAAGACATTAGGTTTCTGATATGGAAAATGATGAAAGCTCGTTTCAGTTATTTATTTTATTTGAAACTTGAAAACTCTTGTTATTGATCACTATGATCAATTTATTTTAAAATGGTTTTTGGACTTCAGAATAAAAGCATATGTAGCGTAATAATTGATATTACATTATTACATACTGAGAAAATTGAGAAAGCTAAAGCTATTGTATTTATATCAGACATTTATTTTGGCTCTCCTTTAAGCAAATGCTCTTCTTATGAAAGCAATATGCAATTTAGCTATGTCTTTTTTAGCATCTTTTAGAGATCGTACTTCTCGGATGCTCTTGCAAGTGAAAGGTTTTTAAGATAAACAATAGTAAGGAGCGATCAACAGAATTTGAAAATTTTACATTGCTGATTAAATTATTTATTGAATTAAGATTTCTTTGATTTCTTCTAAAACTTAAAAGGAGTTACTCACATGAAAGTTTCCTTTTTGTAACCCATCAGACGTACTCTTAATTTGATAGAATTTGTTAAAAATGTTTTCGAAAGAAAATATCATTAGTAAGAAAGAAAGTGATGATTATAAACGAATAGATTCAAAAAATTTCAAACTTATATAGGATATGAAATTAGGAAACTTATTTGAAACTCTCTGAGATTTTGAATCTATTATCCTTTTTGAAATCGCAAAAAAAAAAAAAAAAAAAAAAAAAATGTTTATTATAATTTTTATATTTTCATATTAAATCTTTACATACGTATCATTCCAATGCATGTGCTGCCGTTAAAGTGTATAATTCAGTTATTTCATAGAATTCCTATTTATTTCATAAAATATCATTATTTTTCTGTTATTTCATTGAATATCTAATTATTTCATAAAATACCTGATACTACTATGAAAAAACTGATTCCATTTTTAATCCTAATATATACATTTAAAAGTATTGCAGAAAAATCTTTTAATAGAAAACCCAACAAATGCTTTGCATATTTTTTGTATGATTTGAAATTTTAATCTGTAAGTAAATTTCTTTAAAAGATTTTAAAAAAATTAAATTTTTTTGAAGTTTTGTGAATTTAGCGATTCTTAAAAGTACTAAAATTAGTGTAAGAATGTTTGTCTTTCAGAGCTTCTGTAACCAAAGCTTTTTTTAATAAAATCAGTACAAATTTAAACAACGATTTATGTTTCAGATACTTCAACTGCTTTGCGGTTTCTAATAATATTTTGTTGTAATGCATATTGAAAATATAGAAGTTTCATACAAAAGCTTAACAAACACTGATAAATGATTACCACAGATGAATCAGCAGCTCAACTTTTTACGACTACGAAGCTACGACTTTTTTTTAGAGCCAGGAATTTAAAAATATTTTAATTAAAGAAGGCGGAAGTTATACCTTCTTTAATTAAAAATATATCCATGAAAAATATATCCATGAAAAATATATCCATGAAAAATATATTCAAAATAATAAAATATATCTTAATAAAATAATTATTTTAAAAGTAAAGCTCTAACTCGAAAATTTTTATAGCAAGCCATCACTTAGTTAAGATTAACATTGTAACAAACTACTTCACAGATGGTATGATTTCAGATGTTAAGAAAGTAGATCTCCAAATGCTCTTGAGTAATATAGAGAAGACCCCCATTTTCATCGCCAGCGAGGACATGTTGAGAGAGAGGAGGGAAGTAATACTACCTGAATGACTGCTGTAGCCAAAGAAGAATTAATTATACCTATATTAAAATCGTGGCTGCTTTCAACGGGGAAAGAGCATCAAAACTATTAGCATAAACTTAAAACTGCGCCGTATAACTTATCAACTACTCTGAAAAGTCGAATGTTGTTGGAGAGGATTTTTTTTTTAAAGAGCCATTTCATCGTCAGCTTTATTCCAAAGAAGTTAGAATAAAATTTTGCATGCATTTTCTTCCTCTCCACTTCGATATTTAAAAAGAATTTCGAAACGTTCAT
Organism: Argiope aurantia; assembly: GCA_026543865.1. Taxonomy (NCBI): domain Eukaryota; kingdom Metazoa; phylum Arthropoda; class Arachnida; order Araneae; family Araneidae; genus Argiope; species Argiope aurantia. The sequence goes on along the minus strand of JAPMOR010010214.1, from coordinate 225,976 downwards.
CGCAAGCTGGAAACATAACCAACAGAAGAAAAAAAATGCATAGTGGTTTTAAAGTTTCCAAATGCTTGCGTTTAAAACTGGTTTTTGAAAGCGCAGTGTTCAGTAAAGTGCCATAGGTAGCATCCTTAAATAATCAAATCTGATAATTCTCTCATTTCATTTAATCATACGTAACATGACGCAGGAAGTATTGCGAAAATGAATCATTTCTACCTTTTTCCAACATTTATGGTTGCTCTGAAATCTACTGTGTTCTTAAGCATTTGGAAATAAATGTTTACAATTTCAAGCATTTAAGAGCACAATGGATTTTCTATACAGTTTTTTCTTAGCTAATATTTTTAATCTTAGTACTCATAATTTTATTGCATCATTCTAATGTTTTATACCGAATTAATAATCTTGAATTTTTTGGTGAGGAATTTCAAGGTACGTATTTCATCTAAGTTAAAACATACTGTATGATATTTTTATATACAAATTGTCTCTATCTGAATTTATTATTAAAATTATAATTTTCTCTTCAAATGAATTATTATATACATATTTTTAAAATTATTGCTATTAGAAATAAAGCAGGAACAATGAAAAAATCTCGCAAATAATTATTTATAACTGTATATGTACACCAAATAGAGGAAGGCAAAGTTTTGTAGCTGAAAATCTTGACCTGAAATGAGAAACATTTCGTATTGAGTAAATGTTAAAATTATGACGAAATGTTTTTATAAAAGTTTTTTTTTCAAATTAAGGAGAATATATTGATTCGATAAACCAACATTTTCATTTAAATTTCTAGGTAATCCCTCATATTTTGGTTCTAAATACGATAATAAATAAGAAAAGTGCTATTTCTAACGATTATTCTAATTTTCAATTATTCATTATTATTATTCCCCCCACCCCCCAAAATATGAAAAGGTATGTTTGCATTATACGCATAAAGTTATTTCTAATCATTTGTTGAATTAAATTGTAAACGCAATTTTCTATTCGTGAGATGAAGACTAAAAAAATCGATTTAAAATTATAATTTTTAAGAATGGTAAATGAATCGGCTTAACTATACAGTTTAACCAGAAAGTAATGCATTAACTTATATTATGGAAGGAAATGAGTTTGACCAATTTTAATGTTGATATATGGAATACTTACTTGATTTATTTGTTTTTATATACAAGATATTTCATTTTCGTATTGTAGAGATGATGAACTTGAAAGAAATGTCTGCCACAGAGAATCATAATTGAATTTGAACTATGGATTCCACACATTCTGTCAATCTATCATTTCAATTTTATGCCCTACTTAAATTTATAATAATTAATTAGCTAGCTCTTTAAAAAAATGAATCTTAATTTTCAAAAACGGAGACTCTTCCATAGTCTATGAAAGTGAGAATTCCAATAAAAGTGGACAGTAGCTACTGAACTAAGAGTTAGCTGGAAGTTCATTGATGAATCATGCTGACCTAGAAAGACAAATATTTCTTGCGTTATGTCTAGAATTCCGTAGCTGCTGTAAGAACGTATTTTTATCGATAGATTAATATACAATGATATTAATATATAATATTAATATCATTTGACATCCTCGCGAAATGTAATATGATGACAAGACAACCTTTCAATTCTATTTAGTCTAGAAGATGTAGTCACAACGGTAGTTGAAGTAACTAGTCAGTCACCACATAGTGGTGTGAGTGAATGAACTGTTTCTCGTAATATAGTGAATTCTTTGTTAATAAAAATTCATAATCATTTTTACTAATATTATTAATAATATTAATAAAAATTCATAATGTTGTACAGCCGGTGAAAATTCATAATTTGCACCAGCTGTACAACATTGATGTGAAAATGTGGCAAACATCTGCACTGCTGTTTCTTAGGCATATAAAGTTGATGCTGCTTTAATATTTAATATTCTATGAGCAAATAAAGTCAGCTTCAACTTAGTAGTTAAATAAATACTCCATTTTCATTTGCGCGTATGCAATTAACAGAAAAATACTGTGCTGATGCCTTTATATGTCGCAAAAGTTACAATTAAAAATATTTAATTGCAACTTTTGTTATAAGTTCTTGAGTTTTGAAAGGGTGATCTTAACAGAGGGTTAAATTTGTTCTGTTCTCGACAATACAGTATATTGACCATGTTTAAAATCCTAGAACTGAAAACATTATTATTATGCCTAGGATATGATATTACAAAGAAAGTTACCTTCTCTAAATCTTAAACTTCCAACACTCATAAAATCCGCACAAAGTTTTAAAGAACATATTGCGCAGTATCCCGCGCGAGATGAGATCTATGTTGAACTTTAATTAGAAGACTGGATAAAACCACACATTGAAGCATGAACGAATGCTCAAACTCCGAAGGAGAAAATCTCGTGTCTAATATTTTTAAATGATAAAGACTAATTTTGTGTTATATTAATTTATTGCGAGGTAACATTTTAAACAAAATAGCCCTTTCGTTACAAACTGCTCAAGGAAAAGTAAGTTAGAACGTTTAATTAATTAGCGTACTATCATATACTTTCTAAGAATAAAAAATTGTACAACTTTTATTAGAATTCTCATGTTGCCTTGGTAAAAGGCTGGGGGTCTCTTTTGTTTTTAAAAATGGCAAAACAATTTTGATTATGTAGAGATAAAAAAAATTCGAGCTAAGTACAATACATGCATTATTAGTAGGACTGTTTATTGTAAAGGCAAATTTATCCTCAAAATTGAAATTATTAAAAGTGATCAATTTCTAACATTCCCTACCTTGGCAAGGTTCCCTTCTTTATTGACAATATTGGATAAGAGAAGAAGAAATTGTTTTTAAATAATTATGTGAAGAGAATCCAATTCTTACGAAATAAGGCAAAAAATAAATAAAAATCCAAATTTATTCTTTTGTCTTTTTGTGGGTCGAATAGCTTTGATTCTGAAATGTCGTTATAACTCCAGTAAGCCGTAAAATTTTCCTCGGTAACCGTGTCTTGCAGCGTTAAAATTTTAAACGTTTTATCGAATTTTCTTCTGTTTGGTTGCCCTCATTTTGTAGCTAATACTGAATGAAAGTCAGACAAAAATGTGAAAGGGCAATAGGTCATTAGGGATGAATGAGATAAATAAATGCTGGGGAAGTAGAGTCTTATCTATTGGATTAATCCATTACTATTAATGACTTCTAATATTCATTAAATAGAAAATCCCACTGTCAGCTGTAATAATTAAAATAACAGTTTCAGGAGAAAATACTGAAAATAAATATCTGGTCGGTGAAAATAAATATCTGTCCATCAGGAATAGTATTTTCACTAAGAAATTTGTATCTGTTAATGTAGAAATAATATTTCACGATATTAAAAAAGTGTCTCATTTTGGGGTACCATTTGAATCCGGAGCCACTTGTGCGCGCCTGGTGCACCTAGCATTTAATCCGCGTCTCATAAAGCTTACGTCATATATAAAGAGAAAGAGTGGATTAAATCTTTATTAGGTTTCGAGATGGAAATGTCATTTGCCAAATGATGAAAAATTTTACTGAACAGCAATAAAGAATGCGGAAAGACAACGATTTATGAGAACAGAGTACAGTGCGTAATTAAAATGTTTGAAATTATTGAAAATATTTTTGATTTGACATTAAAAATTATATTTTAATGTTTTCAGTTTAAATGCTAGTAAAGTAATTTAAAAAATGCATACAATTACAAAAATTTAAAAAAAAATTATTGAAAAAGTGCAGTTTGCTATCGCGTGAAAATTTAAAGGTTACTTCTATAAATTTAAAGTATTTATATTCAAAATTATTATACTATAAAGCAAGTGAATTTTTAAAAGAATTTTCTGTTCCTCTGTTTGATTGTTTTTTGTATATTTCAGAGTGCTGTAGAAGAATGTTTGTAAAAATTTTCGATCGCACTCCAGTTTTAAGAAATTTCATTTACAAGTTTAAGATTATATTATCTATCTTATGGTAGTTATAAATACATTAGAACCTCACTTAACGAGCATAATTGATCCCGAGTTACTCGCAATGCGAATCGCTTTTTTCCGTTTGAATGAATGTATGTAAAATAAGACATTGCGTTCCATTCTGAAAAAAAATACCCAAATAAATTTATAATAATCATAATTTACAATGCATGCTAAATAATTGATGAAAATTACAAGAAAGTTGTCTAAAGACAATTGTTTTTAGATATGTTTCAAAATTCGGTGAAAATGAAAAGCAGCATTATCTTTAAACGAATTTGTAGCTGGCATAGCCATTGCCTTATTTTTGGGGAATGTTTCTCAAGGTAGGATGCAATAATAACCATGCTTTCAACATATGCATCGTTTTATTAGAAGGTTCTTGTTTTATTGAGTTCATTATTTCTTCATCCCTAGCTTTTTGCTGTGCTTCATAAGTTTTTGGTAGTTCTGGTCGAATTTCTATTTCTCCATAAGTTTTTCCACCACCTCATCGATTAAGGTTGCACAAGCACTTGCTCAACCCCCTCAGAAGCGCGTTCGGAAAAGCCATCCGGCCAAAGCATCTTCCTCGTAAATATAATAGTTCTTTTGAAACAAGACTGATACAAGCTATTTTAGCATGTGACGTCACGGTGTGAGAGATAGAATATTTTTAATATCATTCTTTTTCAATACACCTTAAAATATAAAAATTACTACTTCTTTAATGCGGAACAGAAACTTTATATACCAGTGCTGCTGCTTATTGTCATTAAATTCATTGCAAGAAATGAATTTTTTAAATTTTCTTTAGAGAAGTATTTGTTTCTTCTAAAATATTGCCAAAAGCAAATAGTGGACATGGGGGAGAAAAAAAGAGCTGAATCCAGCATTTTTTCATCAGAGGAATGAAAAACCTAATGCAAATCAACAGTTTAACCACAGTAAATATCGAAATGAAAATTTTCGATATTAATTGTGGATATGCAAGAAAAAACACTGAAAAGAGACCTAAAGTTAGTCATTTCTAGATGATGGAAAGGAAATTATCAACTGGAAAATACTTGAACAGAGAATTAGGCGAATGATTGATTTAAATGTTGTTTAAAGAAAACCATATGCGATACAATTTATTAGGATTGTTTAGGATTGTTTAGTACAAGAGCAAAGTTTCGGGATTCTTCTTATCGGATACTATAGCTAGGGTTTAGAATTTTCAAAAGAACTGATGCCTTGAGACGATCAATAGCAGCTACGTACTTTCTTGGATGAAAAGAAATGAAACTTGAATACCATTGATGGCGGAAGGTATTATTGGCGTGATTTGAAGTTAGAAAACATTTTCCTCGAAATGTCAATTAGAAGGTGAATCTGTTCTGACATGGGATTTCTTTTCTTTGGTGGTGTGGATTCTTTTGGACATGCTTCTAGAAAAATGAATTAGAAGCATACCGAAGCACTATTTTTGGTTATCCTTTGCTTGTTGAATCTTTCTGGAATGGAAAATTTGGAACTATAAAATAAAACGTATATACCCACAAGTCCTAGAACGAAACTGTGGTTCTATTTTAAAAATGTTGAAAATATTCAGACATTTGGAATCCTATTGTGATTTTATAGGGTAATCGAGTAAAATGAGTTTAACAAAATGGGAGTAATTTATCTTTACCTGCAGGATTATAATCCATTATGAAAATGAATAATACTATATTAATCCTAAACTAAATAAAAAATTACACAGTTTTGCTATAAAAAATTGTGTTAGAAATAATTAGCGTTTTTTACAATATTTGGATGCTTATTATTAAAAAATAATTTGAAAATTCCATTGTTTAAATTTATCAAAAATCACCGTTCTAAAGTGTACGAATTTTGTATATTTAAAATCTCGTACATATTGATAAATGTTTGACGAAGAAAACATTTTGTCTAACATTTTGAAAAGCTAATCAGCGACCGAGAAAATTAGTTGGTGTATTAGTTAGAAACATGAGTTTAGAAAAGTGGCTAGTATCAATTCTGCTTAAAAGTCCAGATCTGTTTTTCTTAAAATATAAAAAAGATTTTTTTGTATATTTTCATCAGTTTTCTTTAAGAGCATAGGAAATCTAATTTTTAATGAAAAGAGTGTTCTTTTACCTCGGATATTTGTTTTGTTGCGATTTTTGCAGTTTAATTTCTGATAAAAGTTTCGAAGCAGATCAAATTTACTCAGATATGTCTTTTCGTAGGAAATTGTTTATATTAATCAGATTAATATAAAAAATGTTACTGAATATTTCTGATGGAAATTGTATCATTGAGTTTTAAATTGAACTATTGATATATCGGAACTATATTGAATGAAATCATATGCATTCAAGTGAATATTTATTTTTCAAATAAGAAATGTTTTAGTTTCTGGAAAATAAAACTGAGTTTTTTCTACGCAAGAATTACATCTACGAATAAAACTAATTTAAAAGCCTATCGAAGTTTTTTTTTCCCTTTCATTTACAGTTTACTTATTTCTTTGGAAATCTGATTTTGAACGTAACAATCAATAGATTACGTTAAAGGTTCACCAAGATAGATTTTCACGTGTTTATCATGGAATTAATTTTGTGTTACGGAAGATTCTACGAATTTTTCAGAGTATTTTTTTAAAAAAATCTTTTTACAAAATTTCCTAAGGACATCAAAAAGAATTTGTTTGGAGAAAAATTTTGGTGGGGAGATTTATCAAGAATCCGTTTATGTATTTAACTTCCGTGATGAAAATAATTACTCTAATAATTATTTACAATAATAAAAATTTGAAAAATAACTTAATTTGAAATCAAGACTATAAAGAAAATATTATTAAAACTACAAGAAAATATTATATAACTATAACAAAATATTTATTAAAAGCCGAATAAGGCTTTTAATAAATATTTTTCGGTGTAGATGGGGATAAATAAATATTAAAAGAATTAGAAATGCATTCGTATAGAGTGGAGCAAAAGTTGTCATGCATATTTTTCTAAATAATATTGCTTACTTTAATCTTTAAGATGCATAGTCTTATCAATAAGAAATTTAATTTATTGGGTTGTTCGGAAAGTAATTTCGTTTTTTTTTGTGGAGATGAAAGACAGTTTTCGTATAATAAACAAATACTTTATTAAATTATATATTGGCCGTTCTGGTCCAACACCTTTTGCCATCTTTCTGGTAGTAGCATAATTCCACGCTCATAAAATTTTTGGTCTTTGCTGCCAAAAAACTGATCGAGGTGGTTTTTGACCTCCTTATTTGAGGTGAAGGTTTTACCGTCTAAAAAATTTAGCGAACCAGTTCTGGCACTGGCGTACTGTCAACACACCTTCTCCATACACATCGGTCAATTTCTTTCTGGCTTGAACAGCATTTTTACCCTTTCTGTAGTAAAACAGTAAGATATGTCGAAAATGCTGCTTATCTCTCTCCATATTTAAAAGGGCACCAACCAAAAACTACTGCGTAGAATTAATTGGAATTTTTCACACACAAGCCTTGCTATATGAGCTCTCAAAGCATATAAAAATTATACGGCTTAAATGTGAAGTTGGATGCAAAAAAATACAATTAAATCCTCTGTCGGGAAAAAACGAAATTACTTTCCGAACAACCCAATATTTAATCAAATTTTAATTTATTTTAAAGCTCTAGTGTTGCCTTCAAACGGGACATTAATATAACTAAACTAATTTAACTAATTAATTGAAAATTTTAATGTACTAATAATTTTGAATTTTGTAGTTTTAAACGGAGATAAAGTAGTAATATCTCAATTATCTCGCATTTGGTTTATCACCACTACGCAGCAATAATTTTTTTTAGGATTTTTCGCATGACGCCTATATGGATAATTAAATTTAAATTTCGAATGTTACGTGGAATATGGATAAAACGAATGACTTGTCATATTTTGGGAAAAAATATATCCTAAATTGGAATGCAGACGGTATTAGTTTTTCTGCAGTCAGACATCGTATAGGGAGAAAAGTCTTAACCCTTAACTGGGGACGTGCGGTCAGTGAGACCACTAGCGATGAATTTTTGGTCACCTCTATTCTATTTTGAGCCCAATTGAATGGATTGACCCTGTAGCTTCCTGTTTTGTGACCTTCAATACACGTGCACTTTCTCAACCGATTTCAGCGGATGCTTTTTTAAATAATTCACTTATTTCTTTGAGCGCGGTCTCTAAGACCGCACCTCCCTGTTAGTGTCCCAGTGATAAACAAGGCTTAGCAGATGGCGCTAAAACTTGGGTGCGGAAATATCATCCAATTTCCTAATCCTATTATGAAGCATAGCTCCAGACACTTTTAAATGGAGCATAAAGTGATTTTTGTGATAAGGATTATTGTACAGAATAGTTTTTGGATGAAAATTCGCATTCAACTGATTCTGATATGTATGTTCAACATAATTTTTCTAGTAATAATGTATTTTGAAAATTTATAAAATATATTAATATACCAAGAGATATATATACAGAATTTATAGGTTGATTTTTACACTAGTTCTTAACCTGTATGTTTAAAATGCCCCAGAAAACCATGCTATGAAAGTTGCACAAGCCGATAAAATAAAGGACCAATTTTACCCATTGTCTTTTTTTTATATATATATATAATTGTTGAATTTTACATTGTATTTCCTTCTATATACCTTCATATACTGCAAAAATAAATATGATTTAAAAGGTAAAAAGTAATATGTTTTTTCAAGAATATTATTTATTGCAACATGTAATTTTAGAAGAAAATGCATGTTCCAAAGCATTTACTTTTTTTAATGATAATATATTTTGAAAAATTTCTAAAACATATCTATATATCAAGAAAAATATCTTCAAAATATATTAGCAGTTTTTCATAATACATTCATTAGAAAATTTAATTTGAGTGTAAATGAAATGCGGTCTCCTAGACCGCACCTCCCAGTTAAGTCCTAAAATTTCACCTCCCCAGTTAAGGGTTAATGCCTTAAATTTTATGCATAGAAAATATTCGTCTTGAAATTGGTAAAAGCAGAGGCTGAAAGTCAAATTATCAAGAAAGAAAGCGGTTTAAGTTCTAATGCTTGTTGTAAATGGAAATTTGTAAGCTAAGAAAATAAGAACAATGTTAGTATTAAAATCTCAGGCAATGGATATATAAAATAGGGAAAATTTAAGAGGATAGCATGATTTAAAATTTCCTTGCGTCAAGAGTGGGATTAAAAAAATAGAAATAAAATACAAAATAGTTAATTTGTTTGCTTTGAAGAAAAAAACTCCAGATGGATTCTAGTATCATTGTTTTATATTTGTATTTTAACGCTTTTGTACAAATGAATCTTTAAAAAAAAGGAATTGCATGATTTAGAAAATATTGTTTCATATTATAGTAAAGGACATAGTTTCTAATTTTTTTTTCGATTTATTTTTTTCGTTACTAATTTTTTTAAAAAATCGATTCTAACAATATTTATTCCGATGTTTATTTAAAAAAAAACTTTCTTCTGTTTACAGTAGCATATTTCAATTTCAATAGGAAAAAATATCAATTATTGGAATAAGATTTAATTTAAAATGATATAATGCATTTAAAATGATATAATGCATATTAACAATTATATTTATAAAAATTTTCATGATGGATGCTATTCTATTTAGTAGTCATGATGCCAGTCCGTATGTTGTATTCAACATTTTTCAAAGTTCTTAATAATTTTGCCTCTCAAAATAGAACAAATTTTAAACGGTTCATCGATGTATGAATTAGCAATTTTAATTGGGTTGCATTCCGATCACAATGCACGAAACCATAGAAATGGTTAGAATTTTTCTATATAGAGAATTTATCGTTTTTAAATTCGTTAGGCTGATTTCTAGAAATGGCATATCTAATTTTGTAACTATTTGTGATAAAGCTTCTTTAATATAAAGCCTTTTTTTCGTATATCGGGTTGTTAGGGATATCGTTTTGTGGAAGCAGAAGAACAAATCTGCTTAAATGATATTTAGAATAACTAATATATATTGAGCTATAGTTTAATTTAGTTATATTAACGAACCATTTTGAAGTAGTAGTTATGGAAAACAAACGCCTTTTTGAAACACGATCAGATGAGAAGGACTATATCTCAGCTGGCATTCGCCCCTTCAAATTTCCGCTGCACATCAAAGGCATCCCTGCTTGATCCACGATGTTAGATTTAAGTTATATCACGTCCACATACAGACCTTTAGCGGAATCGGAATTCGAAAACTGGAATTCTTTGACTCTGAAGTTGAGATCTTACCTTAGATCATCACATATTTAGATATTATGATCGATTTCATTTTCATCTTGTTCTGTATCATCACATGTGTAAAACTGGTAAAAAGACATTAACATTTCCTTCGATAGGTCTTTCGAAAAAGTCCTCCCGCTGGTGTGGTGTGGAAGTTTGAAGAGGGGATGCTAGCTCAGATGTCGTAATCGTCATCTGACCATGGTTCAAAAGTACGAGGTCTGTGCCAAAATAGCCATAGTGCTGTTTTAAAACAAAATGTTAGTATAATTAAAACTAGAAAAACTAAATTGAGTTGAAAAAGAAAATATCTTTTCCCTTTCTTGGTCAAAATTCCTACTTTTACGATACGTTTTTAGGTTCCATTTCACCATGATCTAAATGCTAACCCTGAAACTAGTTTTTATTTTAATTCATTACGAATTCAGTTTAAAATCATCAAAAGTAATCTAGAAAATGAATGTCAAAGTAGTATTCTTAATCCAAAATAGCATCCTGCCTATAATGTAGCCTCATTTTCGTACCATAAAAATTAATTTTCGTCGGATATATATATATATATAATATAATATGAGTTTAAAGTTTCTGAATTTCGTCAAAATTTAAGATGCTTATTATTATTAAATTTAACCGGAAAAGCAGCAGTGAGTGAAGCTTTCTAATTTTCTCTTAATTACAATTGTAATTTTAATAACTTCAATCATAGAAAACTACGTTTGCGTTTTATATTTTCAAAATACTTTGATAATCTTTATTGACTATTTAAACGAGCAAATTTCACATTCCAAGCAACATTTCAAAATTTCAAAATTTCAAAAAAAAAAAAAAAACTTCAAGAGAAAGTATGATAGAAATTTTTGAGGAGACCACTGCCGCTGGTTTCATCTAAAAGTTTTTTAAACTTTCGCTCTAAAAGACGTAATAAAACATTATTTCTTGGAATGTTTAGTATTTTCCTATAGAAGGAAAAAAAACTGCTTTTATAATATGTCTTTGTCTTCTTAATGTCATAATAAGTCCTTAAGCCAAGAATTCTGCTCCATTTTTTTGAAGATTTCTATTTCTGTCGAACTGTACCATTAATAATATTTACATATGTTTAATTATACATGTATTATCATTCAATCATCATCCAGTACATTTTTTATGTTTTCCATTTGCCTGGGTGATGATTTTAACAATGGGATGCTTCGAGGATTAAATGTTATATTGCTACCAACCTGAACATTTATGCTTATACTAATTGTTTGGTAAGGTCTGTTTTAAGAGGGGATATGACAAATCAAAAATCGTGCTTTAGTGATTGGTCAACTTTCTGGTAAACCCTTTTGGAAATTTCTTTGACGTGAAAAATAATTATTAATTCTGCTGTATTTTTCTAATTAACTTACACTATCATGATGAAGTACCATTTTTAAAGATTTCTTCATAAAAAATAATCCAAAAACCTCTTTAGGAATAATGTTTTAAATAAGAAGAATGCTATAATCAGAGCTTAAAAAAAAGTCAAATGTTACAACTTAAATTCAGTTAATATGGTACTATTTAAGAGTATTCTGCTAGGATCACTTTTTAATTTATAATATATAAAATTGTTTTATATAGTTTCCTCAGATAAAATCTGCACTTCATAGTATTTCAGTAGATTTTAATGATTATATGGACACACAAAAAATATGTAATATACACTTTTGTTTTATTTATGACTAATATTCCTGCTGCATTTATTGATATTATAACTTTTAATTGGTTCGACACATGAAAACTGTCACTTGGTTATCATGCAAGCATATAGAAATGATGAAAGCTGTAATATTGATAAAAGCACTGAGAGTATTTACAGTTCTTGCTAATTTTTCAACGATGCGGGTATTTTGGTAGCAATCGTGTTATGGCAAGTTTTAAAATTTCTCAATTCTTTTACGGGTGAAAAAGATTTTCGCTGCCCACCTTCACCAGAAAAAACTTGTTCCGACTACAAAGTCGGTAAATAAATAAGGAAATAAATATTTATTAGTTAAATAAGCTAAAATAATTAGTGATATGCTAATTTTGAAATCTTTTAATCTAGTCGGGATCTTTTTAACTATTTTCACTTATGAGTATCAATGAAATTTAAAGAAGGACTTTTCTTTATTTTGAAAACCTCAATGTTTTCATCCCCAATCGCACTTGGCATTCTTTTAGACAATTTAAGAAACATGACAGGGAATTTTCATATTAGTTACTGGTATTTTATCTATCCATTTGTTAAATAAAGCTAGATCACTTCTTAATAAGAAGAGTGAAATCAGATTCTCTATATTTTGCAATAGTATGAAAGAGGCATTAGATAAATTATTTTATTATGTAATAAATATATGTTGAATACCTTTATCTTATTATTTTTTTCTGCATAGTTTTTAATATATTTCCTTCCATTGATGGCATCGAATTATAATAGTGAATTGAATTGAAAGTTGCTTATGCTTGCTTTTTAAAAAATGGCACTAGAATATTATTTGTAGAGGAAGATATTTTCCCTACAAATGAATGAAAAATACAGCTCGCTTTAACCCTTTGGGTACATTTGACGTATCAGAACGTTCCGTATTTGTTTAAACTTGTTTACATTTTCTTTTTGCAATTCTGATTAGCTTAAGTTATCTCAATATTATGCAGTAGTAAATGAATTCTTACTTAAAAGCCTTCATATTTTCAAAAAAATTAAATGCGCTTCAAGTACACGAGTCGTTTTAAATAAATGTGTAGTCAAAGGGTCAAGGATTAGCAGGACTATGTTCAGTTTCCAAAAGAGAAGTGTTATGACATTTACATTAATTAAAAGATTCTAAATTGCTATTGAAAGTTATGTAGTATTATGTATACTGTTTTAACATTTTTTTGCTTAAATCAAAACAATTCACCAGAAAGAAAACACAAACATTGAGGACCATTTTTAAATTCATCTTTTGATTAAATTGAGATTTCAAGTGTGCATTTTCTTATTAAATTTACTCGAATCATTGATTTGTTAGGGATGAGACTGAAGAGATTATAGATATCTAGAGAGATTATAGTTTAATTTGAAATGTTTTCATTTCCACGGAGGCGTTTTCGAAGTCTTTTTATATCTGAATAAAATTAGGAATTGTTTCAGCGCGCCGGGAGATCATTTAACTCTCTTTTGTGATTAGTGTAAGAGGCCTCCGTCTTCGCAGGTGAGTTCCTACGGATAATGGGCAGCAGGTGGCGCTGGCGATTCCAGAAATGCCTTTTACTTCCGCAACCACGTACGCAATTTCTATTCCTTTTCCATTCTCTCTCCCTCCTCTTCTCATTTTCAACCGTTCCGAATTCCTTAATTTTTTGGCTGCCTTTTCTTCTCGGAAGCCAATTCTGCTCCACAATGTCCGAAAATATTTTTACTCGTAAGAGGTAGTGGATGTATCGGCAAAACCAGAAACAAGACGATTGCTTAATTCTCCTGCCTTGCTCCAGCCATAAGCTTTAATAATGTAGCAGGTTGGAGGTTTGGGTACCCGCAGTACCTGTAAATATTTCATGGACGCTGCTATAGACGTGACTCCGTTAGGGCTTCACTGAGTGCCTTCCAAACTCAATTACGCTTGGTCAGGGCTATATCAGCTGTACTACGTGTCCTACGATGGGCGAGGGTACTCTGTTTAATGACAAACCGGGCAGAAAAGCCACCGCTACAGGCGCTTTTTTTTTTTCCTGCCACATGGATATAGATATATAAACAGGGCCTTTTTGCGTTCCGTGTCAGGTGGCGCCTTGTTTACGTATTACCTGATGCCGATCACTGCAATTCATTACTTTGTCGTTTCTGCATTATTTAGAATAAATGCATCACAAATTTGGGATTTTTGAATTTCTTATCACTCAAATATTAGATGAAAATGACATGATCATCAATTAATTCACTTTACAGTTTCAATATATTTAGTTAAAATATATTGAAAGATTCATTATTTTCATTTCGTCTTGAATAGCAATATTTTGTTGCACATTTTTAGGACCCTTACATTTTTATTCGCAATGATAAAGGAATGGTTAAGAAAATATTGCCGTATATAATTTAAGGGAATTGTAGTTCAGTCATTTACCTTTCGAATTATTTAAATATTTTGAAAAGATATATAATTATTTTAATCGTGTGGAGATGTTGTTCGAAGGGAAAGTGTTTTTTAATATTTTGAATTGCAGTTAAAATTGGTATAACTGAGGTCTTATATTGGGGTTGGGGGTTGTAAAACTTAAAGCAATTTATTTCGAATATAATTTTAATTTTATTTTTCTGCCATTTTATTAACTTTTTTTGGCTTAAATGATACATATGCAAGCGGCCAGCTTTTAAATAATTTAAAATCAGTTTTTAAGGGGAAAAAATTAAAGATTTATAATACATATAAAATATATAGTTACAATACATGTTATTCAAAATTTTATCATGCATTTATTTTATGAAAATATCAACTATGAATCCTTCTTGCAATAGTTGAAATTAATGCTAGAATTAAAAGATTTTTTTTCAGTACATTTAATATTTTCAACTTATTAATAGCAATTGTTTCTATACCGATTAATGATGCTTCGAAAAATTATTTTATAATAATCTTATTCTTTTCATTACAACTCCAATAATTTTTTGTGATTAGTAGAATTTTGATTTTTTTTTGCACTGTATTTAACTTTTTATTCACAGAATCGTGTAAATGTAGAAATTATTTCGAATTGTTTTTTTTAGCTGAAATGTAAAATTCATGCATTATTGCATAAATTCAGGGAAAATGGAAATGCATTAGTGCATGATTTCTTGAATGTCGCAATTTCTTTCAAGGTAAAAAATATTTTCCTCAAAAATTTAGACACGCAAGAAGAATTTCAAGATGAACAAGAAAATGAAGTTTCTTTGTTAATAAAGAGATATTTAAAACAACTATTAATCAATCCTAAATGAAGATTATAAGCTTATTTTGTTAGCAGTTTTTACTTACTTAGCTCAAAGAACGAAGGAGCAAGTTTTAACAACAACAGGGTGGCCAGCCAACCGGGAAAACCTGGAATCTCGGGGAATTCCGGAAGGTAGGGAAAAGTCAGGGAAATTCATTACAAAACAATAATTTTTTTTATAAATCTCTAATTTCTATCGAACATAATTTGCTGGTAATTTTTCGTAAGTAGAATGGAACGTCGTTGGCAACTAAAGAAAATCAAACTTTTACTAATAGTTAACCTTTCTCTTCTATAGTCTATTTTTAACTACCATATCTAATTTACTGCATATATGTATAAATATATAATATTAAGTTGCATATTAAATATATAATAAGAGTTTGCTTTTTTTGCAGAACAAGTTACCGACATAATTATCGAAAATGGTTTTACATACTTTGAGAAAAAGCAGCCTAATTAAAGCCCAGCTCCTGTTACTGTTATGATTTTAAATTTAATGCGTCTCTTTTATTTAAAAAGATATATATATATATATATATATGGAGAAAAAACATATACGGAGAAACCCCCCCCCCCCCTTTCTTTCTTCGAACGTCAAATCGATCATACCACGTGTTGCGAGAGCGAAGTATGAATTTTGGGTATTAATATTCAAAAATGGTTGTAAAATATTTATCCATTATTATAATTCCAAAACAGTATATTTTAATTAAATAAGTATTTTACAATAAATCCCCCCCTTTTCAGAGATCTTTTTGTTGAATTATGATGTCTCGGACATTAGTGCTATTATTTCTGTAAGACATTTTTATTTATTTTTAAACATTATAAACACGGATTACTAAATACTTAATATAAATGGATGCTATGAATAACTTGAAATGGGCGTTATTGCTACTATTTTCTATCAACATTTGTTTTATGTGTTCGATTTGAAAATTTGTGTGTCGTTCGTTTTTCCCCATACATTCAACAAAATACTCTAATTTAAAAGTAATATTGAACACGAGAAATTAATTTATTTCATACCTTATAGGTACACATGCCTCTTGTAATTAAAAAAAAATTCTTTTAAAAAGAGAAGGGCAGCATTTTTGTATACGATTTGATGTGCATGAAAATGTTTGCCGCAAAAATTTACAAAATTCATTCACACTATTTTTTTTAAATTTATACGTCTAAAACATTTTTCTTTTTCATGCAATAAAGAAAAAAATGAAAAGGATCAATTGTCCACTTTTTTCTCTTTTTTACAAGCTAAGCATTAAGTCAGCGAGTAAAGAATTTTTTTTATTATAGTTGGTGAGCTAAGAGTCAATGCAATTTTGATTTCATTGAAGAATTTTTCTTATTTTGATGCAGAGATTACATTTTGTATTTGTAAATGAAATTTTTTTGTTGGTAAAATTATTATTCAGTTTTGTTTAGGGAAGATCCAACTGGAAGGAAACAAATCATTTTATTCCTCAGCACTCCGCCAATGTGCATATACTTTTGTACTGCAATTTTTGTGAGTAAATTTGACAAACAGTTCCGAATTATGAACGGTTGGCTAAAAGTCGATCTAGATGGGCATGTATCTTCTGGTGTTGGTTAATATATTTCCAAAAAATAAAAGAAAAGGGAAAGTTTTACATAATTGAAACTTATCTGAAATTCAATAAGTGAAAATGTTTTTTTTCTTCCGAACATTAAATTTTTTTTTGCATTGATTTTAGCTAAACGAATAAAACAATTTTTCAAATTCAGTTAAGAACATATTGTACAATAATTAAAGAGAAGAAAATAAAACGACATCGTTCGATATTAGAAACATCCGAAAAATGTCAGAAATTTCTTAAAAAACCTGGAAAAGACAGGGAAATTCAAACAGCAGAAATGCTGGAAACCCTGATCAAGTTTTCTGATCCCATTTAGAAACCTGATTCATTAAATATCAGTTCAAGAAAATGAAATCCCATCTTATTTATACTAAATAAAATATATAAGTCATTTTCTCTTTCCTTGATTCTAAATCATTGCCTTCCTGTGTCTTCTGTTCATCTGGACAACATTTGACTGCCTATTAAAAATAATGGAATGCACTATTTAAATTTGATTTGGCTGATACATTTTCCCATATTCTTTCATTCAGTTGAATGCGTGATTTATTTTGTTTAAGTTCTGATATTAAGCAGCACTATAATGACTGATGAGGATAGATTTTTTTACTGAAATTCTACGACTAGCAAGATATGCCCCCAAAACACCAAACGTCCACTTTCTACAAACATGAAGATGTATTTTCAGTATAAACAAAAGATCACAATATATCATCAGTTTGGCACTGGGAGAAATTTAACTGCTAATTTAACTATTTAAAAATTATATTTTTATAGAAATTGAAATAATTATTTCTATTCATTTTTATGAATTTTCCCTTAAATTATTCATTGGCTGAATTTAAAGAGGAAAAGGAATATTATTTATATTTTATAGGTTAATTTTGGAACAATAAGCAGGTTTCCATATCAGAATCCCTGAAACTTTATTTAAATTATCTGTAACTCTTGAGTCAGAGATTCTGCTGAGATTTTGAACTGAGATGTTTTTGATACTGTAAGTGTCTCAGCTTTCCTTCGTCTTTCATGAAAGCTTGTCTTTTTTTAAAAAATAAGTCACTGTCTCCACCTTTTGAAATCTAATTTATCCCTTGAATATTTAAAACAGCAGTGATTGTTTAAAATATTTCCAACGGGATTGCAATAGTGTTATATTTCATCTATTTAAATTTGAGAATTTTCTTGCCTATTTGTTTTACAAAAGTAACTTTTGCCAAAAAGTACTTTTAGGTTCTTGGCGTTGAAAAATTGTAATGTTATTTTCTCTTTGACATGTTTTGAAACTTTAAATTGTTCTTAAATATTTGATGGATTGATGAATAGTTGGAATTTTATGACACGGGGCTCCAGTTTGGCTATATTGTGTTAGGCATACAATGATTCATAAAACTGCATTTAATTTATATCGACAAGAAATGGTTAAATGCTGGCAAACGTAGCTCATAAAATTAAAAAAAAAACTAATTTCTTTAATCATATTTACAGTCACCAAAAGTAATTTAATCAATGATATATTTCTGATTTTTGTTGATATATATTCACTTAACTGGTAATTCCGTTTTGGTTGATTTTTAATTACCTTTCTAATATTTTTGAAGAAATCTGTTATGGAAATGATTAATAAGGTATGACAAGAGATTTTTTCAAGTTTATACATTTGTGACGTTATACATTCTTTTACTTCGAAATTTACAGTAATGATCATGACTTATTGTAGAATTAATCAAGAAAACTGGTATAATTGGCATTTCAGTTGGTATAGTAAATGACTTGATGACTAGGTTATACGATGGCTGGTTTGAGAACATATTCATCTGAATATCCACGGACTATGTAGGATTGGTTACCATCAATTCGAACATCTACCGTTAAACTTCCTCTCGTAATGGGGGATTAATGTGGTGTGTAATGTGAGATTGTCTTGTCATTTGGCCACAGAAAAATCAGCAAAAGATAATGCATATAACAAATCTAATAGATTTCGTCAAATGATGATATATTGAATCCAACAGTTTTGCAATCTGCAGTTGCAAAATGCATGAAAATTTGGGAATGGTAAAATGTATATTCTCAAATTTCGCATTACCAAAGTGAAATTTTTTTTTTCGTGAAATAATGAAATCGCCAAGAATGAAAAACAGTCGAACTACATTATGGTGACAAAAAAAAAAAAAAAAAAAAAACCTTTATTTGCTTACTTATCACTCTTTTATCTATATTATCCGTTTCAGCACTTATTTAGTTTCATCGTTTATTATAGGCATTTAAGTCATTTATTCATTTCACATTCATCTTTCTACAACAATAATATAATAGATGCATCATTCGCTTTCTTTATTTAAAGTGATGTTTTCTAATTAAGTTTATCATATTTTTGCTATGTTAATAAATGCCGGCATCTCATGTGATTTGTATAAATCCACAAGCATGCTTCTAACATAACCGATTTTATTAATTTTTCTGTTTTAATTGTTTCTTTGTATAAAATATTTATATTCGGACATAAAATTCCAGCCCAATCAGCTACACCTATTACTTTTGAATCTGTACATTAATCCTTAAAAATCTTTCCAGCCATAAAAAATAATTTTTATGGATATGTTGTTCGATATGTGATAAGATTATTATGAATGGAATTAAATTAAAAGTATTAATGATTTCATTCTATATGTGCTCATCTAGACAGGTTGTTATCCTTCTAACAATATCTCGGATATGATCACCACAAATTAACTAACGAAAGTTTTAGTAGAAAATCGCATACACATTAGCAGAACGCTAAAGAAAGTAGAAAAAAAAAGAATTAAAATTTTTTTATTTGTGGTACAGTTTAGATATAAATATATTGTAACTTTAAAAGTTTGATTCCCTTACAGTGTGATATTCTCTATTCATATTGTTCATGAGCACCCAGATACAAACTAAATTACTGAAATCGTTTGAAACAAATAGTGATCGAATAAAAGAAAAAAAAGAATGAAAATAATGCTGAAAGAAAATATTAGCAATAACCTCCAATTAAAGTGCAATATTATGAATCGGCAGATTTCAGCTCATTAACCTTTTTAAAATCCAGAGTAAAAAAGAAATGTAAACAAAAGGTTGCCATAACTAATTTTTATTCCCTTATCTCGCAGTCCATCTTGCAGCTCTTTCCCTGTTTAACCTTTGTTCCCTTGTAGCTATTCTCTATACCTAACGGACACGAATACTAAAATTAAAACTAATCATTAAAATCAGATTGAAGTAAATGGGGACTTACTAATAGAAAAAAATGCATTGCCAAGTATAAAATTGAAAAAATTGCCGAATAGTAGAAAATAAAGATCTTTCAACCAGTCCAAGACGTGAAAATATAATAAAAATTGCAGACGTCAGCTCATTTATCCTTGCTATAATATGGCATAAAAATGTAAATAAAATAAAAAGTTTACATTTCCATGATTAATTAGTGTCCATGCTTGGTTAAATTCGCACGCATAAGAAGAAAAAATCAATCTGAATCACTAAAAGTCGAAATAAAATTTGGGATTTCGCATCGATTGGCATATTTTTAACTTCACCCAGTGTAACAGACGACTTCTGGGCAATTCTATATACTGATTAAAAGTACTTTTATGTTATGCAGCATTCTGAATTTTTCTAAACAGTTTTATAAATTCTTTATTAGAGTTGTTATCAATTTTCCAGGTAAGTCAGATTTCAAAAGCGTAACATCATTTTCCTTATGTGTAAGACATGCTTCTTTGCACAAAATTCAGTCAAATACATAAAAAATATATATAACTATATTTCCATACACTTTTTATAAACTTGATTCTATTCTTCACGATAATAAATTAAGATAAGCTAATTAAAATTAATAAAATTACTAATGTTTATTTATGATAGAATAAATTATTTAACAATATTTGATTCAAACTTATAAAAGTGCTCTCGTATAGTTTCAAGACGAACATTAATATAATTAAATTAAATCACAAAATAATATAGCCAAATCCCTCTTACCAAATAAGTACATAGCAAAGTAACTAAAACTGTCAGTTGAAGCTAGTGACAACGAAGGGCAAAAGTTGTACTAAGTCAAATAATTATAATCTCTAATTCATACAGGGAAAATCTGAAAATTAAGTTTTTATGAAATAATATATAGTTGTGTTTATCAGATGCGTGAATTGAGAATGATGCTCTATATTAGATTGCATATTTTTTCTGCTACATTAGACTGCATATTTTTTCTGCTTTGGACACCTTATTCAGTTGTTTAAGATTATTTGAAAATATCCTTTTAAATTTCACAGATTGAATAAATATTAATTTAAAGAAATCACCGAGGAATTAGTTAAAACCTCTATATGATTCTTGAAATTTTTAGTTAAAATAATTAAGAACCTTTATAATGAGTTGATCTAATTATTCTAATTAAGAATCTCAGTATGACTAACAAAAAAAATCTTCTCATCTACTATAAAACGAAGCTGTACATCACAGCTACTTAAACTATAAGTACTGAACCTTGATCACTGTCTCATGGTAGTCACAATATCGTAATTGGAAAAAAAAAAAGGCAGGTTCTAATCCTGATTCCACTAAAGATCTGCAGTGCATAGTGTCTGGTTCGCATGAAATCGGTTGAAAGTCAAGCGGCTTCCTATTTGTGTGATGCGGAAGTCAGAAGTATAGTGTTTACTGGATCAGGTGTCGTTCTCGTCATCGGAGTCGTGACCATTTGTGAAAATGACAAGGTCTGTCAGCGAAGAATGTCATTTTAAAATGGGGCGTTGTACTAACTAAATTAATCAACTCCTCGTGAACTATTTCTTCGAAATCTTTGACACTTTGCTTCAATATAAGGTATGTTAAGAACTCAGTTAACCACGTGATCTTCTTGGGTGGAGGCAGCTGTCAGTCATGTAAATACCACGTGGTGTTACTGTTAATACTAGAATATTTTCTTTTTATACCAGAAGCGAACGTGAATATCATGGACTATGTTGGGTGTGATTTCGGCTCTCTGCCGAATATTTTGATATGTGTAACTCTCTAGACATGCTATATCTGATAATATTTTCTTGGATATGATGTGCGTATTAATTTTGAATAGTCCTTGAAGGCGTATTCATGTGCCTTTAATTTATTAAGAGATTTTCAATCTAAATTTGTTGATGCTACGTTTCTGTTACCAATAAACCACAAAAAAGACAAACCTGTGTCTTCAAGTTATTTAAAATCCAAGTTATCGAGTTATAAAAAATAACTATTAAATTATTGCAAATCATGAAATCAATTTTCAAGTTAACTTTGAAAATCATCACTTATACATCAATTTTAATATATCAGACGATTTTAATATTTAGTATTCGATGGAGTATTTCCGTGTTTCAGCAATGAAAATTTGTCTGATATGTTTCATTTGTCTTTTAAAATGACATTAAAAATGCTTTAAAAAATATTGGATGTTACAAATTATTTATAGGCTGAAAATCAATCGAAAATGAGAAAAGTATCAGAACACTTCCTGTATACAAACCGGAATAAAACATCTTTATCCATGTGCAGATATATAAGAAAATTGATTCAACTTTCTGTTGATTATAATCCCAATTGAACTAAAGAAACCCAAAATAAAGCCACGAATAGTTGACAATATCCTGATAAAGGAGAATTTCTTTCACGCAACAAAAGTGTTAAATGACTCGGTAAAGAAATTCGTCAGGAGCGTTTGAATTTCTTTGGATGTAAACAGCTTCGATGTATATGCTTTAGTAGTAAGAGATGCCATGTGGAAGCTTCTAAATTTACTCGATTTAATTCATATGCAAATTTTCTTGCGGAAAAGGGAGGCAATTTCAGATAGAATGATTATGGAAATGCCCCCCTTTTGCTGACTCCCCCTGTTCATGGATGTTAGATCTGTGGGGAACTTATTTTGGCATTACTTTCGCAAATGGTTTGAGCTCCCCTCCCCCGATCGAGGGCAAATTCTTAATGATCCATTTTCCACTAGAAATCAAAGATAAATTGACACGACATTTTGTCTTCAATATTTAATAAAGGAGGGCAAAAATTAATTTTAGTATTTGAGTCACAGTTCAAAAATGAAACTTGTATTAATATATTTAGCTTCTAAAAAGTTTTAAGATTCAAAAAAGGTAATTGTAGGTTAAATATTTTGTTACTTTGTTACTTTTGTTATATATATATAATATGCATTGAATAAATATCTGTTATATTATGAATTTTGCAGATACTCTTCAAGTACGACAGTTCTATTTTCATGGAAAAATTTTAGAGTTTTGGTAAATGCGAGATGAAAAATAAGTTAAAAAAGAATGTAGTAATTTGCTTTGATACATGTATAATGGTTCAGAAATGAAATATTTTTGAATACTAATACATACTGAATGTCGCGTCAAAAATATTATGTGTTAAAATTTTGAAATATGATATTGTGTAATAAATTATATAAGTAATATATTATAATTATCTATCTAATATATATAATATAAATTTTATATTTAATATGTAAAATATAAAATTATTATATATAAAATATTGTACAAAAATGTTATAAGTCATTAAAAATATTATATCCAGAATACTGTATAATAAGCAGAAACATTGTTATAAAGTTAATTCGAAAGAAAAGAAAGTTTTGATAACAAGTATTAATGCAATGTGTAAATATTCTGTACGCAAATATAAAAATTCCTTTCTTTTCATAATTTAACATGTGGTCTCATATCATGGTATGAAGTATTAAACCCCCAAAGGATAATATAAATACAAATCTGAAATTTTTTGTAATATTGGGAGAATATTATATGATGTAATTTTTAAAAAATTTTAACTTCGCATGTTATTTTCAACAGTTTTTTTTTAACAGTTATCTTAATTTTTATTTTTTTAGTTTAATTTTGTAATTAAATTGTATATAGGTAATTTTAAATGTTTGCAAAATATGTAAAGTATTCAGCAGATTCTTGCAGGAATGCAGTTTTCTGTATTCCTTTTCATTCAGTTATGATATATTTTTGTTTGAATTGATGTTCCATTGAAGTGAGAAAAACGGCTACAAACTAGTGCATATGCTTATAAAGGAGCTATGTAGCCAATTAGCATAACATGGTGTAGTCTGCATCGTCTAAATAAGACAGTAAGTGCCTGATAAAGTTATTAAATCGGTTCTTGCTTCTATAATATCAGGTTATCAAGATTTAAAGAATTTTAAGCGAGGCTTTAAAGTCAACACACTAGAGATGAGACAAAACATGTTCGAGGTAGTGATGTAATTTGGATTTTCATGTAAGACAATTTCACGAGTGTGCCATGAATATCGAATATCGGGTAAAACATCAAATCTTCGACATCGGTGTGAGCAGATAAAAACTTTGAAAGAACGGGACCTTCGACGACTTACGAGAATCCTTAAATGAAATATACGTGCAACATTTCCTCAAACTGCCGTGGATTTCAACGTTGAGCTATCAACAAATATCAGTGTGCGAACTGTTCAACGGTCTTTCATTAATATGGGCTTTTGGATCCGAAAGCCCAGTCATGCACTGCTTTCACTGTACGGCGCAAAGCTTTATTCTTTGCTAGAGACATCTAATACCACTATTCAACTGATGATGACTCGAAACGCATTGCTTTGTCTTACGAATCTCGTTTCCAGTTGTATCGGGCAGATGGATGGGTATAGGTGTGGATACAGTCCCATGAATCTATGGATTTTGCAAGTCAACAGAAGACTGTTCAATCTGGTGACGCCTCTGGGATGATATAGGGCGTGTGCAGTTAATGTAATATGGTGCCCTTGATATGTCAAAAGATGAATCAGACGAGTGACAAGTCGTAAACGTCCTATCTTTTCACCTACACTCTTGCATGTACATTGATTTTTCGATATATTATGTCTCAATTATCCCCCCCCCTTTTTATCTTGTTTATTATTTTGTTCTTTCTACGTGCGATTTTCGTACGTTTTGATGCTCACGATAAACGGATTCAGTTTATAATAATGCGTATAAGCAGCAAGTTAGAATACATAAAAATGCTGTTTAGTGTATAACTTGCATGTCTTTGCTCGTAAGAGAGATGCCATGGTTTTTTTTTAGCGAAAAAGTATGCTAGAATACATTTATGATCAGTGTACTTACTGCGAAATACAAAGAAAGAGATTTCAACGTGATTGTATACTCTAGTTATTTCAAATAAGTTGTTGTTCTGCAATTAAATTTTAGCACTTAAACCAAGCAGCTTAAATAGCGTATAATATTAATCGATACTGTAGTACAATACTCAAGGTATCCTACAATGTTTAGTAATATTGTACAATATCACAAATTCTGGAAAATGCAAGAAAATCTTCACTTTTGATACTTCTTTGCTTAAACCTTATGCATTAAATTGATAAAAATTAATAATCCATGAAGTATTATAAAAAATTATCGAAAATTAATGGATGATGCGATAAAGCATCTAATTCGGAAAATAGATAAATCGATAAATTGTGATTATCGTCACAAAATATGACAACTTAACAATTTCCTTGTCTAAAAGTTCCTGCATAACTCCTTTACTTGATATAAGAAACTATCTATTATATTATCTTATGAATAAGCTCTAGAACAAAAAGTCTTGTTCAATATTTCTTACGTGTGAAAGAACATTTCGAGGATCTATGACTAATGGAAGGAGTTTCCGAAAGTTTGTTTTGATATAACCGGGGGAAAATTGAGTGAGATATTGCAAGTTTTTAAATGTGAGAGCTAATTTTTTATACTCAAGATTTCATACTTTAAAATGATAGCCCCTGAGTACCTCTGTGCCATTGAACAGCATGCACCGCTTGCGATACAGGACAATGACAGTTTAAGACCGTGAAAAACATCTGAAGAAAAACTACCTGTGTTGCTTGACCTGGGCTATCTTTCCTTTACATTCTGAATGGGACATTCATTCTTGAACTTTTTTTATTCTATTTTTAAAGAAGTAGCCTGCAAAAATGGGAAGAAAAACTTATGGTTCGATTCTCCCCCTTCTTTTTTTTTTATCTGCAATAGAACATCAGAAATGTTTCGAGAACGGCCTCGAGACTAACATTTCGAAAGTATCATTCCGTTACGCTGATAGTCCGCCCCACTTCTTTATTATATTTTCCTTCTCTCTTTTCCCAAACGCATTTCATTTTCGCAGCTGACCAGGTGTGAATTCTTGAGGCTTTAAATGCTGTTTCTTATCAGCTGTTGTCCAGATCCAGAAGGGGGAGGGATACTTCTTTTCCGGTGGATAGTCGAATGCGCCAAGAAAATCGTCAGCGGTTAGGATAAATGAAAGAAAAACATCCCCAGATTTATCTGCTCTCACAAGTTAGTTGGGAGGGAGAAAGTGAAATGTTCAAAGGTAATAAAATATAAAAATGTGCCAACTTTTTTAACTGTACATGTATAGCAGATTTGGAAGAGCCAAAAACAACTGATTTTAGTAGACCGACAAAAACTCACTTACTAAAAATATCAGACAGTGAGACCATTTTAAGTTTTAATAGTGCATTCTACATAAAGATTTTTTAATCCCTGTGAATTTTTGTTTTTAACATAGTACGAGGGCAATGAAAAAAAATATCAACTATTCTTTTCATTAAATAGGATAGAGAGTTCGATTCTTTTTAAAAGCACATTTCATACCTTTTTTCAATGTTGCACCACCAAACATGGTTCTTAAGCCATTATATTCACTAACGCAAACCATTTTGCTCTCTCAGTCCGCCTTTTGTATGATTAAAATGTAACTATTACAAGTAATTTAATGTTGACATACCAAAAGAATTGTTCTATGAGTTTAGTATCCTAAATTTCCCCCCAGTTTCTTAGATATGTTTCAATCATATTATCGGCTGGGATATTGTCATTATATTTGTTGCAGTTGTCTAAGAATATTGCAATAAGATACATTTATTTCTTGTGGATAAATAATAAAAATGAAAAAAAAAACGAATTATTTATTCTTATGTAAAGCAGTTCTTGCAAAGTGCGACCAGACACATTGATATGTTTTCTTATTTCTGTCTTTCTTCATAGACAGTAATAATATCGTTTCTTATGAGTGTGTTGAACAGGAAGATCTGTCACCCTGATCAGTTTTTTTTTTGAACGGCTGTATTTTTGTGTTTCCTTTTTCCCCTCTAACATTCATTAGTTCTTCATCCAAGTGGAATATGAATAATAATAGGGGTATTTTTTTATGTTCCCAGTTACACTTTATAATCCATGCACTCATTACAGAAATCGTAACTAATTTCCAAGAACATTTTCTCCAACTTTGATTTTATGATATTGCCATAAAAAGGAACCACTTGATCAAAATAATACGCTCCATTTATATGCATATAAAAACGAAATTTTCATCTGAAAAAATCAAACCTCCGATGTAGTGGGTGTACGGTGAAACAGAATGCAACAGACTCAATAAAAAATAATGGCGTTTTATTTTTCATGAAAGCACGAATACGCAGTAACAACAAAACGCAGCCAAAGCGTGTACAAAAACAGCGTTTGGAGTAAACCGCAGCATACTTGTAGCAAGTCAGTTATAAATAATATAATAATAAATATCAGTAAAAAAGCGTTCATAGAAAACACGCAGGAGAAAGATTTCGCTTGATTATTTATGTCTCTCAAGCGTCTGCTACTCTCCGATGACTGCTCGATTAGCTAAACTCAACTGTCGATTCAGTACTAACTCAATACTCGATTCAGCATCTAACTGACTGAAGATCTATCTCTGACAGAGCTATTTTATAGTTTCTGTGATAAGTTAAAAAGGATTCTAGAAAGATCATCATAAGCTCCAGTCCTAATGGGTATAGATGAATCTTCCCGGGAATTAACAAAAACAGAAAGATGTCGATTAAAGAATAGGTGTGAATAAAAATCTATGATTCATACAATATTTACTAGCAAAATTAAATAAGCACTTAATATGAACGGCATGTTGCTAATAAAGAAATATTTGGCTGTATTGCATTAGAAATAATATTTCTAATAGGCATATTTCAGTCTCAAAATTATGAATATTGTTGACTTTTATGTTATCAAACGTGATAAAACTCGGAAGGAATGAAATCGTTTTATTAATAAAAACCATGAAAATATTTCTTAATCCGATTATTTTCTTCTCTTTTTGTTATAATACACTACTAATAGAATTAAAAATGAGACATAAATGCTATGCCGTGATATCGGGTTACTTTTTTGAAAGAACCAAGAATTGCATTTTTAATAATTTCTCCATACTTTTCATTAGTCTCTAAAAAAATGCCTTTAATTTCGAATTCATTAATAATATTTTGCTTTCAAAGTTTATTTTATCTGTATTTATTTCATTATTGTGTTAACTACAGAACGAATAATGGATTAATATAATGATTTCAGTGCTTTCTGAAATTTTTAAACAAAAATTAGAAAGCAAAAAACCTTGATATTAGCGCGGATATAGCTTTAAAGCAGAGTGGTTGATGACCTCAAATGAGTTCAATTAAGTAAATTTTGGGTTTCCAAATTTGCAACTTTTGAAAGTCTGTGCGTCAGACTGATACTCCCTTACTCATAAATACTATTAAAAGATATATTCTTTATTAAATATTTCATTAAAATTAATCACGTGAGTAAATTAAATTAGTCTCTCTTCATTTAATATTCATTATACTACAATATTTACCTTATTTTGACATAGAAGCAAAGGCACCGAAAAAAATTTCCTTTAGAAATGGGTGGAATGAATATAATTGCAGAACCTTCGGTCGGAAGCAATGTCTTATTCAGTAGATCTCGGATTCGAAGCGTATTGAATGAAAATCCTTTTCGAAAAAAAATAAAAATAAAGATGTGATTTGAGAATTTTCCTTCTGAGTTAATCTGCGCTATAGAGACAGAATCCTCCAGAGTCTCATTTCCAAAATCAGTTCAGGTTTTCTAATATTAGAACGGAGCGAAAAATAATTACTGCAAATGATGCAGCGACTATTGGACTGAAAAAGCAAAAAGGTATGCTGTAATATTCATTTTAATGTAAGGTCGTAAAGAAGGGCCTGATGTCCAATCCCTTCTGCATTACCACCGAACTCAGAAATTAACGATTTCAGTTATTTGTTACTGGAGTAGTTGAAATTTCAGAAGAGCTTCTTGTTAAATTCGAGGTGAGTTTCTATTTTGAAAAAGTCGGGGATCATTTTTATAGCTTGAAGCAAATGGTAGCAAGGATTATTTTAAGGGGTAATCAAGTATAAAAAAATCATTCACATTACATCATTTCGAACAATTGAGGGTATATTCGGGTAGGGCTACGTCCAAGGGGTACAGAACGAAATTACGACATCTGAATAAGAACAGAAAACACATTTGGTTTACGACGGTTCTGAAGAAGAACTGTTATTACTTTTCTAGTGTGTGGTTCTCTAATGGTGCCAACGCACACAACCGAACCAAGTCTCTCTGTAAACAGTCATATATGTATAAAGGGAACGAAAGAAAAGCACTAAAATCACCAATCATTGTTTATAACGGAAACTGCGCGCAATACAATAAGGGAGCGATCTCAGACCGATATGACTTTGGTTATAAATACATTATTCACAATAATGACTTGATCTTGAAGTTTGTTGTTTGATGACTCTAGGAGTTAGGTAACGTGATCCCCAGATAAAAGTCTTTTCAAGTGAAAAAAAAAGGGGGAAAAAAGAAAAAGGGGTCTGCGGTTGAAAAAAAAAGTTCTTTTCTTCTTTTTCATGTTGGAAAGGAATCCTTAATGGCAATTTTACTCGATCCGCTATTGCTCGGAAATGTGTTAGGCGTACTACGTAATGATTGGTAAAAGAGGGGTGAAGTCATCAACACCCCGACCTCCCCCTTCTATAAAGGGGAGGGGAAGGACATCGAATGACACACTGTTCGTTTTATGGAAGTAGTCATGGGCTAGTCGATCACGTTCGGTGAATGTTAAAGGAGTAGGGGAAAAAGCGAGCAAAGGCAAGAAAAACGGAAAATTTGAAAATTATCAAAAAGATAAAAAAAAAATGCAGAAAAAATATATCAAAAGTATAAAAGGGACTGGCAGAAGGGGGGGGGGGAGGGAAGGAGTTTCTTCCCTCAGTGGTGAATACTTTTCAATGCGTCCAATCGGAGGGTACCGTATCGGTTGTTAACATTCATGCACTACGATTTTCTGAGGAAAATATAGAGGAAAACCGCTCTCTTTCAGATACATCCAAAAAAGAAAAAAAAAATCTAGGAGAACAAAAGAATCCTTTAAAAAATATTTTCTTGCAGATTTCCGATGCCATCAAAAGTTGCGAAACTGTTCCAAAGTTTTCGTCGGCGCATTCATCTACCGTGTCTGATTGTTTGTTTAGTCTCTTTGTATCACGTTCCACGTTGCATATTCTTGCCTGAATAACATTTCGAACTGTTCTCTTGACTAAGATGATTGAGTTTCGATTCTTTTTTAGAGGCATTTATTTTCTGAAGAGTGCCTTTGAAAGAGATTGTATCGTCACTACTGGAAATGAACTGCTATTAAAAAGTTATTAGTTCCTTTCATCGTTCATTTCTTCAATAAATAACGATTTAGTTTATTTTTTGAAGTCTTGATTTTTTTATAGAATATTTTTTGATTAGTTAGTTTCGTCACTACATTTGCATGAATTACAACGAAAAAAAAATATTTTATTTCTTCATTCATTTCTTCAATAAATTGTCCGATATTATCATTAAATGTTATTTAAATTTTGCTAAGATAAATTTATCATTATTTTTTTTACTGTTTTGCTTAAGATTACTTTAAAATATCTGTTGTGCATTTTTTATGCGCGACATTCTAAAATTAACTTTTAAAAAAGTGATCTGCAATGAAGCTTTTTGTCATTTTAGTCTGTCAAAATGCTCTACTTAAAACTACTTACATATAGGTTGAATTAAAATCTATAAAAATTTCGATAACCCATTTTCAAAATTGGAACGATTTGCATTTCCTAATGCCCTCTAGAAAATTTAATCCGATTTTAAATATAAAGTGTAATTATTTAAACTTTGGGTGTCTGTGTTAAACGAGATTGGTGTTTGTGACATTCTTGAAAAATACTTTACACAGAAATGTTTAGAGAAGTATTGTATTAAAAAGAAACAATTGCAACATTTAAATTATTATTATAAAAACTTGGAATCTGTTGCCTATTTCCAGCTTTCCTAAATCTTCTCAAACCCTGTAAGCCGTAATTGCTTTAAAATTATTTCAATCCTAAAACGAGTGTTATTTTATGAGTTTTTTTATATTATATAAATGGCTCTAATAAA
This sequence comes from Argiope aurantia, assembly GCA_026543865.1. Lineage (NCBI taxonomy): Eukaryota > Metazoa > Arthropoda > Arachnida > Araneae > Araneidae > Argiope > Argiope aurantia. The sequence continues at coordinate 194,815 of JAPMOR010010214.1, read as the reverse complement.
AATTCCGAAACAAGAAAATAGTTCCATATTAAAGAACTTAAGCTTGGCTGATAATTTTTTTTTTCAAATTTAGCCATTCTAGTTTACAATTATTAACAGTTTGAAACACAAATTAGGAAAGTCAGTTGTCCTTCTTTTAAAAATTGTTTATTTTCAGTTTATTATTCATTTTAAAAAGCAAAATGCCATGCTTCTCTTCCTATAATCAGATTATAACTAATCTGCTACTTGGTGAGTTCAGTCTTCAAGGAAACAAAAATTTATGATGATTTCTGGAAATTAAATTGTAAATAAGTCCTGATAGCGAACGTATTATGTACTAATTCTGCATATCAACTAAATCTGCAATATAATGAAATATATTTATAAATATAGTGTTAAAATAAGTAATCAGAAATAAGAATTTAATCAAATGTTGGACCTTCAAAAACAGCTGGGGAAGATATTACATCTTAAACCGAAAGAAAAGCAATGTCTGGATTTATTTGGGATTTTATATCATCAAATTCTATAAGAGAATTGAAGTGATCTTTTCTTTTAACTAAAAGGCTCCTAGTTCGAACCTTGATTTAAATTAAGATCACTGTATATGCTGAATGTTCTTGTCTGAGTAGTTATACGAATATAGAAGAAAATTCCCTTTTAGAGATATCGGTACTTTCTCGCCAATAGTTTGTTTTTATTTTATTTTCCTTTACAATAATTTTTATTGATTGCATATCAGAAATGAAAAATGTATCACCATTCAAGAAACATACAGCATTTATCTACAAAATCTGAAGAATATTAATATAAAAAGAATCAATTATTCTTTTCAAGGATTCAAAAGAATTTGAGGTTTTGAAACAAAACGGTTTTCTTTGCCGCAAATAATTCTTTTCTTTGATGCAAATAATAACTTTTAAATAAATAAAAGCTTTTTCCATTATTTGTGAACACTCTATTTTATAATGGAAAAAGCTTTTATTGATTTAAAAGTTGCTTCTATACATATACTCCGAATTACAAATTTTTATTAAATAGGAAAGAGTTAGCAATAGGATTTTTTTATTAAATAGGAGATATTTTATAAAATGGAAAGAACTTAGTCTCTGTGGAGTTTGATGTAAGTAAAGTTTTTAAAAAAATATATTTTTATATGCCTTTACAGTAGAAAAGTCTTAATAAGTGAAATGTTCCTCGTATGTTCAACTACGAACACAAAGGGCTTCATTTTTCTATTAAAAGGTCAATATATTGATTCAGATTATTTATTCGTAACTCAGATTGATGATTGATTGGATATTTGGGCAAAAAATTCGTATATAATATATGCATATAACGATAGTAAAAGAAGATACTGGAGAAAAGAAAAAGAGTAAAAGAAAATAATACTGGATTAATTAACTTTTATTACCTTTAAAAATTATCAAATAATATATTAATTCTAGAATTTGGAAAAAAAAATATTCAAAAGGTACCTTTTCTATAATTTCGCACGATGCCGTCCTTTTTAGCAGTGGTGGTTCATTTCTTCTAGAGCAAGCAGTTCTACTAAACGTATATCTCAAGTGAATGTAGTTTTTTTAAGATTTGTCTTTAAACAACCAAAATTTCGAACTGTACTTATCTTAATTGTAGTTTAGAAAACCGTCCGACTTGGACCCATCTTTCTTTCCGAAGAGGGATTTCTAACAAAAAAACAATGAATGTGCTTCAAAAAGTGTCTACTCTAGACAACTTAAAAGTAAAAGCCATAATGAGTCAATGAAACTAAATTAAGAAGCGCAAATCATGAGCTTGAAGAGAAACCTTGGGTGGAAATGAGAGAAATAGAAAAGAGGAAGGAGAGTGTGAGCATCAGTTACTGAGCGACAAACTGGAGTTGCCGAAAGTCTAGCTCAGGCTAGAACTAAGTTAAAGGAAGAAAGAGCTTTTCTTCACCTTTCGATGCATCACCGAGCTGTGGCAATGACAATTTTCAATTTGTATACTTTGTTTAGCTCTGAGGTATACAGCCCCATCCTATGTTTGTTTTACTTGTTGTTTCTTTTTATGCCTTTTATATTTTTTATAACTTTTTCACCTTTTCGTTCATTATAGAGCTCAGCGAGGAAAAGTTAGCAAATAAAAATCGAAACAAAAATATAAATGCTTCTGAGGACTTTTGAAAAAACACTACGCAATTAACGAATTTCTCTCGAGTCATAATGATTGGATGATGTAGGTACTGATTATTTTGAATATAGAATCGAGAAATTTTGTTTGTACATAGATGGCATTTTATTAATAGTCACTTTTATTCTATGAAAACCACATAAAAAAAAAATCTGATTCTTTAAACATTTCGTTATCAACTTCCACAAAATCCAAACTATTTTCATCTCATTTAATGAAATTTTGCTATCGGAAGTATATATCTAGGTGTAATATTTAAGAAAATAAATTCTTGTTCCACTTCATTAGAATTCTATAAATAAATGAGTGCTTTAGAATAAAAGAAAGAATCTCAAGAATTTTGCATGTGCAATTTTGAATTCGGAGACTCCTTTACATTAAATAGAAGAAATTAAAAAAATATATTTTAGCAGAATTATGGAGCTATTTCATTCGCAGATTTTTCAATTAGGCATTTATACACATCTTCTGAAACTACCTGCGTTTGGTATTTTGTAATTAATACTTTTAGGCTATTTTGAAAAGTTGGATTTTCGTAGACCCACAATTTGGATATGCAATAATCACAAGGATATCATACTTTGAATGAAGGAATTAGAAAGAAAGGAAGAGAGAGTTTGAAGAAATTAGAAAAAACAAAAAGAAATATTTTTTTAGGGATGCTTTATTGTTAAAGCTAGTGTTATAATTCCAGATCAGCAATTGCATCTTATTCTTTCATTAGCATCTCTAATTGTCATCAAAGAAAGTGAAAGTCAACTCAACAAATCAAAAATATTTTTAATTTCTTTTCTTTATCGTTTTAATACAGCTTAATGACTAAATATTTTAATATATTAAATTACCCGCATTAAACTTCAAGCTTTTTGAAGTTTGAGGAGGAACTTTTCCTCATGAACGCCGATTTTTACCATCGTCCAGGGAGAATGAGGAGAGGGATTCCAAGAAATCTGCTCAGAACCAAATTTCTATTTTAATACAATAGGTTGATTTTTATAAAGTCTAGTATCATATTTTGAAAACTTTCTTGTTAAATCAAGATCTTTTTTCGTTTTTAAAGCATTAATTTAGAGTCCAACCATCATTTGGGAGAAAAGTATAGTGGATGAAATGAATTATTCCTAAGACCCCCCCCCCCCAGGAAACCTTTTTCATACTATTGCAATTTTCTTAAGAACAGCAGAAAATAATCCCTAAGTAACAGACATCACTAAAAATTAATGACCGGAACGGGTAGTGTGTAATCATCAGGTAAGCGTAATTGGTTCCCCTGGAGAGAATGGGGACAACTTTTTAAACTTCATTTTTAAACTTGCAGAACAAAGAAGACCTCTAATAAAACCTCCGCACTTAGCGGTTCCGTATTTTTGATAGTCCTATCTGCGAATATTACACCTCGCAATGAAAGAGGAGAAAACATTTTTAATTTATAAAAAAGAGCCAAGCATAGAAAATTGAGCTAAAATACTGAAAGTGTAGATAGCTCCTATTGTTGCTTAAAACTTTAAAGAAGTCTGAGAATGAGGGTGAAAATTAACAACGTTCCTGTAGAGAGTAACTTTTGACAACTGCCCGATTAGTTAGCCTAAAGAATGCTGGGGTTCTCAGTTCTCATTATCTTTTAGTTCTTTTTCGAATTTCAGGAAGTTTTACGGCTTCTAGAAGAATTTTTTTTTCTCCGACGTGTAGAATTCCTGAAAATTTGAAACGACGTCGCTATGAAGAGTTATGACAGTGTCAATGTGACAATACTTATCGCTTGTCAAGCTTAGATTATTTTTAGGTCAGAGTCCAGAAGGTAAAAATGCTGTTGTTTTGCTCTATTTAAATATAGCCCAAGAAAGTTTGAGAAAATTGAGCACATTTTAATAAATAGTTTGTTTACAGATGTTTCTTTTATGGCAAAATTTGAATACGGCATTTTCATTCATCTTGAATAACTTATTTTATTGTTGGTAAAAATCCAAATCATGTTTTCATAGAACTTTTAGACATTGTAAAAGCTTTTACAACAGTTTAAGCAATTGCGAAGAAGTAAAGAAATTAAATTTACCAAATTTGGCTTTCAGTTATGTTCATTCTACGTGGAATGTTTTTAAATTTTTAGGGATTAGAATATCAGATTTAATTTTTCTAAAATTCATTAATTTCATTAAAAAATTCATTTGGATAGTTTCTTTATACGCTAAAGAGATAATTTTAGTATTGAGATTCCTTTTCTATGCAAATACAATTTAATGTTTCAAGAAACTATTGTGAAATACACTAGATACTCTTTTCGGTGGATTGTAGGTTTTGTAGACTAAATTGTATCGCAGAGATATTCTAGATGCTTAAAATAAAGAAAGCTAAGTTTAAAGTTATGATAATCAAACTACATGCTATAAAATTGTTTCATTCATCAGTTGAATAAGCATATAATTTGTCATTCTCTTGAAGGCATTATAACACTATTTTGACTAAAGGGAATCTTGATGCATAGTTAGTGAAAAACGGATCTTTCTGTATGTGTTAAACTGTACGAAGAATCATTGTTCCTAAATTTATAAATATTATACCTTATTCTTCTAATTCACCAACTTATTCTGTCGTTTATGAGAAGAAAAAATAGTGATTGTGCATTGAAACAGCCGAGTTTGATTACAATAATTTATTAGTCACATGAATTGGGCCGCAGTGGCCTGGTGGTAAGGTTTAGGCTTCGGAGCCGGAGGATTTTAGGTTCGAAACTAGATTGCACTGAAGAAACATCGTGTAAGCGGGTCTTGTGCACGTTAAATCCGTCGGGGCCAAACGTCCTCTCGCTGATGTGATGTGGAAGCTAGAAAAGGGGGCAGCTCGTATTTCGTCCTCGTCATCTGACCGCTGTTCAAAATTACGAAGTCCGTCCCAAAATAGCCCTAGTGTTGCTTTAAAACGAGACGTTAATATAACAAAACTAAAACTCTCGCATGCAATTATTTTCCCACAAATGTATATTTAATGGGGCGTTTGTAATTTCATTGTTATTGTGCTTTTAATTTGGAGTTTTAATTTTGGCCAACTGATGAACTAACTACTGAAAAGGTAAAATTCTTTCCCTGTGTTTATCTTCTTAAAATAATTATGCAGAAGCACAACGGAAGAAAAAAATTGTTCTACTCTTTAATCATTAATGAGTTGTTAAAAAGAAAGTAAATTTCTTATAATATAAAAATTATGAAAGAAAAACTTGAATACGATTTTCATTTTTCTTGATTTTGATTTTATCATCAAAACATAATGTCAGAATTGCAATTCTGAAGACTAAATTATTTGAATAGGCTAAAATAATGAAAAATTTGACAATTAGAACTTTTGATAATTAGAATTATTCAAAATTCACAACATTAACAAAAATTTTAACTCCGTGTTCGTAATCTCTTTCTGCTTAAAACAAGGCTTAAGTCCCTCGCTGGAACGAAGAGATCCTTTCTTAAACTTCAGCATTTGTGAACAAAATCTGCAATACTAATCTAACAAATATTAATAATTTATGGAGAATATTAACTCTCGGTGAGTTTTTAAAATCGTCTTGTTCAGTTGATATTTTAATTAAAACCATATAAGAAAGACTTTAGATGATAAAAGGATGTAGTTTATTATGGTATTTTATACACAAGTAGTTTTCCCGTACAATATACTATTCATGAACGGATATTAATAACAGGTTATATCAACTAGCACAGGATAAATGTTGAAGAAACGGGTATTTTTTTAATTAGATCCTACGAGCTAAATAGGGCCGCTATGGTCTGGCGGTAAGATGTCGGCTTTGGAACCGAAGGATTTCAGATTCGAGCCCCGATTTCATCGAAGAACCGTCTTGTAAGCGGGTCTGGTTAACATTAAATCCATCGAGGTCAATCGTCCTCCCGTTGGTGTGTGGTGTGGAAGCTTGATGAGGCGGGTGCCAGCTCTGACCGCGGTTCACAATTACGAGGTCTGTCCCAAAATAGCGCTAGTGTTACTTTAAAACGGGACGTAAATATAACTAAACTACGAGATAAAATATTCTTGAAAATTGAAAAATTAGTATTCGTCTGTTTTAGTGTTCGCTTTAAATTTGCTTTTCAGCTATCATACATTAAATTTTACTTTTCATTCTGAAAAATATAGATTATTACCCAACATTTCCTACGCTGATATATTTTCTCCCTCCAATCTCAATAATTTTCCAATTCTTTCTCTCTTTTCAAAATTAAACAACATTGATTTTTAATGAAAGCTTTTTAAATTACTTGATTATCCATTATTCTCATTCAAACGAGACAGTAAACTCCTTGTTTTCATTGTAAAACCTTATTCTACAAAGAAAACTAAGATAATGTGCAAAAATGATAAAAGTACTAACCTTAACGCAAGTATATTTTTTAAAAATTATGCATACTTTGTTCATATGTAATGCATTCTTGCTCATTGTATGTTTCGCATTCAGAATTACAGCTCGAGTCAGCCAAACTTACTATGCAAATGGATAGCATTTGATTTTTATTCTAATTTTTTTTTACTTATTTATCTACAAGTTTGGTAATAAAATTGCATACAAAAATTTCATACATCTAGCTTTTTGAATTATCATGTTACCCTGGATACGGATGGCTTGACATACATATTTACCTTAAACAGTCTGCATGTAAAATTTGAAACAATTTATAATTTTGGTCTCAAAAGATCCAACTTTCATATATCTAACTTATTCTGTTTTGGACTTATTGTATTTTTAGTGAAGTAATTTCAAACATGGCCTTTCCAAATGTATTTCTACAATTCACTCTCTATAATCTTGAGATTACTTGTTGCTAATAGTTCCTTTTATATACTTCAAATGCAATAAATAAAAAAATGAATACTCTAAATATTGTTTTATCATCGTAAATATCACTAATATGCATCTTTTTTACAATCTGGCAATGATAACTGAATTTTCTTCTGGAAGTCGCCTTTTTCACTTAAATGCAGAATTTTATTATTAAAATGTCATAATAAAAATCTTTATTATTTATTCTGATTATCTGATTAAAATATTGCCGAACGTTATTTAAAGTGGAATTTGTAAAACCTTTCTTATTAACAAAACATAAAATTATCCTGTTTAAAAATTTCCTATGCGATTCACGCTCACTTCCACCTGAAGATTAAATCTCCTTTTTTTAATAAAGACTAATAAATTCATTGATTTAAAATGTCATTATGATAATTAATTCGTTTTTTATCAATGATCTGAAACATCGTATAATGAAATCAATGCATTTCATCTCAATAATATAATGAAAATCTTTAGGATTGAACCAACTACAGAGGCTGGAACTACTGTGTATGAAGTATTTTGAAAATTAAAGAAATCCTTACCTTTTTAATAAAAAAAAATCATTGATCATGTAGAATTTGAAAAATATTTTCTATATTAAAGATCAATCTAAATCATGTTTGTTGATTCTCCAAATTGTTAGTGAAAAAGACACTGAAGGAAAAGCTGTTTTACTATTAACAAGCTGAGATTTACTTAACGCGTGTTCCTTAATGAGTTGGTTTTCTTCAGTCGGTATTTTTAGCAAAGAAAACTCTTGTACCTCAAGAACTAGTGCGAGTATAGAACAAAATTCGATACTTTATAGTAAAATTTATTCTAGATCGAATTATTGAAAACTATAGGTCTTCGTAATGGAAAAATTTCGAAATAATTAATTCCGTAAATTAGTTGATCGATCTGAATATACTTGTCTCCTCGATTCATTTCTATTTTTATCAGCTTTGTGAAGACGAGATATTCTAATTATAGAGGCTGTTTCTTTCATTTGTTGTTGTTAAAAGATTTCTTTGAAAAATGCATCGATTCAATGTATGAAAATTCTTTTCTTCAAACAAAAATCTAAAGATAATAGATTTTGAAGATTTTTAACTCTTTAAATCGACTTAGGTGATATTTATACAAAATGTAAAACTCGATATATATTGAGATTTTGCAGCTATTTAGTAGCTGCAAATTCTCAATACATACAGAAATTTTCAATTGGATAGGTATTTGTCATGTATGAAGACGAAGCAAATGATAATAAAAAATTGATTGCTAGTTTGTAATCATTTAAATGACAAATCTACTGTTCATTGCCACAAATAGGATAGATCTTGAGTATTTCAATATGGAGATGAATGGAAATGCAAAAGGCTCTACATCTCACAATAAAATTATTGCAATTTGACATTTTGAATTTATTTATGATAATAGAAATGGGTGTAATCATTGAAATTTTAAGATAATTTATATTCTAAATTGCGAATGCCCCCTTGAAAAGATTTTTCGTACTTTCGAAGACTATTTCTTTTCATCTGGAACCTTTGATTTAAATGTAAAATGAGTGGCGACAAAATAATATTATAATCCCCCAAGGCTTCATCGTCCCCCTCCCTCTAATAATGTTTAAAAAAATATCATTCGACAAAGTATCCCTACTTATATTTTTTAATAACAAATTTAGATGGATTATTAACGGTTCAATTAGAGGAATTTTAAAAAAGGGCTGGACTGCATTATTTTCTTTATGGAATTTGTGTGATTCTAGAAGAACAGATTATTTCCTTCCAAAATTATCACGCCCTATTGACTATAAAGCTTTATATGTCCTAGCTATCATTCAAATATTGAATGGCTTTCTATTACAAATGTAAAGAGAAAAAAATTGTTTTCCTTACCATTAAGAATATTTTATCTTCACTCCAAACCATCCTTGTGTTTTTAGTGCTCGAACAGCAAATAGTGGAAGTCGCACTGTTCTTAAATACAACTGCCATTTGTTTTCTACAAGACATCATCTGATAAAAAGGGCAAAAAGAAATGCGATTATTACATTTTGTTTTATGTAAACGATATGATCAAAGGATGAGCATTATGAATAAGACCACGCTTATTTTCTGAATGATAGGCATTTCACGATGAATAATCAAAGTGACTTACTTTTTCTCATTATTTCGAACTGTAGTTTCATTTATTGGGCTGGCATAAAATTTTATAAGCGAATAAAGCCTTCGCTAACAATCCAAGATTTGAACTCGTTTCAAGATTTCATCAACTGCTTATTTCTTTAAGTGGTGGTGGAGGGTTGAGAATTCATTCCCAGTTGAAAATTTTGTTTTTATTCCTGTATTGGAGAAATAAAGTTCAAAACGAAACATCAGTTAATGATAAATGAAAGTATATGATTCCATTTCAACTAATTTTTTGTTAAATTTTATTGAAATGTATTATACCAAGATGATTTTCTGACCAATTTTACGTACCTTTATTTTGCTTAACTATTTTTATTACCTTTCTTGAATTATACACATTTTTACTTTTCTTTTATATTTGTTGTTGAACTTTATAATCCTTTTTACACTCGCTTTCTAATTCTCTTAAGTTTTCTACAGTTGTGTGATGTTACGATGTGTAAAGACTTTTAATACTTAATTATCTATGAATACTGTTCGTTTCAGTATCCTGATAAGACCACTTTCCGACGATTCTATCTCAGTAAGGGGTGAGGCGTGGAAGGATGAGCGTATTTCCGGAATTCTTGATTCTTGCCCTATTAGGTACTATTTTGTTCATTCTTTTTCATGTGTATGTGAGTATCGTTCCTTTCTGACCTTATTATTTAATTTTAATTTTTTCTGCGAGTAATCCGAATTTGCTTTATTATTAAATGTAAACATTTCCAGCTTTCATTTTTCCTCTCACCCCTATTTTGACGAATTAAACTCATCCTAATGCATGCGCAAAAGCGCGGAGGGTTTTAGAATCCGTTGGCAAACAATAGATATATTTCAATTAAATTTTGGTTACATTATCAGATTGACAGTTTGGTATGAATCGTGCAAAACTGATGACAAGTTTTCACAGTTATTATAACAGTAATAATAGGGAGAGATAATGAAAAAATAATAAGTTATAAATGTAAAAAGGTTTGAAAAACAAGCCTTTTTACTGTATTAGAAAGTCAAATATATTTTTTTAATTCTAAAAAAAGAAAAAAAATATGATAAGGAAGTTGATTTGCAAGAAATAACATACATTAAAAAATACAAATATTAAATACTTTATGATGGTGATTAAAATTCCGTGTAACATTGAGCTTTGCAAATACTTATGATTCAAAGAAAGGTGCTGACTGAAATGGTATTTTCTGGCAATCGAATTTGCTTCATTACATGCTGACTTACAGCACTTTATGTAGCTAGAATGGATTCGGCCTTTAGTAATTGTTTCTTTAATAAATATTATTTATGACGTAAAGGTAAAATTTCAATTTGAATTTCTGATCACCAGAATACTATCATATATGCTATGTAGGTTTTAAAGTTTAAAATCAATTTTCGATTTTATATATTTAATCCTATTATTTATAATGCAACTGGAAAAAAATAGATAATTTCTATAGTATTTTTTTCCGCATAATTTACATTTCTAAAATTCTAATTACTTGACTGAAAGTCATTATGAAATTATAACTGACAAGTATCCATTGAGTATTTTCGAAGCATATTTAAGATTTAAAAAAAGTTTTAAAAAATTATAAGTATTTTATATTGCATTTTTTTTTTTACTTTTCCTGCTTTTTAGGCGAAGTATTTTTATGATCGTTTGTATTCATATATGAACAGATATTTGCGAATATGTGTTTATATGCTCAACAAATATAGCATGGCATTCATACCTTAAAAGTAATGAAAAATTCATCCAATATGCATTATCATATTAAGAATACCTGTTTACTAGAATTTAATAATAGTATTTTTAAACAAAAATAAAATAATCATTATAAATTTTACAGAGCTTACTCCAAGGTTTTTATAGAATTTTTTGTGAAGATCTAAGTAACCAATTTTTAAGTGCAAATTAAATTCAATAAAACTTACTTCTTAGCGATTTTATTGAATGCAAAAGGTGAAATATTAGAAATATTACCTCTAAAATGTTTTTTTTTCTTTCTAATTCGAACGATTTTATCTAAACAACAATTATGAAAATTAAGACAGATAAGATTTCTCATGTTAAAGTAAAAAAAGAAAGGGCATAAATATAATTCTTAATAATTTTCGTGGTTGATATAGTAGTTTGCATAGATAATTAGAAACTGTTCACAACATAGATATTATTTGCTTCATGAATAAATAAGGAATCTGCCAGAAATCTACTTTGAAGATATTAATTTTCATAGCATAAACATGAAATAAGTATGAAGTTTCTGCTTAGTTCAAAAAATGTCACATTTAGTTAGAAACTCTATTATTCATTTAAAATATTACTTCTACAGCCGAACTCATCAATGAAAATAGAGTTCAGACCCAAACGTATTTGACGTCAGTTTTAAAATCTATATGCATCAAAACAGAATTCAATTTGATTACATATCAAAAGGGAAATATTTTATGAAAGTCTTTTTTTATATATTGAAGGACCTCTTACTATTGCATGGAAGAATTTAATATAAATCCTTTGCTTATTTTTTATAAAAATAGAAATGACAATTTCATTGGATCAAACGTACAGAATATTACGCAACCTCATTAAGAGCTTACATTGGATGTTTTCTAGTATTTAAAAAAATTCATACATTTGTAGTATCAATGCATTTGGTGAATTTCTTTTTAAGCAGTAAGAATACTGAAAAAACAACAACAACAACGATGATACAAATTTAAAAAAATAACTAAGCAAAACCTTTAATTAATAGAACTGTACTGTTCTGTTAATTCTGTTCTGTTTAAATTAATTATACAGGGAAATATTTTCACTCTCTTAGTTCTGAAGCGTCTTTAAGCTTTTCCTATCCTGCAAATCTTATGTCAGACTTTCTTTGTAAATATTATATTTCATAAATATTTTTTCCATTTTATTCATGCGATCCTTGTACAATTGTACACTAGTAGATTCCCTATCCAGTCTTCATAACAATCAAACGGTCGATAGCTTTATTGTTATTGAGGTTCCAATATTGCATTTATTATAACATTCTCTCGACTGCTCTGTCTTTCAATTATGGGTGGCAGGGATCACTCTGTTGCCAGGCAACGGATCTATTAATCACATTCATACGCAACACTTCGGCCTAAGCTACAGCTTTACTGATCGAGCTGTGACTTCCGGCGACTGATTAAGACTCAAGTCCAGCGGACTGGACTTTATTAGATAAAGAAATGCATTTCATCTCGTGAAGATCAAAATTTTTACCTTGAGAAGTCAAGCTCTTTCTTTTCATTATTTGTAAAGGTGTTAATTAAATAATTCAAATAATTATTCCATTATATAAAAATTCTTATGTTAGATTTATCGTTTAGATAGGAAATGGCTAAGTCAATATCAAAGTCAAATTTATATATATAAAAAAATTGACTGCACAGACTAAAGGAACTTCTTTCTTTTCTATGAACTGTGTTATCGGAGTAGATTAATGTTTTGACATTATCATTAGACATTTCAAGGGAGCTTTTAATTTTAAGACGCACAGATAATTAATAAAAAATACACGTTTTTCATATTTTAGAGATTAAATATACTGAATCAGATATAAAAATAGCAATTAATAGAATCGATGAAATTCATTTGTGACAAATCATGACAAATCAATAAAATATAAAAGTTTTTATATCATAATCTTTTATTTAGATGTTGGAAAGAAGATGCTATAATTAACCATTTTTTAATCATTATTGTTGTCAAATTCTTGCGCTTTGAAATTCATTAATATTTGAGGAAATAAGTAATTTTATGGCAAAAAAAATTAAATTTGTATACTCACATTATCATATTAAAATTCTGAATACTCGAGGAACCGTAACATTTTTGGTATGTCAATATAGGAATTTATTTAGAAAACTTTTTATAAATGTTTATCTCTACTTATGGTTTTTCTTTAGAATTCATGTCAGAAATATGTATCCTATATTCAAAAAGTAGGTAGAAAGATTATATATATGAAGAATACAAACTTCATATTCGTTTGGCTATCTAAATAGATACGCTTTTTGCTTTTAAACATTAAGATTCAATTAAATTAATAAAATACCAATCTTGAGAAAGGACTTCAATAAATGCAAGAACTGAAATATGAATTAGGAAAATAAGTTCAAGAAACTTCTGTCAAATTTTCAAGTAATTAGCTGATATTTTATTAAATTTCTTTAAATAGGAGTTCAGTTGTATAATTTGTGCTAAACGCTTCTGGTTCGTATTTAAGTTTTGTACATTACATCATTGTTTCGCCTTTTTGAGATTTTATTTTTCACTTAAAAAGTCGAAATTTGGAATATTGATCATTTCTCATCATCGTCAAATTTTAAGCGCTTCTATCTCAATACTTTTTTTTACAAGTGTGTTTTTATAATCTAATATACGATTGAAACTTTGGCTTGGCATGGAATTGAAAAATTATGGCTATCGCACCAGTAAAGAGCAGAAGCAAATAACCAATGAAATTTATAAATTTTAGGTACTTATTCAAGCACTTCCAACAATCAAATGCAGAAGTGATAGTAAATGTGGAAAATCCATTTTGTAGTGGCAAATTAAATAATTTTAAGATTTCTTGACACTATTTAAGTAACAAATGATCATGACCTCCTTTATTCACAGATAGAAACTCTTCCAGAGACTTAATTCTCTGCATTAGATAAATCAGTAGAAATACACTAATTACATCGTTTGTTGAAATTAGAAAGAATCTTTGAAAATCCAAAGAGATTCAGTTTTTCTTACAGACTTTATTCTCTGAAGGTTTTACGTTTTGTGATGCAACGGTAAATGATATGCTATTTAATTGATGTTCAAATCATGAGTCGTGTGTTGTTCGCAATCAACCCACGTCTGTCTTAATGACTTTCTGATCGCTGTAATGTAATTGGGATTATCTGGGCATGGTGAGTGTTAATTTTCCTCCTCAGAAGCAGATCACGTAGCGTTTCCTTAGTTGTTACTTAACCAATTTCGCCATTTATTCTTCATTCGAGATAAACTTTTTTATTTAGACGGATTTTTTTAATAAAATGCGTTGATTTCTCTCTGATTTTATTTATTCATTGAAACCACGAAATATATTTGTGACTGACTAACCAAATAATTATTTTTGAACAAAAAGGTATTTAAACTTTTCTTCTACCACAGTTTGAAAATTAGAATTTTGCACCCAAAAAAAACTCCATTGTTGTTTAAAAGATTGCGATGGTATTCAAAAACAAAAGAGACATAATTTGGAGTATAGTATAGAGTGATAATAGCAGTTGCTTCAGATTTTGAAGAATTCTCAATAATTATAATTGAAATATTAATGCAAAGTTCAAATGAAAAATATAATGAGAAAATGTGTAATGTGCAAATATAAATGAATAAATTTCTGATATTACATGCATAAGTATTTGTAATAGAAGTAATTTTTAATAACACATTTTTATTGTTGTATTAAAAAGTTTTTTTTTACGTTTTATTTATTCTATACAGAATTTTTTTACGTTTTATTTATTCTATACAGAATTTTTTATGTTTTATTTATTCTATACAGAATTTTTTTACGTTTTATTTATTCTATACAGATTTTTTTACGTTTTATTTATTTTATAAAGGATTTTTTTATTTATTTAATTTTTGTTTTTTACTTTTTAGTCATCTTTTTACCTTCAGGTCTTTTTAAAATTTTTTCAAATTTATAATTCATTATTATAAATATTATAGAATCTTGTTATGAACTTTTTTCATATTCCATACCTAGTGGAGACACATATATGGATTCAAATTTGCATTAGCATAATTTATTAACTGGTAATTAAGTTTTGGATGCATTAAAACTGTGCATGGTCTTCGGAAACACACATGTATATAAAATTTGAAAATTCGGTGCGCATCAGGAAATGAATGAAAAGGCCAACTACAAAAGTCCATCTTTACAAACATGAAGCAATTGAAGATGAATAACAGTGTGTAAAAATAGTTTCAACTCTAAGGAATTTAAGCTCTATTTTGCTGTCTTTTTTCAAGCTAGGCGTTAAAGTAATTATTCTTGGTAAGCATTTTTTTTTTTTTTTTGGATTCAAAGGTATGGTAAAAGTAATTATTTTTGAGTATTATGTGGGCAATAATTAAATAATTTTGCCAAATAGTTGTTGAATTTTTTTAAATAACTCTATTGAATCAAAATCTGATTTTATCATGTTCGGCCTGCTTTGCGTTTTATAAAAGAAATTGAGACATATTTTTAAGGCCTTAAAATAGACTATCAGATGTTTTTTGCTGAAATTTTTTATGGATCTATTTTCTTTTCGTATTTTGTAAAAAACTTTCTGGTTAATGATGTTTTGTTATTTTTTCTAAAATCTAACCATAAGTATGCTTTACATAAACAGGGAGCAAATTTATAATTTATCATTTCCCTATGAAGTGAAATTAGGTGTCTGCTGAAAAACAGAGATTCAGGATTTTTCAAATTTAAAAAGTAAAAAAATTTTCGCCGCAAAATGATGTACAAATGTGCACAAAGTTTAATACATATCCTATTTTATCAAATAAAAGATGAACAGTTCGCATATTTAGAAGCATATAATATTTGTTCAAATTTTTGCTTGCTTAACTTGCACTAAATAGATGTTTTAGAAAAATATTTTTTTATATGTATATTAAATCAATTAAGTAAATATATTTAAATAATTCTAATACTTTTTAATTGGATAGAAATTTCTTGGTTTGCTTAAAATGAGATTTTTCAAGCTATTTGAAAGGTTCTGTAAAAAAAATCTTTTTAAACAATGAATTGGAGATATTAATAAAAAAATTTTAAGTAAACGATTTACCGGAAATTGTAGCAATGAATCAGTTCGAAACTATTTAAAATAAAATTTTGCATTTAATTTAAAGTTTATTTGAAATGTTGCCTTTCTTAACAGTTTATATTGATAATATTTTATAAAACCAATGTAAATGTGTATCTTCCTGTCAACGAGCATTATAAAATTAAAAATATTAGCTTCAGTTTGTCTTTCAAAGAGTTAATTTGATCGAAAAAAATGTTTTTAGTTAACTCTTATAATGCAAACGGGAGAATATATTTTCCAATGAGAGTTAAATGTGATCGATTTTAGTACATTTAAGATTCTTTTTTGATTTTATGTATTTTTGAAAATTTTACAAGGGATGATAAACATAAATAAATTGATATTGGGAAAATAAAATATTAATATTTTGGATTTAGATGATTTAGCTTCTCCAAAGTTATTCAAGATTCTTTCCCTTGATTTGTCAACTATGCATTATTTAATAGATTGGGAAAAACAATTATACATATAGTGGCGATTTGTAACAAAGCCAATGTCTTGAGCTACTAGGTCGAGTTCACCAGCAGATGGATTAACCTTTAAATGCATAGCTATGTAAATATGCATCTTCCGTTTAAAACACCACATCTCTTTATGTAGGAACCTTGGCATTGTCTTTTTTAAATTTTAATTTTACCAAAACTATTCTATCATTTCCGAAAGCAACTAGAATCTTCGACACTCTATTTCTTCATCTGTGACAATTTTCATTGTTGGCGTGCTATCTGAGTACAATGAGTAAAAACTGCAGTAAAAAAAAAAATTCGGATATAAATAAGGTAAGAGTAACGAAAAATATTTATGTTTTTGCATATACTAGTAAATTTATGCAAGAAAAATGTAGTTTTTTTTTATGACTTAAAAACACGTCAATGTGCAAAATCGGTTCTACATAAGTTCACTAAACCTAGAGGTAATCTTGTCCTTTGTCATATATGGATGTAAGAAAAAACGGACAGCGATCATGTAACACATGCAATGTTCCTTTATGTTTAAATGCTAAAAATAATTATTTCATGAATTTTTATGTTAATGTGATAAGAGTTATTATTTGTGTTTTAAAAATTATATCACTAGGGGACTCTGCCCTCTTCTCGCTCCCAGGAACTGCTAATGCGGTTCCTCTCGGATCGCTGCGTGATCCAAGCTCGCTTCGTTCACTCTCCGTCTACTAAACCACTTTAGTCTAGCAACAGATATATTCAGATTCAATTTATTTCAAAATATGTTAAAACGGTGAAAGAAATAAAAAATGTAAAGGAAAAAGTGCACTCGCAAAAATCACCTGTATCAAGGTTCTTTGTAAACACAAATAACCTTTCATCTAAATAACCATATACATCCACCAAAGAAACAAATAAAAAAAAATGTGCTTTTCTTACAATTTTTCAAATTTGAGAACTATACTATAGAAATAGAATAAAAAATTAATATTTACAAAAATAAATAAATAAATAAAAGTGCTTTTCCTGCAATTGTTCAAATTTGGAAGCTACACTACAGAAACAGAATAAGAATTTGATATTTACAAAAAAATAAATTGTCCGAAAGCAGCTATATTCAAATTCAGTCCATTCCAAAATAAGATAAAGCAATGAAAGAAATAAAAAAAAATGTAAGGCAAAAAGTACACTCGTAGTATATCGGACCATGAATCATATAGCAATATGGGCCTGTTTCAGGAGGAGGTTTAATTTGAGCTCCCATGGAAGCAAAAGCTGAAGCAGAATTATATTCTCTTATATGCTTCCGATAGTGTCTTTCTTCGATTGAATCACTGATCAGCAAGTCTTTCAATATTTCCGGTGGATTCAACGGATGTTCCAATACATTTTTTTTTTTTATCTTGACTGCATTTCATGTATTTGCCACTTCAATTCTTTTCCCAGTGACATGTCTGGCAAAAAGTACAGAGTCCTGACATAGTCCCACAACAATGCTCCTGTAGTTCGAAAACTTCGCTCCGTACACATAAACGTTTAACCCTATCTCATTCATTACGACTGAATCTTCTTATGAACGATTCTTGAGCATATTCATTCGAACTGTCTTCTCTTTTTCAACGATTTCGTTTTAAAATATATATGACACGACTTAAACTCATCGTTAAAAATTTTGCCCGTTGTTTGACCGTTAATTTTTTGTTTAAAATTTTTTCAAACCGATGCAAGAATAGCGTTCGCTTGAAATCTTATCAAACCGCATGTTGATGTTCCCGGGCGAGGTCGAAGTGTTTCCAAACGTCGGTTAACAAATTCGACCTGATTTTGCGTTCACGTAAGCATATATAATATAATATAGATTGTAAGCAGTAGATTTGCAGAACTCAAGGAGTGATTGCTCATGATGATGTAAAACATATTAATATGTTTTTGTGAAAATTAAAAAATAAAATCTTGTGTGGTTTTTTTTTTGTATTTTTTCAATTAACTACATCCATTTCCCAATTGATTTCAAATTTTACTTATTAAAAATAAAAATTCATTCATCTAAGGGTTAAAAAGGTATTATCCTAGTTGCCAAATATATAAATTTGTCAAAAACTATTAATTCTATCAATTATAAAGTATTAAAATTGCATTAAGACTTTGCCAAATAAAATTGATTGGGTTCCTACTTGTTTCATGCCATTTTCTAGTTATTCGGTGTTTATAAACATCAAGAGTCAGCTTAAATATAATTATGCACGAACGTGAATTCCCGACAGATGTGAGTCATGATAAATAAGTAAATGAAACCGTGAACTTTTCGCTAAATTGCTAAAATAAAAGGAAAAATTGGGAAAGTTTCTACAATAATGCTTTAACATGATTATATTAAGAATGTATTGGTGTAATTTAATCGACTATTTTATTAAAAGAGGGCCTCGTAATGTGCAACGTGCAGGTAGGGATTTCTAAATTCACCCCTGAATATGTATAATATACGATTTAGCAGAATAAAAATTCCTTTTCATTTTGCATATAGAAAGATTTTTTGTTCTGTAATTTGTGGCTTCAGAATCAGATATGCTATCTTCAATGCAAAATTACGGTATTATTTAAGTCTGTAAATAATATAGATATAACAAAATAGAATATTAAATTTAAGTGAGGGGAAAAATTCATAACAATATTTGATGAAAATTGAAATGCAGCAAAGAAATCTCACTAGAAACGGAGTATGATTTAATTTAATTATTAGTACATCATAAAATACTTGATACATCAGCATACTGTTTAACACAGGATAATAATAATTTACATCCAAGAATAATTAAAATCGCTTATTTTTTACTTTAATAACTTTACTTCATGATTATAATCAGGAGTGCTGTAGCATGGCAAATAAAATATTAAGTTGCAGTGTATTTTACCCCAGTCCAATTCAGGAAGGCAAAAGGGAACCCTTTAACCATAACAAAAAAGACATTTTTAAGCTTAAATTTTCAAAATGTTTATTTCATAGTTCAAGTTGCTGACTTACGGATCCGTAAGTGTTATTTTGATTAATATAATTCTAAAAATGGCTTTTTATGAAGAAAACAAATTGCCAGGTTCCGCTATAAAGCATCCTGATAAGAATATTTGGTTTCAGGTAGAACGTTACGTTTCCAACAATTCAGTTAGAAAGCTTATTCAAGCATCAACAAAGTAATCATTATAAACTACATAAAACGCATGCGCTTTGACAGTGTCTCGAATGCTTAAAAGTAGGAAAGACGTTTTGGCGATATCTTCAGAGCGCAAGAGGATAATATAGTTTTATCCGTTATCATGGTAACTCATGTTAATGAAATATGTAAACTTATTGCGCTTTTCATCTCGCTGAGTTGCAATCAGTGATATTTGCTAATAGAAATCAACCTAAGTGTCTTTTGATGACCACGTTAAGAAAAAGTAAAAATCAACTTCTGTATATCATCTCTCTTATACTTGCGTTTGGTTATTGGGTTAACGGAAATATATTAATGATTTTTTTTTCTCTGTGAGTTTACTGGAGATTTTTGATGCAATAAATTAAAAATATATATATATATATGCTTTAAAGGGCAAATTTGTGGAATATTATAATACCATTCATATTTTGAAATTGAAAATTACAAATTGTACGAATAATCTTTCATCTACATTTCGAGAGGACACTGGAAGATGTTATTGCTGATAATAATGAAGATTTTAAAATGTGAAAGGCGCCAAAACAGTGGCAAAATTCTCTTGTATAATAATGGGCTATCAACTTTGCAAGAAAGTGATTATTACTTGATGCAGTAATACAGGAAATGGGAAAAGGGCAAGATTAAAGAGGGATAAAAAATACCACCCTCTGCTTTTCCTAAGGGCATCTGTTGTGAGATGGTTAATGACACAAAAACGCATCTATTTGGGAGAAAGAGGGGGCTCGTGTATTACACACTGATAACAGAAACAAACACCAAGATAAAGTTTAGATAGATAAAAAAAGAAAGAAAAAAGACGGGGAACAAATAAAATATAGGAATCAGTTTGGGTTGAGGAGCCAATGTACACGGTGCGATAACAGCGTCCCTTAGCGGATACAGTTTTACAAACTTTCTTGCTTAATGTTCGCCCCTAGGGCCTAGGGTACACATGGGCAGTGGTGCGAAACGCCAGCATGTCATCACTAAGGTAGATAAGCCTAATTACTGTTATGTTTACCCCAGAAATACATGCCATATATGCGCATATAAATGTATAAGTTATCACCATACCTACGGATAAAAAGGACAACGGATAACTTTGCATTTTCTACGGATAACTTTGCTCTTAAACTTTGAACATTAACTTAATGGAGATTTGAAAGTTATAACTTTAGTACAAAAGAAGAATCCAAGCTTTCAGAAAATAAATGAAAGTAAACAAATAGCTGTCCGGGATGTAACAAATAGCTCCCACAAATACCTTTGGGTATGTTAAATTACTAACTCAGCCTTTGTTTTTTCATGGAGCTTTTTTTTTTTATTTCTTTGCGTTTCGAGTTGTGAAGAAAAAAAAGGAAGGGAAACGTTATCTTGTTTGTGCGGTGAAGCAATTTTTTTAATTGAGAATTCCCCCCTTCCTCACACTAAGGGATACCTTTCAGCATTTTTATCACGTGATTGCTGAAGTGTTTTTCTCTCTGGCCTTTTTTGCAAAATTTTTTAGCCTGATCCTTTTTTCCCTCCTCTTTATCTTGTTTATGATCATTCACGTAATATGTAGAATGCTAATAATTAAGGGCCTCCCATTTAAAAGCCTTTGCTAGCTCATGAAACCAAACAATTAATTAAGAAGATAAACATAAACTGTTGTTAATTGAATTTTTGATGGGCCTTATCAACCCGAATTATGCAGCACCTGAATGCCCACATTTCTGCAATCACTCAAATAATTCAAGCGCATGACTGAAATAATTACAGCTAACTATTTTTTATGGTTTTTCCGGCAGGACAGCCAAGTTTGTAAAGTCTTCAGAAAACAGATATTTAAGCAATTTGATTAATAAATATCTCATTAAAATCTGTGCACAGTTTGCTCTTTTTTCTACTTAGGTTTCTTTTTTTACTCATTCGTTTTCACAATTTCCTAATCAATCTTCTTACGTATATACTTAAGACAGGCCTCTAGTTGATATAGTCAACTTTAAAAAAAATAAATATTTCTAAAAGTATAGAGCTTAGTATTCTTTTCATTGAAACCCTAGTCTTGAAAGTTATATCAATTATATCATGCCTTTCAGTAACAACATAAAAAAATCTGTCTGTTGAGAGTAAGTTTGAAACACTTGTGAAAGATGTTTTAGGACATTTTTTTAAAAAATAAAAATCTCTTAAAAGAATTATTAAAAGCGTGCGTGCATATGAAATGAACCGACAGAATCAAATCAAATAAAAAATATATTTCTATTCAATAGTTGATTAAACAAGAAACTCACCAATAAAATAAGTATCGATCCATTTCATAATAAAAAGAAATGAATTATATTTAAAAAATGAATTCAAGCTGTTTTAGGACCACCAGAAGACATTTCAAAGGTGAATTCCCCCCTTCATTTTAGCACACTCGTTTTCTCTCTTATGATTGCCAAGAAAGAATAACTTAGGTCATATTGAGGGTAATAATTACAAAATTGGCGGAATATGTGTAAGAGCAATAAAAGATGGCATTGGAATAAGTTTACATACATACATCTTAGGACATATATGTTTTGGGGCAACGTTTCAGATTCGAATTATAAATTCAAGGTCCGAGCCCAAAAAATATCATAGTCGATTGGGATGAGCAGCTTTTAAAATCTTCTGTCGTCAGTCACTTGGTAACTTATGGAGTTTCAGCAAAATGTAGTTCTGTGGCAAATTTCGGTTTTAATCTGCCATCCAAAAACTTCCAAAGTGAATACTTAGTTTTTTTTTACTTTAATACGAAAACATAAAATTATCATGTCTGAGACTGAAAAATAAAAGTACTTGTGACTTTCACGATTTCATACAAGATCCTTAATTTTTATTCAGGAGGGATGAATGGTTTCACATGTGTTGTAAAACGTATTAAGCCGTTTCTTCAAATACATGAAAGTGCATTCACTACGAGCCAAATTTGTATTTTTATGCATTTGACGTACATAAGTTAATAAAACAATGAGTGTAGTTTTTTTTTAAGTTTTGAAAGAGAAATTATCAGCTTAAATTATTTTTTCAGTTAATTACTAATGCCGGTTTCAATTTTTATAATAATACACCATATTTTACAATTGATAAAGTGAGTGCAGGTATTAAGAGGCAACAAATTAGGGAAAGACTTGCATTCCACAAAATAAATATCCAGTCAAGTTATATGCTTTTTAAGCATGAATGTCAGAAACTGGTTTTAAAAACGTTGGACAGCATAATGAATATATCTCCAGTAAATTATGCTTTAGTAAGAATTGTTGTTCTGGCAAAGAACGAGTAAGAGTGAAAAAATAGAACATTCTCTGTTTACATTCATCAGAATGGCCAAAAAGATGAAAATGTTGTTCTCATGGAATGTACTTATTTTTTGGTCAAATAATCTTTATTCGGTTTCGAGAATTTTAGCATCAGGAAAAGGAAATTAAATGGGTTTTTTTTAAAAATCCGTTATATGAAAACAAGAAATTTATAAAACTGTAGAGTATTTTGAAAATTATCTTCTTTCTCTCTCGTGAACAAGCATCTGCTGAATGAGAATTCAGCAGGTGCTTAATAAATGAAAAAAAAATACTTAAGTAAAAAATTTAAATTTGTATGAAAAAAAAATGAATTTTACATAAATTTACATAGAATATTAATCTGTGACCACTTAAAGTAGTCTGGCAGAATCCACTCAGCAAAAATTACTAATGAGCTAAGAATATCAGCCCATTCAAAATATTGCCTATTTTTGGAGGAGCAGATGATTAAAGAAATAGTTACCAATGGCATAAAGAAATTTAGAATTTAATTTTATTTCTTTACGGAAAAGAAATTTTTCTTAGGTAAGAAATCTGCTGGAAATGAATATAAAGCCAATGCATTTGTTCGTCAAGCCAGAAAGTTTTCACTCCTAGTCAAATTTAATGTGTTGGTAGAATCTATTACTGAGAAAATTGAACGAATTGAAAGATTTTGGAAAAAATTTCTGAAATGGAACAATTCAAATCTCTACTTATAATACAAATGAATGTGTGTGTTTGTGTTGGCGCTCTATAAGGTAGACCTTTTGGCATTGAGCTATCAAATTTGTTATATAATATACTTTGAAGGTTTGGAATTTGCACCTTGTAGCAAGTGTGAAATTTTAATTAAAAAGCAAAAATTTGTCTCATTTCCGCTATAATTTTCAAAAATATTATAGCTCAAAAATTATTTTTGCATCTTAAAATTAAAAAAAAAATTATCTTTTCATTTAAATATAATATTTTGCTTTATAGATTTTTTTCTATTTTTAATCATTTTTAAAAAAATATTTTAAGCATTTCCAACGATATATTTTATCTTTACTTATAATAAAAATGAATTTGTGTATTTGTCTTTTTTTCTCTGTATGTGTATTCACTTGACGCTGTACAAACTAGACCGTTTGATATAAAATTACTAAATCTGATCATATATACTTTGGAGGGTGGGCGCATGTTGGTACGATTTTTTGAAATTAAAGTTAAATATTTAATTAAAAAGGAAGCGAAAATTTGTCTTTTTTTCATGGTAACTTCTGAAAATATTGTAGTACAAAAATAGTTTTTACATCATCTTAAATTCAAAACATTATTTTTCAGTGATACCTAATTATTCTCAATTTTTTAAAAAAAATATATACTAAGCATATTTTCCAACAATATCTTTCAAAGAAAATAAAATTTACCCTGCAAAGTTGACAAAAGCTCAAAATTAAACGTTAAGTTAACTCGCACAATAGACTAAACGTAGAAAACTATAATTTTCAGCAAGTATTTGTATGAAATGAAATAAATATAAAACTTGATATTTTCTGTAAGAATAAATGCCAGAAAAAAATTTCTGTGACCTGTTAAAATATCTATAGTATGAATTCAATAATTCTGTATTATTTAATCCAAACGAGGTTTATATATACAGGATATTCATTTTAATCGGGGTCCATCAGTAAACTTCTAAATTGATAGTAATAGACATATATATCTAATAGGAAAAAATGGTCTAAATGAAGTAATTTTATACAGTTTAATATTCTGATAGATTACGAATTTTAAATTTTTATGCCAATCGCTGGGCCTATGAGTAATATTTATAAAATATTCTTGAGATACTAACATTTTACATGAAAAATCTCCTTTGCGACTAAAAATTGACTAAGTTATGAAACTGTGAATATCATTATTTTATTTAAAAAACGTTGTTTTGAGATAATTCATTGACCGTCCATAAGAAGCTACACCAATTAATGCCAGCAGTTTCCCAAAAGTTGATTTGTCTAAAATAATGAAATTGTTGATTGTGCGAAAATAAGGATATTTAAAACTTCGTAATTCAGTTAGATTTCCCTGCAGAAGAATCTGCAGAAATGTTTTTTGATTAAAAATTTAGAATGTCAGGAATATTTTATTCAATATTAGCTGGTACCCGGGGCGTTGCTGCCGCAGAAGAAATAGTTTATGGAATATCGTTTGAAATCTGAAATAGCTATCTTGTTTAATTAGGAATGATAGAAAGAATGATATTTATTTTCTTGTCTACAATGAATACATTCGTTCAAATTGAATGATATATAAAGAAGAAGTATAAATAATGTTTATACTATTTTTTGACTTTATTATTCAAGTATACTTTAGTAGACAATAATTTCTGCTTTTCCGTCTTCAGAAAAAACAAATAAATTTTTTGATTATCCGACTGGTGAACATCTAACATACAGCAGAAACATGGATTTTCTAAGTTCAAAGCAATAAGTTGGCAAAGTTTTATAGCCATAGGATGAATGGTACGGCAGTGCATAAAATAGAAACAAACAAAAATTCATTTTTAAATATTAGATATAGTAATTGTGATATGCCTATGACCTTCACGCAAGCGCAAGCAATAAGTTGGCAAAGTTTTATAGCAATCGGATAAATGATACGGCAGTGCATAAAATACCAACAAGCAAAAAATCCGTTTTATATATTAGATTATTCATAATAGGATTGTATAATATTTATACTTCATAATTTTCTCAGAAGTACATTTATTGACTAAGACAAAATAAAATATTATTTACCTCATTTAGAGCATTTTCTCATTATAAAGAATATGGCGACTCGAATAGTTTAGAAATTAGCTATTGGGCCATGATTATAACGAATACCTTCTGCATAAGATATTTCTGGAAAATGATGATTTTGAAAAAAAAATAATAATAAAATAGAAATTTTCACGGAATAAGAAGCTAATTTTAAAGACAAGAACGAAAGAAATTCACAAAATGAGACTAAATAACAGAGGAACTTCTGCTTCTTAGAAAAGAAAAATTATTTCTGCTTCTTAGAAAGAGCGGTTCAATGCAGATAAGAAAAAAAATCTTTCAAAAACTTTTTTTGTCTTTCGGTAAAGGTAAATAATTGTTCAGTAAAATGTGGAAGATCGATATAATGCATATCGATTAAGAATCTCATACAATTTTTTTCTTAAAAGAATTTAAATATTTATTTTTGAAGTAAAAATGTTTCCAAATTCATTAAAAAATATTTAAATTTTGTAGATATAGCGTTTAAATTACAAAATATTTCATCTTCTATTTTCGAAATTATTCGTATCATTCTGGTATCATATTCTTCTTCTTCATCTCGTGAAATAAGGTACTAAAGATGGTTTCCAGCCAATCGAAACGATATAAATGCTGAGTAATTAGATTTGTTCTATTTTTAAAAAGAAATAATCATAGATTTGACATTCATTATGGTCAAAACAAAACGGTCTCAATTAAAATTACGTAAAGTAAATCTGTAAACCAAAATTTGCTTTAAGAAACACTACATAAAATCTATTAATACTCATAAAAATAAATTGTCTTGATACAATTTTTTGTATTTATCACTGATGAATTTTTTTTTCAGCACTCATTTTTATGAATACCTGCCATACTGTTCGTGCCTCTGCTGTCTCATTACTTTCAAATCTCTATGAGCGTGTAAGTTTCAGAAGACTTTGTATGCTATATAATTTTCTAATTATCAATTAAAAAGGAAATTATTCGAAATTAACTGTGTGCCCCACACATGTTCGTAAATTAATTAAATACCATGGAAATATTTGTTTTTAAGTCGGCAACTTTCGTCACCAGAGTTAACTTTTTTGCATTCTCATTCCTCTCCCAAAGTGAGACGCTCTCTACGTCTCTGTTGAAAAGTAACCTTTAAAAGTGAAAGTCTAGATACTGAAAGCCTAAAAGGAACATTTGATGTGCTTTCTTTATTCCAAATTGGAAAGATATTCTTAAATTTATTGTAAGGAAACAACGTAATCTAATTTTGTTTTTAAAATATATTATTAAATTTTTAGCACAATTTATCAGCCTAGTTCCAATATTTACCTGGGGGTTCCCAACCGAAAGTGTTACAATTATAAATGCACCTAGCCATAGCAACTGTCCTAACCTAAATTACTGAAAAAGGGGCTCCAATTGAAGCATTTTCCGGGTGCTCCATATTTTCTAGTTAAGCCATTAATTTAATCTTTTGGGCCCCACTGGGACATATATATCCCGATGATATTTTTAAATGGTCCAAAGGGTAAGTGGAGAATTTATTGAAAGGTAAGTAAAGGAGATAAATTTATTGCAGTGCATTTTCTGTAATTACATTCATATGTTAGTGTAATTTTTAACTACATCTTAGTAATAAAGAATTAATAAAGAAACCCGAACGAAAACTGCATGTGCCATGAGTAAAGTTGGACTCTGAAAAAACTGTTTTGCAATGTATAATACATAAAAATGTCACGAATAATGTTAGATATGTAATCGGTAAGAGTTTTCTTGCAATAAAATTGTCTTAAAATATTATAAAAACTAGAGACTCAACTTTTCACTGTATTTTATATAGTCACCTCAACCCCAATATGACACATGTGTCCCATTTAAAGACATAACATAACGCCATCCTGTGCCCCCGGTACCTATAACACTAAGTTATCTAACCAGTTGGATAAGCACAAGATGGAAGGAAGGAAGACACTGGGACACATATGACCCACCTCAAAAAATGAACCTATAGTTTTTAAAAAAATTATTTTAGCAGAATATAGCTATTTATACTTTGTTTGACCCATTAGAGCCCTAAATTATCTTAATTTTGAAAAAGAAAAAATTGGTATTGAAAGGGTTAATTACTATTTTTGAAAAGTAGAGGAAGAAGAAAAAAAGAGAACATGATGTGAAAAAGGGTAAATAATAACGGAAAAGAGAGTGGGCGCAATAAAAACAACAAAATTATCGTAACTTTTTATTTGAAATTGTATTAATATATTAAAAGTTAAGTATTACTATTTAGATGAAGATAAATGTTCTAGATATACATTCCTATATCAAAAATTAAGGATTTTGTTTATTAATTTATTTTTGTGTTATTGTCTCATATATTTGTGCCCATACCTCAAATAATTACTGAAGTAACAAATATTTTGCGAAAGTAAAAAAGTCTTAGAAAGATTGTCAGCAATAATATAAAAATTGCATTTTTTGAAAAAAAAAAATGTAGCGGGAAGAAGCAGCTAGAATGAAAAGGCATCATTTGTATGATGATTCTGATCCAACTTTTTAGCAATTAAATTAAGACAGTATGTATACATTGCTTTATTTACCCTTTTTATAAATGTAGTTAAATTGTGTCTTGCGATTAGTAAAAATTTCCAAATAATATTTGTATTTAATTTATTCAGCAAAAGTTAGTGGTATGTTGAATACCTATTATTCAATAAAATGACATAACATTCAATATTGCCAAAACTTATTATTTTTGAGCACTGTACTTAGTTTAATACTTGCAGTAAATATAATGTTTAGCGAAGCTCTGTTTTACACATCTATGTATAAAAACGTAGAATAATTTTTTTAGAAAAGGCTCTATATGATTAAAGAATTGTCTCATTTTATAATTTGTCCATATCTGATGATGAAGTCTGTGCTTCCTATCACTTACAACTGCAATAAAAGTATAAAAATGCTTAGTTTTTAATTACAAAAAATATTGTTAAACAATAAAAGAACATTCTAAATGCCAAAATAATTTTTTCATTGTACTAAGTTTTATAAATGAGGTGCTTTGTATTTTGATAAGGATGGAGAACAGGACAGGGATGGAGAAAAGGATTATCAATTTGACAGGATTATCAATTAGTTTTTTTATCAAAACAAATGTTTAATTTCAAAGAGCTTCATGTATTAACTAGGGTATGTAACTTCCCTAGGGTAGAGAGTTATACATGTAACTTCATGTGTAACTCTCTTCCCGCTCCACTCATCAAGCCTCAAAAATCACGTTGTGATATAAATACTCGCCATATAGTTATGCATTCCTTCTAAACATAAGAAATTAAAAATACATTCATTAATAAAAGTAAAGTTAAATTATTTTATTTCTATGAATAGATCACATTAATTTTTCATCAATTATTGAACACTTAATTAACATTTTCTAAATTAAAATTTTCTAGTAGAAGAGAGATAAAGATGTAAATGTTAGTAAGCAAAAACATATAGTTTAAGAAGTTTAAAATCAAAATTGAATTTATACTTACTTTTCCTTGTTTTAATAAGATGCATTTCATCAAAACTGCTCTTCAAAATGTTGTTAACGTTGAAATAATTGCCGAAGATGGCAAGTGTTAATAAGATTAATTTATAATCAATAATATTAAGTAATTTAAATCTTCTTGAACATTCTGAGTGGTTACATATAACTTCAAAATGGCAGAATTAAGTGGCGATACTCCTGTGTTTTGAAAATTTCCCTCCACACACAAAAATGCTTAACACTTCTGTTTTTTCTTTCATTCCAACTAGATCTTATGAATGATTCTTTAGCTCTTTCATTTTTTGGCCTAACTTCTCGTTCTCGATGATTTCTATTTATAATCGAAATTGCTCGGCTGAAACTCATTTTTTCGTATCATCCAACTCTAAAGAAACAGCGTTTCCACTCAACCGAGGTAAACATGTAAACAATCCAAACATGCAACCTACTGCCAAATGAGGATCAACAAATCTAGCGTGAATTTGTGTCCACATAAACGTTATATAATATAGCAAACTCGTCTGAGATAGTAAAATAAATTTCTTAAAAGGAAAAAGAATGATTTCAAAACTAATGCATTTAGATTTCTTCATATTTTGTCAAAATTTGAATTGTTGTTCTTTTAGTCAATTAATTGTTAATATGTGTTAGTTAAAGATACTTTTATTGAATCTATGTATATCAGGACATCTTTTACAGGTTTTCGTTGATTTTATATGGAAACTGCTTGTCCTCCTATGATATTTATTTACTGCTTGTTGAAGCAGTTGAATCTAGCTTATATCTTTCCAAGATTTATTATAAAAATTCAAATGATAAGTCATTGATTCAAATTTTAAGTTATTGATTTTATAATCAAATTCTCTTGCGACGAGATTCAACAAAACCAACCAAATTCTAATTTCATACCTTTGAAAATGTTAGGCTATTTTTTGAGTAGCTCAGAATAACATTTTTTGACTTGAATTTTATTGCATAAAATGATGCGCTTTCAAATTCCATATCATAATCCATATTCTTCGTTTAAAGTTGGCGTTATTAATTCACTGCTACATCACAAAAATGCATTAAATCTCTTTCTGTATATATTATTCTCATTTTGAAAACAGAATTGAAAATAAAAATAGATTTTCTTTTTCCTTTCTTTTTTATTAAGGCTTTACTATTCTTTTAAAATGAAAAGCTAAATAAATATAATTTTCATTATCTGTAATTTTGCTTTTAAGATTAATTTTTCACCTGTAATTGAATTTTTATTATTAACTATATTGACCGCATAATAAAATTTCGCTACGAAATAAACTTGCCATTACTTACCTGACACTGTTCTTAATTCATTATTGGAAATATAAAATAGAAAATGAGTAATAATAAATTCATTGAAATGATTTAATAAATAGAAAAATCATCAAACTATTTCGAATATCTTATTCTCTCATATAGATATACATATATATATGGAAAAGAAATTCTGCTATAAATATTGCATTTGAAGCAAATTACGAAATTAGGAAATTCTTCATTTTACTATTCTCTCTACGGTACAAGCTTTGATTAAAAATATTTGGGACAAGTTTATGACTCTTGTGAGCCAGCTGGCTGTTGTCTCAAAAATACAGATGCAATATTGGAATCAGATTAAAAGATAATAAGGATTAATTGTTCAATATAAAGTTTTTCAATTATTTTAAACTGAACTTGCCTGGAATTTATTTATTTAATTTCTTTTTATATTTAATTTAATCTGTATCTATTTAAAAGGATAAATATTTATTTTTATTAAATTCAGCGCAGAAAAGATAAAAATATTAATTAAAACTGTTTATAATTGATTTAATAATGATATGCAATTAAATGATTAGCACGTTTAATAATTTTGTATATAAAGCTTTAAAAATAATTCGGATTCAGAAAATTGTTGTGTTTGAACTAATGAAATACTCTTTATTTATCTTTTTTAATCGTAGGAAGAATTTTAAGATCCAAATGAATAAATCATGCACTGTTTCATCATATTAAAATTGCGAAATTTTTTTCAACTACCTTCTTCTTGATGGCATTAATAAATGATCCAAAGCCGCGACTTAAAAATTCAAACTAACTAATAACTTGAGAAAGAAATTCTATCTCATACATGAAATTAATAAACCGACGAAAAGAGTCACAACATTCGAAAGCAAAGAAAGAACTTAACTTAAAGTACATGAATCACATATTTTATTTTGATGCATATCTCAAGAATGTTTTGGAGATAATTCATTGAGTTGACGTTAGAACTGAATGAGCCAATCCTTCTGCGAAATTAACTAACTGTTTTCCTTCTTTAAAACAGGCAGTGCACCTTATATAGAAAGGAAGAAACATTGATGGAATACATTAAGGTTTTAGTGCAATATTAGTGGATTTTCCTTCCATATCTTCAGTTAGTTTCATTTCTGAATGGATAGAAAGTATAAAGAAGATCTTCTGGAATTAAAAAAAAAATTTCAAAAATTTAAATAATTCATTTACTATACGTATATATAGCATTCTACCGCATTCACTTCAGTTAATTAATATTAGTTGCTTTCATTGCTTTCTTTATTAATACATAGAAACGAAAACTAAGATGTAATATATTTCAGCAATGGCAAAAAAACAAACAAAAAAAAAAACGCGATTTATTTTTTCTTTTTATATAGCTTATACATTGCTTTTTATACTATTTTTTACTTTTTATATATACTGATGTGATAATGTGTTTGGTTAAAATTGAAAAGATATCTATATTAAATTTCTGTCAAGTTTATCTATAGCAAATACTTATCAATTGGAAAGCAATATGAATAATTATTTGCATTTTAAAATTGGCATGAAATGATGAGTATATCCTTATAACTTAATCAGTTTTTCTTCTACAAGACTTTTCAAATGCTTTTTTTTTTATCAAGCAAACGTTTTCTAATAGTCGAATGAAAATAAAGTAATGAATGAATTCTTATTTAATTTTCAAAGTACGAATACTTCGCGGAGGATTTTTTCTTTAATAATATTGTGTAGCTTTCAGACTTTGGAAATAATTCATAAAATTATTCAGGGAGACATTTAATAAATTAAAGGTAAAAATTTGAATTTATCAAAAATATTTTGAGTGAACTAAATTTCCAAAAATTCATTTTAACATATTTTTTTTGAAAATTCACATAAGTTTTAATTATAAAACGCATTCATTTGGAGTAAATACACCTGCAATTAATGTTGGTTTTCAGAACGGATAAGGAATATAAATTTTGTAACATAAATCAATTCTTTGCATAAGCAAAACCCTTAATTCCTAAAGAAAAAGCCACTTTTCCTGTTGTTTTTTCAGTCGCCTTGCATGAAATTAAATACAAAGTTGTATTGAAAGCATCGATAAGAAAGCCTGAATATTTAAATCTAATATTTCTCCTTCTAATGATAAAATGGTTATGATACGTTGATTTCAAAATAGGATATCAGAGAAGGAAATTGAAACTGACTTTTAAGACTATAAGTTTTTCAAATCGAATCATTTTTGAAATGAAGCATCAGACGAATTTCTGAATCTCTCTCAATTCGATTTCGAAATAACTTCCCAAATGCATAGTGGAGTATCAAAAATCTCTATGCGAAGTGCAAAGGCGTGCCACTAATGAATAAAGCCTATATAAGAGTGGACCCTCTTTTGGAAGTAACTTATAGTTTGGACTTGATAATATTATCTACGGAATAAATTGGAACAAAAATAAAAACTATAATTTTCTTTTAAAAAATAATTCACAATTTTTTAAAAAAAAGAAGCATTGCTTGCAGATTGTTTTACAACTCTTTGGTACTTTATCATCTTTCGTAATCTTCCTCGTCAGATTCCTTCAGTATGACATAGAATTATCTAACAAAATAAAAATAGAATTTCTATATTCTCGAAATTCTTCATCATATATATATGCATATATGGCCTAAGATTTTACTATACAAACATTAGAAGATTTCTGCACTCATTAAATAAATGTTATTATAAAGGTTATAATATAAAGATTCCCATCGATTTCATTTTTTGAAGTTGAAATTGCCTACGGTTTCTCAATAAATTCCAGTTTATTTTCAATTAGTTGAAAATAATTTCAAAACTTCTCCAAATTTTTCTTCTTCTTATGAATCGAACTATCTTCTAAGGAATCGAAATATATCTAACCATACTACCGTTTAATAAGAAAAAACGAAGAATCGATTTTGAAATAATGTAAATTTCTCAAAGTCTATTATTTAAATTGAAACATTTTTAAAATCAAGGTGCATACTGTATTTGCCTTT
Source organism: Argiope aurantia (assembly GCA_026543865.1). Lineage (NCBI taxonomy): Eukaryota > Metazoa > Arthropoda > Arachnida > Araneae > Araneidae > Argiope > Argiope aurantia. The sequence goes on along the minus strand of JAPMOR010010214.1, from coordinate 161,269 downwards.
TGATTTCAAAATTAATATTTTTTTTAGAAATAAAACATTCTATATAAAATCTAAACTTTTCTATGAAAATGGTATTACTAAATTTTTTTTATCTTTTTATGAGGCTATGCCTTGTTCTTTATTTTCCTCATATTTATTTTAACTTACAGAAATGGAGTTTATTTCTGTGATATCAATTTATCTTTGCACTTATTATTACTTTACTTTGCACTTATTTTTCACGTAATGAAGATATTTTGATGTTCATATTTTAAAATTTTTAATTCTTTACCAGATGAAAATGTTCTGAATAGTTGAACAGAATAAAGGTTTGATTATGCTGTTTGTCATTTGATTGTTGAATACAAATCTGAATTAATCAGAAGCTCAAGAGCCCTTTTTTTATATTTAGGAATTTCACGTCGCTTTTTTTTTCCTGCACTCGAATCAGCTCTCTTGAACTAGCAGGAAGGAAATTTTTTACACCGAATTATTTTCACTTCGATAGCTTTAAACGCTGCCTTGTCAAATTCACCTCGCCTTTTATTGATTCACTTGTTTAATATGGAGAAGCAAGTGAGTAAATATTTGTGCTTGCGCAGCGTAATTAATGACGCCTCATTATTAAATCTTGGAGGGATTAATTGGTTGAACGCCTTTCAGTGTTTTTACAGAAAAGTTTCTATTAACAAATTTGAAAAGGATCCATCAAACATTCCACATTTTTCTACACAAACCATCATAAAGTTACAATTTCAAAAAGAACTTTGGGTTGAAATTTAAGAAAAAATAATTATTATAAAATTAATAAAAATAAAAATCGATATTTATGGGCTCAAATTTTGTTTTGAAGAGATATTCAAGAGAAATTGCTGATTCACATGCAAAACAAACAACTTTTATTTTTTGACATCTTTTTAACTTTGTATGTATTAAATAAATGAACATTAATAAAAAAAACATCAACAAACATAATAGATACTATTTGAAACAATTGAAATTAAAAAAAATAGTATTTTGAAATATTTGTCCTCAATAAATAAAAGTAGCATATCATCATATTTTATTATGTTTATTCATGGTTAAAACGAGAAACGTAAATAATAACAACAACGAAAATAAAATCATCTAGAGAAATGTTTCTCATAAATGAAACTATAAATTAAATTGAATTTTATTGTGCTTCTCAAGTTTTAGCTCATCCTTTACGCCTTTTTCTGTCAATCTCAGAACTGACATTACTGATGTCCCTCAGAATATTAAATGAAAGGGAATACTTCACATGCTTTTTTTCTTAATGAAAACCATAAAAATATGTATGGATGTATGAAATCTCGGAACATTTTTTAAATGCAAGGCTGAAGGGGAAAATAGTTTCCTAGGTTTTCAAATCAAAATTTGTGGTCAATTTGTCTACTTTCCTTAGCTGTAAATTTAGTCATAACTAATAGAGTGATGCAGAAGGACATGAGAGAAAGATCATCTTCAAGGTAATTGTCGAATAAAGAGTTTTCAAATAATTTTGCTGAGGGAAATGAAGTATTAGTTGTTTAGTAGTACATCATTAGTCCAAAAACAGTATCGTTCTGTTGAGGCTTCAGTGAAGAATCGATAGTGACATTATTCGCTCAGTAGGAAAATATATAAGGGGAAGTATAGGCTGTATTTTTGATATCATTGCATCCAAGTAATATTTTTTTTTTGTGGCTTTTGGTATTTTTTAAAATTTGAGTGTTTAAAAAGATAATCAGTGTATGAAATGAGATCGATTCCCAAATACTTGCAATAATTTGTTTAAATTTATTTTCACATTCTTGATAGCGTTCGTAAGAGGGGGAGGGGGGAGGATTGAAATTAGCTTCGGACGGCATATGCTTTTCAAAAATTATGAAAATTGTCTTGATCGATGTAACTGCATAAATGAAATCTTCCATTATTTATCTGCATTTATCATTTTTATACAGAAAAAATCTTATAGTAAAAAATAAAAATTTTATTTAAAAAAATAATTTAAAAATTTTTTTTTCTTTTCTTATAAAAAACAGGCACTGTTGGTCCAGTATTTTAATAAAATGGTTCACTACATACTTTTATTGAATATTTTATATATTCGCACGCAATGCGCTAAACTAATTGGTTAGATTTTTTTTCATCGCTATGAAGAATTCCATGTTCTTAAAAATCTCTGACATTAGGTAATGGTATTAATTTGTGATATCTCCAGTTTTCATAAACTCGCTTAGAAATTATTAAATGCATCTTTGTTCTCCATCTGGCTTAACGTTGATTTTCTACTATGTTGCTTCTCTAAGTTAATTTTTTCCTAGAAAAATATTCTTTAGTATTCGATAGTTTGTTAAATTTATTTTTAGAAATTTTATTACCATATAAAATACTACAGATTTTTACATCTACTTGCATTTCTTTTTATTCTGTCTCTATTTTAGTAAATTCTTTTTCAAGAAATATGATCATTTCGAAATGTGATTCATTTTCTGTATGTGATCAAATGTTATGTTTTAGTGTTTATTAGTGATATAGTCATCATGATATTTAAGTCTATTTATAGCTTCTTAAGAAAACTCCCCTCACTTTAGTCTTCTCTTTGATCTGGAATTAACCAGTGAATTCTCAGAACAGTTTAAAAATTTTCTTTTATTTTCATATTGTTAATTCTTCATATCGTCAATTCAGCCTTTAAGTATTAAGTGATCACCTTATATCTTGCTGTTTTTCACGAATTTCTAGGTTCTTGCTTTCTACATTTTTGTATTTAAATTTTAACAAAATTTGGGCTTCACCCCAAAGCTTAATACCACATATCTTTGCTTTTTGTTTTCTTACGAAAATAAAAACAAATAGTGAAATCAAAAGCAGACACTTATTAAAGAATTCTCAAAGTTTAACATCAGCAAGGTAACAAAATGCTTTAGAAGAAAAACGAACTGAAATCAATCATCCATTGTGATATGAACTATATAGACGACGAAGGATTTCACTTCTCTTGTCAAAAAATAATAATAAATCCTTCTTTCATTGATTTTTTATAGAGATTGGCAGATAATCTGTGCTGCCTGAAAGTAAATCTATAAGTATACAATACGACATTCAGAATTTTTTTTAATGAGATATTTGAATCATATATTCTGACAGTGATATCCTCGTCATAGTTTGTTTACTGTAATGGAAACTATATACAAAACTAATTCATGTTCGATGTCATTTAAACTTTTGTTAAACATGGAGAGTTTATGGTTTTATAAAGAATATTCTCAATTCATTTAATCAAGCAAAAAGACATTTGAAAATAGACTAACCTAGATGAGAATATTACTTGCAAGATTTAAAAAATGGACGCAATGAAGTTTCGCAAATCTCAATTTATTTTATTCCAAAGGAAGTTGGAAAATTCGTTAATGAAGAAATTTGTTCAATTTATGTCTTATATAAGATTTTTCCCCATAATATCGTAGCTCAAGTATTGTCCTGTTTTATATTTTAACTTTATGAAGAAATAATAAATGTTAAAAATCACATTTCCACGCTCTATTTCTAAATGATTTTATTTTAGTCCTCAAAATTTAAGATGCATTAACAAAATAATTAAACTTTCTTGATACATTGTATAAATTATGAATATATAAAATGGCTAAAACTATCAGTATTATGTTAAAACTAACACTGTTTTACCAAGACTGCAGCAAACTTTTTGAATTGGATAAATTAAAATGGACCCAGAACTTCAAATGCTTCGTGAACTAAAATTTCAGTAAGTTTCAGATGATAATCTCTAGAGAGCAATAGAAAATTGACATTTTTAGGCAAGTTTTTATGAAAGCCATTTTAAAAATTTATTCCGCAAGATTAATAATACGACTAAGTACTTATTAGTTTAATAATTTATCTTTATGTTATAAACAAAGCAATAAACTATAATAATTTAATGAGAAAGAAGTTATATTTATGATATGAAGATGATTGGAAATTTTGTGAATTATTCACAACTGCAGAATGTTTTTTTCTCATTGGATAATATGACTATTAATATGACTAAGTACTTATTAGTTTAATAATATTCTTTAATATTATAAACAAAGCAATAAACTATAATGATTTAATGAGAAAGAAGTTATATTTACGATATGGAGATAAGAAATTGTGTGCATTATTCACAACTGGAGAAAGCTTTTCCCCCCTCATTGTATAAAAGAAAGCGGGATTGGTATTTTGGTATAAATAGACCTGCTGGTATAAAAAAACTTTGAAGGTATCAGCTTCAATTTCGGATTTCACCAAAAATGTGCCATGCATTTACGCCTGTGAACATTAAATCTCTTGTCAGAATTCAAAATTATTAAGCTTCCTAAAATCACATTCACTTACGAATCCAAAAAATTATTTCAAGTTTATACCATTTTTTTTTTCAGATTTCGTCAAATTATGCTGGATAAATGACAATACTGCATTCTATTAGTAAATTCACCTATCATTTCTCTCGTAAAATTATTGCATTAATGATTTTAACGTTTAAATCTACCATAAAAAATTGATTATATTCTTTAATATATTTTTCCCAATAGTTTCTTAAAATTTTAAATTCAATGTTAAGTAGGCAAACTTTATACTTTTTAAAGAGAGTTTGAAAGAAAAAGGAAATCTCAGCTCAATGAAAACATTATAAGCTTTCATTTCTTTTTTATAGAGTTATTTGGTTATTGCTTTTTAAATGCAAATAAAAAATTAATCTGAATCTTTGATAGATATGCAGATTTTGTTATGGAGTGATCATAGCTTTGAGCAATATTCAGCTTCTTGATAAAAACTAATTCAAAATCTTATAAAAATAATTTTGTTTTATAAGTTTTTACCTACAAACAAAGGAAGCATTCTTTATTAAAAAATTGAATTTACAGGACATAATTAAGGAATCCTGAAAAACTCGTCTATTATTTAAGATATCGTCATTTAGCTAAATTTTAAACACTTCTTTTTATGGAGTATCTTTTCATTTTATTTTGATCTCCACCGGGCCGTTTTCAGTATACACTCTTTTTAATGATTTCCGTGAGGTATCTATGTTTGCTTCCAGTTCAGAACTGACGTCTTAAGCTACACAATTTCTCACATTTGCATAAATAACTGTTTTGTCTTTAATCATAGATTCAAACTTGCATTTTTAGCTTTGAGAAGAAAATTAATTTTCGTAAGTAAATTTTTAATTAAATAGCAAACTGTAGAGTATTTTATTTCAATTGAAAATAATGATTCTGCACTCTATGGATTTAATAATTGTCATTGAAAAATAAAATAATTTGAGTATGGAATTAAATCTAAAAAACATTTCCAATAGTAGCCCAATAGTTAGAAGGAAAACACGTTTTACGAAACGGAATTAATATAATCACCTGTACTTTCAGCAAATTGAAGTTCTGTACCCCATTGCGTTCTTTTTTCAATGCTGGATATATCTTTAACCTAGTTAGCGAAAGGATATTGGAAAGCGTCCTTTTTTGAACATTAAAACCGCTTTCCATAGATCTGCAAATGCCATCAATATTTTAGATTAACTTCCACCAGTTTTGAATAAAATAACCGATCATTTTGATCTCACCATAGGCACGACACATGAGTTTACCCCTCATTCTAAATTTCTACACCACAGGAATAGATGGATATTTGAGCATGACGGATTAATGCACTCCTGTCATGCGTACATATCGTGCAGTCCCCAGCAGAGATCACATCTGCTTATGGCAAGTAATATTTATACAACAGCAGAGATGTTGTCTAAGAAATATATTTTAATTCAAATTCGTTACATTATACTTTAATAACAGAATTTAGTATCCTTAATCAATTAAGTGCATTCGACGTGTATATACTTGAATCCAAATCTTCATGTGGACGCGGTGGCTTGAGGAATTTTAAAAAATGAATTCTGAAATTAACTTGTTAAGAAGGTTAATAAAATGCAGTTCATTCAGCTGACAGAAGATACATCGAAGATATACCAGATTAACATGTAAGTGATACACCAGCTGAGGCCGCCAATTATTGATAGTTGATGAAGGACGCTTTGTGAGTTAACCAAAGCAACAAAGGTTAATTCATCCATTTTACTTCTTGCTTAGTACTGCTCTACCAGCTTTTAAAACATATCTTTAGTTTAAAAGGAACGTAATTTTGTTTGAAATCTACAAAGAATTTATAAAAATTCGTTGAATGGAAGAATTTTAAAGTTCTGAATTATCTTGCTATTTTATTTCAATATAGTTATGATTCGCATATTGACTGAAATCCAAAATTCGAAGAAACATTTGAAAATGGGTCGATTTTAATTTTATAATTAAAGAAGAATTGTTATTTTCTAATGGATTATAACTGTCGTTGCAGTTAGAAAGTTACTATAAGAAAATGTTACAAGAATCTAAAATCTAGTTAAAATCCTTTTATGTATGATTTTTGAAACGTTAAAATTTAAGAATAAAGCTAAATAATTGAAAGCACTTGAAAACCAAATTCTTAATTATTAAAGAGTGTGAACTCGATTAAATTCTGACGCAACCAGGTGTGAATATGCTCTGAAAAATGCACCGGAATCGAAAAAATGCAAAGTGTTTCTAATGCAGAAATTGGACGTGTATCTAGTGTTGTTACTAATCATATCAACGTTTGGAAATTCAATTATAATCCTCTCATCAGTTTTCTAATGCCGAGCATTTCGAATGATTCACTGTCGAAATATCCCAAAATTAAATAAGTTTGATGCTTATTCCCTAAAAGTACATCAATTCAATGTTCTCGGCAGGAAAATAGGAAGTGAGCATTCGACATGTATTACCTCTATCCGAGTTTTTCTTCTTTTTGGGCAAAGATTCATACGAAGTGGGAGTGGTAATAGATACGTTTCCAGGGTAAAATAAGGCTATTTCAATCCCCGACATCAAGAAAATGTCGAAAATTGCGAAATTTTCTCTAACTCCACCGGTGAAGTCTTAATGCGTGTGATATACAACCCTCATTAAATCCTGTTGAAGTTACGTATAACCATTGGCAACTATTTAACTTTCAATAGCGAAGTGGAGCTGCCGATTTATACCTTTCGGCTCCCAAACTCCCATAAAGAGGAAAGTCATCGTTCAAAGACGAAAACCGCAAAACATTAAAACGAACATGGGGCCTTCGGTATTTAATGGGGTCCTTTTACGTCGTCCTATTTGGAGACATACCGCTAACTCATCAGCAGATTCATATACCGGTGCGAATGTCAGCATACATCTTTGCATTTAGGCGCATCGTGTTTATATAAAAGGCGGCCTTGCTATACAGGGGTGTTATGGAGAATACTGGGGGTTTAAGGCGCGCAACGCAGCGGAACGTGCAACTCCCGCTTCTCATTTCCTCGCACCATTTCCGCCGCTCCGACAACCCCCCGCCCCACCTATGCAAATGACTCAGAAAAGGTTGCGGCGAAGAGATGCATCCAAGACAAATTTGGAATGTCGTCGTAAGCTTTGCTGACGACATAATCGCAATGCACAGGTATAATAACCCCAAAAGAAAATCTCTCGAGTTATTTATGAGCTGTGCGAGTCTCGGATCTCTTAGTTTATGTGCCAACCCTTTTGCTTCACAGGCTCTTTTATCTGTTCCCCAAGTTGCAAGACCGATGGCAAATAGCTCGCACATTAAAAATCAGAGTAAAATTTTCTAATAAACTTTTTTTTTTAAATTATGTGTTTTCGGTTCGTGTTGAGTAAGTTAATTTTTTACGCATCAGGAATATTTCGATTAAGAATTTTTGATTCTAGCCCACAGATGGCGCTGGTGATACGAGATGGAGCAAGCTATAGATTCCTCGGAAAACTGGAATTCTGATTTCACCAATATCTCAAATGTATGTAAGGAAATAAATTCACCAAAATATTTAAACTACTTCCTGTTTATGAATGATTTCTCATGCTGGAAAATTCTTTTTTGAAAGTGAAGGAGAGATTTCAACAAGACAAAATCAAACCAACAGAAAGAGGAAAATTAATAAGTAAATGACAGTGAAAAATATCGTAAAACATTTTTCCTGTCTTCTTTGGGTAGTGTAAATATGAAGGAAGATATCATAAGTTTGAAAATCTTATATGTATTAAGAACACGAAACATAGGCTTCCTCCTAAAAATAAATTAATAAATGATAAATGAAACAATTTTAAACATAATAATAAATAAATAGCGGAAACTGTTGACACAAAATAGCGAAGTTATATTTTGACAATCTTTACTACGTTTGTATTATATTAATGATGTAATAGAATTTCAGCAATTTATGCTATGGTTTATCACTTCTTGTAAAAATTAAAATTACTTATATTTTAGTTAATCATTTTCTTTTTTGATGAGGAAGATTCTATTCAGGTTTATTCTTTTTATTCCCTTAAGAAACGATCCAATGTTGTTTGTATTTTATTCTTGCACTAGGAACACGATATTCTACTGCCTACCCATAAAACTTCTTTAATATTTATGAAGTGTTGCTTCCTGAAAGAAGGGATGCGTATAAAACGAAAAGAATAATCATAAGAAACCAAAAACAGAAAAGATTTTTTTTTTTACTGCAAAGGCCCAATATTATGCGTACAATAGTGGCATTTCTCTAAGTATGGCGTTGTTGAAAAGAAAGTAATTTTTATAGATTTTCAGTAATAACGTTTTTGCTGTGTTTCACCTTTTAACTTCTGTATCTTATATAAAATATGATTCATTGTCGACTAATGTCTATTATGCAATAAACCCCAAAATTAAATGCTGTATTTCTTATCCATTCTTATTTAGTCATTTTCGAATGATTAAGAAACCTTTTATCAATACACTTTCTGTTATCTTTTCTCGTCTCGAAATTAGTCCCACAATAATATTATAATAGCGTTGGCAGGCAGCTGTTTAATTCATTGTATATTTTATATAAAATATACAATTTTTTTATATTATTATATAAAAAAATATACAATATTTTATATTAATCACTCAAAAGTTGTTTTATTGGTAATTACATAAAACTATAAATGTTTGGAAAGGAGGAAAAAAAATTAGAATTTATATGAAAGTTTAAGCCATACTTGGAAAACTGTTGATTTATGATACTGGAATGCTATTTAAGCGCTATGTTGTATGCATTTTGAAGAACAATAAAGAAAATAAGAATTAAATATTGTTACACGCCTCTTTTATATTTTGCTTTTACAGGAAATGAAAAAAAATTGGAATTTTTACTTTCTCGTATACGAAGTATAAAGAAATATTGTTATTATCAAAAAATTCGAACTCGAGATTTTGAAGAATATCCAAGCTTTAGATATTCTTGAATTCGAAAAAAAACAACATTTGAAGCATTACTTCTGTCTGTTTTTGTCTATAAACACGATAACTTCAAAACTCTTCGTAGTTCCGTGTCAGATTTTGGTTTCAGTCGGTCAGTAAAAAGGCATCTAAAATTTATATTCACATGATAGATTCAGTAAAAAGGCGTCTAAAATTCATATTCACATGATAGATTCAGTAAAAAAGGCGTCTAAAATTCATATTCACATGATAGATTCAGTAAAAAGATTAGATGTACTCCAAAGATCTGCATTTCGTAATTATTGTTCGCTAATGTCATGGAAGGCATTTTCGCAACCTTATCCAAGATCCGCAGTTTTATTCAGGGAGAGGGGGATAAGACCTTATTTGCAGAGTATACGAAAAAGTTTCGGGGAGATCGTTGCCATTTTTTTAATGTTTGGAATTTGAGACGCAAGAGACCAAATCAAGAGATTCAATGGTTACCAAGTTGTTATCTTTCGAAAATGTATGCAATATAATTTGTTTAATTGAAGCCAATACAAAAAAATATTTAGCATCCTTGCTTGATGATGCCCGAATAGTCATCTATATCTATACTTATAATAAAGCTCAATGTGTGTGTGTGTGCGTGTGTGTTGGCGCTCTACAGACCAGATCATTCAACCTACAGCTACCAAATTTGGCACGTGTATACCTTGGAGGCCGGGAATGTGCACCTGGGGGTTATTTTTTCGAATTTTTAACTAGAATTTTATTTATTTAAAAATTAAGCGAAATTTTGACGTGTTTCTGCTATAACTGCCGAAAATATTACCGCACAAAAAAGATTTTTACATGAAGTTAAAGATAAAAAATTTATCTTTTAAATGATACTACTGTTTTAATCTTAAAATTAAATTTCTATTTTTAATGAATTTTTAAATAAATATTTTAACTATGTTTTTCAATAATTTTTTTCGTCAAAAATAAAAATGAGGATTAAGCACGTTTCGCATTCATGAGAAAAAAATAGCTTTTTTCAAAGTGTTGCCATCACATTGATTAAAGCTCTAACTGAAAATAAATTAAATCTTTTTGGAAATGAAATCTGCAAAAATATAATTTTCGGCACGTGTCTGTAGGAAATGAAACAAATATGAAATATTATTTTTTCTAAAAAATAAATTCAAGAAAAATTATTTTATGATCTTTTACACTCTCTATACAGGGTGTTTATTCAGTCCCGGATCCATTTTGATATTTAATGACTCATAAAATAATGAAGATGTAAACAAACTTATGGCATTTATTGATGGAATAACTCATATATTTTCCTTTTCAGGTTTGAATATTTTTACTTTTGTAAATATCGTCTGCGCGTGTTTTTAATTTCAGATAATTTCATTTTCCAGTCTAAATATCTGTACTTTTCTAAATATCGTCTGCTTATTAATTGCATTTTTCTCTCTTTTGTTTTTGGCAACTATTGAAATGTTATGTTTACTTTTGATGTGTTAGTTCTATGTAGTACTTTTGTATGTGATGTTTTATTCGATCGGATATTAAGGAGAATGCATACACCACAAGAGAAAGCACAGATTTTATGGTGGTCATAGAGTTAATTTCCAATCAACTAAATCACTGACTTTTAAGAGTTAATTTCAAATCACTTAAACTGACTGATTTATGAAGATTTGAATATCACTATTCAATAAAAAAAGGATAATTTTAGATTTTTCATCGATCGTTTCAAAGAAAATACGCCAATAAGCGCGCAGGTTTCTCAAGATTAATTGGCCTAAGATTATGAAAATGGTGAGTTTTTCTAAATTTTTAACATTTAAAACTTCATAAATAAGTCTTAGTTGATCGTGGAAAATAGAAACATTCATTCATTTATTTAAAATTTGGTGTGTCCAGAATATTTATCAGAATATGATACCTTACTGCATTAAAATTAGACTTCATAATTTTTGAAATATATTTATAAGCAGGAACAAAATATTATTATTGATTTCATTTCAATCCTTTTGAAAGCAAAACTAAAAACTGAATTTTATACTGAATCTCAGAAATTTTTGTTGAATTATTGTTTGAGATATTACATAAACTATGAAAAATATTTTGTAGTTAACATAAGACTTAAATACCGAGCGATTCTGTTTGCAATACTCATATTCAATAATAATAATAATTAATAAATAACAATAAAGATGATAAATAAAATAAAACGCTTGGTTTTATTAAAAAATATCTTAATATTAATTGCAATTTCGTCATTTACATTTTTAATTAAAGTTGAAGTTTTACCGGAAATGGCAACAAATTAGCAAAATATATATAGTAAATTGAACGAAACGATCTAAACAATATAAGTTTGGTATGACTGTCAAAATTTGAAGATTAAAAATGTTTTGTTTGAGAATCCTTTAAGAGACCAGTTACTTAAAATATTTAACTGAAAATTGTATTGAGCGGTAATACTGGCGAACCGGCTGGTCGCCAAATGCGGCTAGTCAGACATAAAACGTAGAGTTTCAAAATCCTACAAATATCTAAGAAATCTCATTTGGGAATTCAAAGGTAATTTTGATTAGTTATACAGTTATATTAGTAAAAGTTCGAATTTACTAATATATTACAGTTATATTAGTAAAATGAATTTATTTTAAAAGTTTAGTTTCCACAGATTTTAATTAATTTTTATTAATCTTATCATTGTTAAGGAAACATTAAACTTAACTGTCAGCTGTTCTAGAAATAAAATAATTTTTTATTGTGCTATTGAAAAAAGCTAAATGCATAATTCAGATATAAGATTTTAACATTTTCTGTTTTATTGATCTTTTTTTTTTATCGTTGTCATATCATATTTTCTATTTTTTCAATTATTTTCTTTGTAATTAATTTCTACATTTTTGACTTTTATTTTCATTTTCGATTTATTAAACAAGAATCTGTTTCATTCTCATTCTATAACAATCAATAAAATCAGCTACTCCATGAGGTTATCTGAATATGTTAGTAGGCTCTTTTATCCAGAAATTCCATTAAAAAACAAGAATGACTGTCCTTGAATAATTTACTATAAAAGAACCTGGATAAAACCATAGGTTGAATTTTATTTCCTTGCATTATCTTGAACAAAATGATTGGATATATAGATGGGATAAAATTTTCATTTTTAGGAAGAGATTTTGAACATTCGAAGGCGCTTTTAAGAATTTGTTTTGAATTAGTAAGTAATTTAATGCTAGAGGCACGTGTTTTTAATGTACAAAAGAAGGGTCGATTCGGATTATTAAATAGTTATTAAAATTGAGTTATAGAAATATAATTATAATAAAAAAATAGCCCCTTTTATGTAATTTGCTATTTTTAAAACAATATAATTACGTTTTTAAGAAATATAGCTTCAAATACAAAGAGTAGCTTTGTAAAATTGTGTCATTGATCCAATTAAACAAACTACTTGACTAAATTTGACCACTAATTTCTTTAAACAAAAGTACTTTTTAATTTTCAGTTTTACACAATGTAGGCTCTCAAATATAATGTACTGTGCCATTTCTCATTTTCCTTTATTTCTGCCCGTATGATACAAAACACGTAATTTTATTATTTATTTTAAAGCCAATTTTCTTCTTTTATAATTAAATCTGGAATCAGGGCATTGAAGGAGAGTAAGAAATCCGAAAGAAGTATTTCTCCCTCGAATTGGTTGTATAATAACAAATCGGATTCTTTATTTATTAAATCCTTTGTTTTTTAGAGTTTTGTTTAAAGAGCAATCAGTCATATTAGCAGAAAAAATATGTTCCCTATTATACAATATCATGTAATATCTTGTCTCACTTTGGTACAACTTTAAATGTAAAAAAAAATAAAAAAAAATGAGTTTCATAGATAGTAATCTCTCAAAACTGAAAAAGTAAAAGATGTTTAAAATTCATTAGTGCTCACCTATAAAGATAAACGAATTGAAGAGAAAACTTATGCACTAAATGGAATCCATCTGCTGGCCCTTGGGAACATTTTTAATTCGTGTGTGTATGGCATAAGCATTGTACCTAATAACGGTATTATCATTACACCTAATTTATTAATACTTAATACTAAGTAATTTATAAATTTGACTTAAGTTTTAGCCTCGAGTATTGAAATGGCATACTTCACTTCGAATGTTATTTACTTCACAAGAGGGAATGACACACTGAACTGTTCCAGTGTTATCTACTTCGAGAGATGGAGAAATATATTATGTCCCTTGTCTAATATTAGTACCTAAAATGTTTGATTAAAAAGATAAGAAAATGAATGAAAATTTGAATATAAAATTCCGTCTTTACAAGCGTGTGAAGTTAAATAAAATTGCGGAAAAACGGGTGCATTAAAATTTAAAGATTTTCTCCTTCAAAGAGTTTACACTTAATTTGAGAAACTTTTCTATGAATCATAAATTATCGCTTTCCTTACTTTATCTGATATTTTTTCTGGGTTTCTTAAAATCATATGAAATACTATATTATGCAACTTATTTCCTTTGACTATGAGGAAGATTTTATTTTTGGAAAGAAAAACAGCATAATGTGCAACCTATAAAGTGATTTTTTTTTATTTTTCGCATATTATCTGAAAAAGTATGTTAAGATATCATTTAGAAGGGAAAATATTATGCAGTGAGTTTTGGATTAGAATAATTCTAGTGTCCGATTAGAAACTGTCACAACTGTTATATATCTTTCATGAAATGGTCCTTTATAAACATTTCTGAGGAATAACTGGAAACTGATAGTCTGAACTCATTTCAGACTATCAATATGTTACACATCTCTAAAACTGAGAAAGTTGAAGTGCTTTTCAATCTTTTGATATCGATAAATCATTCCTTCAGTAAATGTAACCCTGACACGAAGCTATCTCAAGAACAATATTAGAAGCTGCTTTAATTATTCGGTTTCCCTGGCGGAATGTAAATGCTGTGGCTGCATCAGCGATGACAAGGCCCTCTTCACTCGTGTTTTGTACATGGACTCCAGTTTCATGTTTCTATACATTATAGTTATTAAAAATAGTATCCCAGGTAGCACAGCCTGTAGCACAATATTGTGCGATATTATATAGTATTATTCAATATTAAACAATATTATACAATATTGCGAATATTGTTTCATATCATAAGATATTGTGCAATATATGTGTGTTACTAGGAATTAAGTAAATATTTTATGTCCTTTTTTTATTTTTCTTTGCTATGGTTGAGTACTTAGCATTTAATTATAAATATTCTGTATATTAAGTGCGATCTGCAGTCTATAAATTGGATGAAATTTAAATACTTAACGATATATTTAATTCGCTGTACAAAGGAATTGAAGTTTCTGAGTTAGTTGTACAGAACCTATAAACCTCTTGATAATATTTTTGCTCTAACAAACGACAGTTTATTGACACAATCTTACCAAGAACTATCCTTGTAACTTTGAATTTTTCTAGCTTAACACATAGGATTTGTGTTTTAATAATATTTTTAACTTTTATATAGGATTTTTTTCTATCAAGCTAATTTTGGCTATGTAAAAATACTTTTTTCCGCACCGTCTCGGGACCAATTCGAACATAAGGATGGGAGGTCACAGAGGGGATGACTCATCTACCAGGACTATGGAGCTGTAGCAGTCGCCTGCCCCCGATTTTTTTCAGTGTATAAATTTAATCATTCACTTATTTTATTTTGCATGTATTATCTGACTGCATTAAAATTTTAATCAATTTTCTTTCAAAGCTTAAGGTTAAAGGCAGGAAAGGGATCAAGGTTACTTTGGATTAGAAGTAATGAAAAAACTGGATTTCTTTTGGAATTTTCCCACTCGAGAATAGTGGATTATCCTTATCCCAGTTTCTTTCTGTTCCCATACACGTATTTAAAATGTTCAATTTAAAAAAAAATATAAATACAGCCTTTAACTATAAAGAATACTGCGAAGATTGAAAATGCCCTCAACGTTAAAAAATGGATTTTAAACTTTTTTACAATGCACAATATTTTTTTGTGAAATAATAATTTTAAAAAGTTAGTTTGAAAATAAAATAAGAAAAGAAATAATGATAATTAAATTATTTTAAAAAGTCTTGTTGATACATTTTGAATTTAAGCGTTATCTATTCAAATTAATTTTTTCGTGAATTTTACCCATAAATATTCAAATTTCTGTAAATCCATTGTATGGTCATATGAAAGGTCATGAAGAATAAAATATGAGTAGCTCCAAGGTTCATTAAAAATATTCAGATGAGGCGGTTCTAGTGTCAAATCTAATATATAAAAATACATTTTTATTTGTTCGGATTTAATGGGCTGCCGTAAGGTTTATCCGATTGCGATAAATCTTGGCCAACTTACTGCATGTACTTTCGCAAAGGTTATAGGCATGGTACAGTTATTTTATCTAAAGTAAAAAAATGAATATTATTTATACTTCTCCTTTATATATCATTCAATTTCAATGAAACTATTCATTGTCGACAAGAAAATAAATATTCTTTCTATCATTATTGATAAAACAAGATAGCCATTTCCAGTTTCAAGCGATATTTTCAAAATTATTTCTTCTGCGGCAGCAACGTGTCAGGAACCAGCTATTTCAAAATAAAATGTTGGAAATTCGAATGAATGCAACTTTTAAAAAAAAACTCAGTAAATGCGTTCGCATTGAAAAGCACCACAGCATATCTAAAAGGGATATAATATCATGATTTAATTTTTTTTATTTGAAGTGTTAAAAGAAAAAGTATAGTTCCTTTTTATCAATTAAGAGTTATCCTCAAGAGTTAAAAATATGTCTACGCTTCAAAGCCTTTAGACCCTGCCCCCGATGAAAAGTATCATAATTATATTTGCCTATCTGAGCGTATCTCACCATGATCATTCAAAAAACGACCCAGCTAGAAGTATCACATTTGGTACAATGTCTTTAGATCCATCCTAATTGTGGGTGTGCATGAAATGTTGAACAAAATTCATCAAAATTATGAAACACTTCAAAATACAATAAAAAACTAGTGAATACTGTTTCGGTGTGCTACTTTTTTAATTCTGCATTTCTCATTTTAATTCGGCTTTTAAGGCGGTATGCTCATAGAAGAGATATTCCTTTTTTCATTTGCTTTGAAATCGCCTCTATATTTTGTTTAAATACTCTAGGCGTGTGTAAGAAATTAATAATTAATGGCGCTTTTGTGTTTCTCACTTCATATTTTTGATAGGTCAAAGATAAGAGAATATAAACTTCATATGTTATATAATATAAATAAAAACAGATCTTTTAACTTTCAAATAAGTAAAAGTGTAGGTAAATGTATTTCTCGAAAAAATTATCGATATCGAATTGGGATTTAAACAGCTTTAGTATTGTTTATTGTTTTGAATCATATAATTACTATTGAAAGCAATGTAAAACTACATTAATTATCATTAACATTCAATACATTCAGTTTTCATTAACATGTTAAAGCTACTTGTAGGTTGAATTAGAATTAATAATAGAATTTTGCTCACTAATGTTAAAAAAAAATGAACATCGTTTCTGTTCTTAATTGTAATTCGAATCCTATGCATGGTCATTCTGCAGATAGAATCCTGTCCATGGGCTAATAATTATTAACGGGATGTTTTAACCAATGATCCGTTTTTAGGTATCTGTTTTCCATATAAATAACGGTTCCAAATGCAAAGACTAAGGCGCTTAATGTTCTTTCAGGTCCAATGATCATGGTATCTTCAGCAAGAGCGAAAACAGGGCTCACCAGACATAGCGTCAATTCATTAGAAATATCTGACAAGCCCAGACGTTTCGTTTTTCTTGTTGCTAGTATCTATCTCTGATATTTCGTCGAAGAATATGTTTATTTTGATGTGAAAAATACCTTTTAGATTTGTTTCTATGAATTGCCAACCGTATGCTGCGTTCGAGTGATTTATATTGGCACGGATCATTACCAGTAAGAATCCCTTTTTCCATTCGTTATTAGGTTTCTTTCGAGAAAGATCGTTTCATATGATATATGAAAAGAAACTTCAAAAAGCTCGTTTAATATACTACTTTAATTTAAATACCAATTGAATGTGCAGCAAATGCGATCGCAGCCAGAAATTATGAACAGGAAGTTGTACAGTAAACGAACAACAAAAATTATATTTGCGGTTGTATAAATAAAAGCATTTTAAATATCATAACTTCAATAAAACTTCTGTGATGAGAGCTTGTACCACAATTTATTTCCTACTAGCTGGTACCCCGTGCATTGCTGTAGCAGAAGAAAAACATTTGGTGAATATCGTTTGAAATTTGAAATAGCTATCTTGTATAATTAGAAATGAATTGTCGAGATGAATATATTAATGGAAATTGAATGATATATTATAAAGAAATATAAATAATATTTCTTCTATTTTATTTTTTTTAACTTTATTATTCAAGTGCTTTAGGACAGACAATATTTTTTTGTTTTTCCGTCTTCAGCAAAAACAAAT
Organism: Argiope aurantia; assembly: GCA_026543865.1. Lineage (NCBI taxonomy): Eukaryota > Metazoa > Arthropoda > Arachnida > Araneae > Araneidae > Argiope > Argiope aurantia. Next base: position 143,442 of record JAPMOR010010214.1, on the reverse strand, counting down.
AAATTTCTTAGATGTCCGCCGTGAGTATTCAAGTTACAATTGGCCATGTGGAAAGCATGAATTTTTTTGGTCAATCCGCTCACTTGAAATGATTAACCTTGAGCCTTGTTGATGGTTATCAAGAATGCAAGTCGAATGGGGAATTACAGTCGTTTGAAATCAAAAGGCATGTCGGTGGAAATACTAAGAATGCGTGGAATGAGCACAGTTGGCAAAGTTTTATCGTAGTCGGATGAAGGGTAGGACAGCGCATGAAATACGAATAGACAAAAATTCATTTTTATATATTAGATAATGCACATGCAGAAAAGTGTTGAGGGAACCAAATTTGAAGAATGAATGAATATCAAATAATTATCAAGTACTAAAGCCATAGTAAGAACCCAGGAATACGCCGGCAGTAGCACACCGTTATAAAGAACTTTGCACAGTATATTCGTTTATTGAAAAATATTCTACTAAAGTTTTAGCATTTTAACAGATATAATTGAATTGTTTTATTAATTTGAATGAATTTTAATGAGATCAGTTTATGACCTCAACATTTAGTAGTTTTAATACCAATATTAATTAAAAATAAGAGAGATTAACATTATTTTCTGTTTTTGATGCAATTAATTAAGTATATAACTAAATACTTTCAATAGAGAAAAAATTTAGCTGCAAATATTTTTCGCAAATTTTTAGTAGATAAGATTTTTTATCCTCGTAAATCTTTGCACAAATATGCATATTTTTTAAAACAGATGAGAAAAATCTTTTTTGGATCGAAAAGGCTTAATACAAATATAGAAGCAATAAAGTTCTTAAAGATAACAAAAAATACAGCATAAGGCATTTAAAGAGTTGGAGAAAAATGGCCTATATATAAACACAACATATAAATAATATAAATATACATATATATAAATAGAAGATTCATAATATGTGACGACTATCATTAAAATAATGAGTCATATTATTAACCTGACAAGAATAGATTTGAATGAGACTTTTTCAGACAAGACGTAACGCTAAAAATTATCAGATCAAAACAAAAATAATTGCAGAAAGTTAATAAAGAAAATATATTACGACGAAGCTTTCTAGTGGTATATATTCACAGAAAATTGAACAAAACAAACAAACAAAGAAAAGATAGCAAGCAATAATTCCACTGAGTGAACAAAGATAAATAAAATTCTTATTTGTATTGAGTAAATATGCAAAAAAGAAAAATGATTTGAAATATAACATCAAATATTTATTCTTTCATCTTTTAGATAATGTTATCTATACTTGTAATAAAGCTCAATGTGTGTGTGTGTGTGTTGGCGCTCTACAGGCCAGACCATTCAACCTACAGCTACCAAATTTGGCACGTGTATACCTTGAAGGCCAGGAATGTGCATCTAGGGGTTATTTTTTCGAATTTTTAATTAGAATTTTATTTATTTAAAAATTAAGCGAAATTTTAGCGTGTTTCTGCTATAACTTCCGAAAATATTACCGCACAAAAAAGATTTTTACATGAAGTTAAAGATCAAACATTTATCTTTTAAATGATACCAATGTTTTAACCTTAAAATTAAATTTCTATTTTTAATGAATTTTTAAATAAATATTTTAACTATATTTTTCAACATTTTTTTTTTCGTACAAAATAAAAATAAAATTTAAGCTGCACGAGCACGTTTCGCATTCATGAGAAAAAATTAGCTTTTTTCAAAGTGTTGCCATCACATTGATTAAAGCTCCAATTAAAAATAAATTAAATATTTTTGGAAATGAAATTTGCAAAAATATAATTTTCGGCACGTGTCTGTAGGAAATAAAACAAATATGAAATATTATTTTTTCTAAAAAATAAATTCAGGAAAAATTATGTTATGATCTTTTACACTCTCTATATTATTAATCCAATAAATCGGTTTTATTTTAAGGCAAGTTTCGTTTAATATGAACAGGATATCCATTCAAATCAGGGCCACACAGCTAATTTGTAAACCTTTAGTAAGACACAGATCTGCTAAAATGGTCTAAATGGAAAATGATTATATTTTATGTAACTTAATTCAATAAATCCTCTAATACATAACGAATTTTTGATTTTACATAAAGCTTCTGCTGTGGAAATCACGATTAACAAAATGTTCTTGAAACACTAATATTTTAAATAAAAAGATTTCAATCAACTAAATCAATCACTTAAACTGACTGATTAATGAAAATTTGAATATCACTATTCAATAAAAAAAGAATAATTTTAGATTTTCCATCGATCGTTTCAAAGAAAATACGCCAATCAGCGTGCAGGTTTCTCAAGATTAATTAGCCTAAGATTATGAAAATGTTGAGTTTTTCTAAATTTTTAACATTCAAAACTTCATAAATAAGTCTTAGTTGATCGTGGACAATAGAAACATTCATTCATTTACTTAAAATTTGGTGTGTCCAGAATATTTCTCAGAATATGATACCTTACTGCATTAAATTTAGACTTCATAATTTTTGAAATATATTTATAGGCCGTAACAAAATATTATTATTGATGTCATTTCAATCCTTTTGAAAGCAAAACTAAAAACTGAATTTTATGCTGAATCTGAGAAGTTTTTGTTGAATTATTCTTTGAGATATTACATAAATTATGAAAAATATTTTGTAGTTCACATAAGACTTAAATACCGAGCGATTCTGTTTGCAATACTCATATTCAATAATAATAATTATAAATAAATAACAATAAAGATGATAAATAAAATAAAACACTTGGTTTTTTTTATTAAAAAATATCTTTATGTTAATTGCAATTTCATCATTTCCACTTTAAATTAAAGTTGAAGTTTTACCGGAAATGACAACAAATTAGTAAAATATATATAGTAAATTGAACGAAACGATCTAAACAACAGTGTAAGTTTGTTTATGACTATTAAAATTTGAAGATTAAAAATGTTTTGTTTGAGAATCTATTAAGAGACTAGTTACTTAAAATATTTAATTGAAAATTGTTGCTAGCGGTAATATTGGCGAACCGACTGGTCGCCAAAGGCGGCTAGTAATAAATAAATCCTGCTTGTTGGATAAAATGCTTTTAATAATCCTATTAGGTACATATAATAAGCTATCAATAATAGATGATAATTTTTTTTTGTAACAAAAAAAAAAAAGAGCTTTTGCGAGCACTTAAAAACTTTCACTAGATGACATAAGCACTTCCTGTTCGATTTTGAACAATTCTGTTAAACTATTTCTTTTATTCGCATTAGAGCTATACTGTTATTTATTTCTAGTACTCTATTGTAGTTTTGTGTTTCCTCAAATATATTCAAGGTGATATTCCTTAATTGTTTTAGGTTGTTGACTTCTCAAACTTTTTTTTATAGAAGACTAATTTACCAACTTTTATGTTCTTTTTTTTTTTTTTTACTTATTTTAATCTTTGAATTTTTTTCAATCGAAATAAATTTTGCACTCTTTAATTGCACCAATAAAGTAATAATCTGACTTATAGGTTTGTTATAAATGAAAAGATATTGAACTGAATATCTTTTACGAATTGTAATGTAATATCTCAAATAAAAACATAGCATTATTTATTTATTTGCATTAGCATTGAAAAATTGAAGAAAAGAACACGTCATAGGTCCGTAATTCTTCAACGGTATCTATTCTATTGTAGCTTTATCTTTCGAAACTTAAATAAGCGAAAATTCCAATTCTAATCAATTAAGCAGCAATACCTGAAGCAGAAATCGGAGGCAATTTGTGAAAAGCTAGAGCAGAAGAAGAACAGGAAACTTGTCAAAACTATGAAACAAATTGACGAAAAAATGTTGAGGAATTTGCCGTAACGAAAGTAGGCAAAGGCAACTTTCCGAAGTAGGGAACTTCTTGTGAAAGCACCAACTCGAGAAAATCTTTCACTTCCACTTTCATGATAAGTCACGGAAACTTTTTAGGGCTCAAAAATCCGCGCTGCAAGAAGATTAGTGAGTAGAGTAGAGATCTTTAACACTATAGCTTTGGCGAGTGTCACAGGTCTCGCTTTGCGATGAGAGATAGATCCGCTCTGAAATTATTATTGCAGCTCCGAAGCAAAGGTGCTCAGAGTAGATTAAAACCGAAAAATCACGTTTCATGAAAGGGAAAGAATGAATGATAGGAAATTGCTCTTTTTTTATTTGAAATACATTCTCTGGAGGAATATCTGTAGTGTGCATGCTCAATCTGTCATTGTAGATCGGATGTTTTAATTCTGTGGTAACTTAATTACTTAACGTATTGTGGTAACTTAATTTAATTCTGTGGTAATTCTGAATAAAATATCTTAATAGATTTTAACTATTCAGTTAAAACACAAACTGATGCGAAATTTCCACAGTCGTGCTAAATATATAAAGGTGCTGGAGAATCTAGCAACTAATTGGAGTTGAACTTTTATGGATGCATTTTCAATTTTTATCGGCATATTTACTTTTTAAATACAGCAAAAACTTATGGGAAATTATTTTGAAGATTAACAACGCTGCTGCAAAATTAATTTGCTATTAATATTGTGTTTCTTTGGCAAGATTTGGTGAGATTTTACAGCTACATATTATTAGCTTTAAAACAAATTTGCTATGCTTTTAAATAAAATAAAAAAATTATAATCTTAATCTTAAAATCTTTTTTAATGTCGGAAATACATGTAATTAACTATAAATAGTTGAATATACTGGTCTTTAGATGTTTCTGTTTATTTCTTTACAGAATTTAACGGTATTTATTCTAAATTTATGAATTGTGGTAAAGTGCATCTTTGCAAGCTTATGAATAATAACTATGGCACTTCACTTAATGAAGATAACTCCCAAATCGTATGTTATGCACGTCGCACGTATGCATCGTCTGTGACTCTCCTTCGCAGTTTTAAAGCCTATATATATTGATTATCTGAATTTATTATTAGAAGTGTGTCTCTACATTTACTAGAATTGTAAGTGAATTTTATTATTCAGTTATTATTTTCTAATGATTTAAATTTAGAAAATTAACAGTACTGAAAAATGTTTGATCATAAAAATGTACATTTAAAAAAAAAGTGTATTCTATAAAAATTTCCAACTAGAAATTTTAATGAGAATCTTCATTTACCGAATAAATTAATTTATTAACTAATGTTAGAAAATTACTTAATTTCGTTTTATTGAAATAAAGCATTCTAACTGCATCCGAATTCTGCGATGAATAAATATTCGTCTAAGTCAAATTAATTAAAAAAGTCTATGTGGTGTGACAGTTTGGAAAGGGTGTGATTTCTTAGGAATTTTACCCGGCTCAAAGTGCCCGAGTACCTTCTGTGTAATAAAATTCTACTGTGTGTTCGTGGAAATTAGTTTAACCCTTCTTTGCATGATTTTTTCTTTTTTTGTGAAATAAATCAGGGTGATATAATTCATATTCTAGATTAAAGGAAAAGTGCTTAAAAAACCTAGTATAAATATGTAATATAAAATCATTAAAAAAAACTGTATGATGGAAATACAAATCATACAAATTTACATGTCAAGCTCAATACAAAATCTTCATTGCCTCTAGCTTCTAAATTTCTCAACTCATTATCCCTTTTATTAGCAAAAAAATCTTAGATTAATTATAAAAAAATATTTAAAAAATCGCACGTTTCTTCAAACCACAACAAAAAGCGGAATGACAAGTTCAAACCCGCTATAATGATTGTGACATTTAATTTTTATTGTCAGCTACGTTCCTTATTACAAAATAATCTTGAAAAATGTTGCCAGCAACAACCAATTTACAGAACTGATTTTTTGCCTACAATATTTTGTTCATTAAATGTTACGGTGGAAATTTCCATCATCATGCAAAGAAGGGTTAAAATACATGCCATTTCCATTAAGAATTGTTATAACATTTTATTTTTTACTTTTTTATGTCGAAGGAGCTCTAACTATACTACATCTTATATTTTGATATAATAGAATTTTGTATGGTGTCTCGAATGCTGTGCAGTTCGACGATGTTTTGTCCAATATTGTGGAAAATGGAATATATTATAAAATATTAAAAATGTTATGCACAATCATTTTTTACTGAGCAGAATCTTTGCTTTACGTTGTTACTTGCGTCTGAACCATTTGACAGCGAACAACATTATACAACCTTAAAAATATTTATGATTTGTGGTACAAAATGAAAAGCAACGGTTGATTTTTTTTTCTTTTCATGCAATAAAAAAACTAAACCTCCCCTGTTTTGAGTAGGAGTATAGGTTATTATGATTGAAGAAGTATTTGGAGTGGGAAGTTGCAATCCAACTGTCGTGCATAACAGGCTTAGAAAGTTTACCTTTCCTCCTACTCCAGATGAAGGAACTAATCAGAAGGGAGGGGGAATAAAGCTATAAAAAAATTTAGAGTGGAAATCTCAGACGCTCTCATCTCGCTATCACATGGCAGGAAAATAAAAATTAAGTTTCAAGAAAAAGAAAATTGATCCGGGACGGAGATCTTTTCTTTCAGATTTTGGATGCCTGTTTGAAAATAAATAAATAAAATTGTTGCTGTCCATTTCTTTAATTCACCTCATTAAAACTCAAAAGATATAAAAGAGATTTCCCTTCATTATATTTCAATTAAATTTTCTTAATTGTATTTAACAAATAATTGAAAAATAGGGTTTGAATATAATTCATATTTAGCATTTGTGTGTAATTTTCTTTAAATATCTTAAGTTGGTAAATTTTTGTGGAATTGTTTCATATCAATTAATTTGTCCTTCTAATAATGATAGTAAAAGATAAGTCTATTTCGAATGACATCAAAAATGCATTAATCTTTAAATGAAAGGAATGCCTTAAATGAGGATTTTCTCATCCATTTATTGAATCCGCCGAATTACAGTTCTTATTTTCTTTGAAGAAGAATAGAATTCCTACTTTATCTCATCATTTAAAATGATTTGCTTCATGTTTATGAAGATAAATTTTGTCATTTATTTTTCATTCCTAATGAACTGGAATTTTAAAATTTTGTACACATGTATATTTTTGGAGACAATACACGATTATTTTTATAGCTTAGTTGTCAATTAATCGATAATAAAGTTCAAATTTAATTCCGTACATTTGACATCACATAAAAATAAGTTTGAAAAAAAAATTCAAGATTCCATTATATTTGTAATATTAAATTATAAGTAAAAAACCGAAAACAAAACAAAAGAAAAACTAAATAAAAAATTCTACTTTTTAAAACTAAACTTTCTAATTCTACTTTTTAATAAAAGTATGTCTTTAAAATCTGTTTCTTTATGAATGGTTTTAATTTCGCTGCACACGGTTTTTATTTTTTCATTAAGATGAGTTTAATAACTTGTTATGCAACTGCTTTCAGTAGCAATTTTCATTATTTCAAAATCTGATCAGATATTCCTAAACGCTTTGTAATTCTGACCACTGCAAAAAGTCAAAACGTTAAAGTAATAATTTTTGAAATGTTCACTATTTAAAGAAACTGATAAATAAACATGCCTCATAATATTTGTAAAAATTAATAATTACTTTTTAAAGTGTAATTTTTTTGGTTCTTAATATATTTTGAGGAGAAAACAACTTCCATATTTTAACAAAATGCCCTAATTTCAGATTAAGAATAATTAATTTTCATGCATCTTGAAAATTTAAATACAATGGCAGGCAAATAAAACTGATAAAATTTCTTTCGAACTTTTTAAAGAGTTTTTAAAGTAAAAAAACTGATTGCTTATTTATTAGTTTACTGCATAGTGAAACTGGCTGAAAATAGCTAGAAAAATAGCTTGTTGAAATGCTCTTAATTTACAAAAGTTATTATTTCTTTGACATAATGAAGCTCATAACAAGTATCATAGTAATATTTTCGCGGAAATAATATCAACTATTTATTCTGAGCTCCAAATTTCTGTGAAGTGCTGTGTATTCAAACAAAGTGTTGGAAGACATATTCAACATCCATTCACAGTTTTTGGAATTATCAAACCTGATATTCTTATAATATTTCATTTTTTGCTTCCCATACATTATTATATAATTAGAAAACCTTCGAAATTCAATA